>JAKSZP010011846.1:0-321098 GCA_022478985.1 Massospora cicadina
ATTATCTTACTTCCAAGTGGCAGCAATGGCCTCCCAATTTTTCACCAAATCTCATAATATTTTAAGTAGGCTGCAAACTTAGATACCACCAAAATATGTGCTATGAATAACTTTAACTTTCTGATCAATTTTATTAATTGTTTTCCTTGGACATCACAGCTAATTAGAGATAGGCTGCTGTTAACACCTGATATACACCAGTGCTTCCAGATTTTTTTATTGATATCAAGGTAACCCAGGCCTTGGAACTGACATTCACTACAGGGCCCCAGTCATGGGGCTTACAAGTATTGACGGTCACTCTGCCCCTATGCGAGCCATTTCACTTTTTGGCCCATGACACTGTTTACATGCCAACTTCTCTAAGAATTCTGACCTACCTACCCCATGAGTCTGGGCATAGGATGCTGGTGCTGACATATGGAAACATCAACTTAGAGCATAATATTCTCGCCTTCATGTACCTTCTATTATTCCAGCAAGGTTCCCCTGCACCCCACTCTGGCAAAAGGGAATTCTCAAGCGGCCACTATGAAGTACTCTACTTCCAAAGCAATAGCCAAACTACCCATGATGCTCCTAATACTTTAACCCTACAAAGCAATCTCTAACTTAAATAAGGCCAACCCTCTACAACCCTACTCTAAACTTGTTTTTGACTTCTGCTTGATGGTGGACCTCATTAAGACCAATCACCCAATATACCCGTACATTGCAGCTGAGGACCAAGCCCTGAAAAGTGGTTCAATAATATAATTGCAAAGGTGTGGTTAATTAAAGAAAAGTTTCTGGTATCATCTCCTTTTGGCGTTTACTCAGAAACCAGATGGCACCCTGCAGCCCTGCATAAATTATGACCACATAAACTACGTTACCCTTCTTTTTGAAGTTTTGAATTGCACTTTAAAAAAAGGCAGGTCTACTCGTGAAGTTGCTTTAGTGGGTCTTTTAGGAAAAAGTTGTAAAAATATAAAATTAGTTATCAACTCATGAATAAACTTAACTTTTATCATCAGAATGACTTTAATAATTATAGGTTTTGTAGAGGCTCGCCTTTGATCAAATCTTTTTAATCTCTGAGAGTTTAAAGCCTCTGAAATTACTTGATTGGGATAAGTGTGATCATGTTTAGAAGACTTGATGAGACCAACTTCATTAACCTACTTTTTAGTGACTTGAGAAGGAATTATAGGGTAATAGATTAAGGGACAGAAGAAGTTGGTGAAATCTGGCACTTTTCCCACAAGATTTGATTGTTGAGAAGGATTTTTTCCTGAAACCTCAGATGAACACAATTTGCAACAATACTGGTCTCAAAATGAAAAATCGAGTACACAAGCCCTCTCCAGAAAATGACTTAATTAAAACTAAGCAGGTAGTTTCAAAAAATTTGCATTCGCCCACTAGGCCAAGAATAATAGTACATGATGTAGTCATCAATCTAATATTTAGGTAAAATGGGCTTATTTTGATTGCCCCTCAAGGTCTCCTTTTTTGGATTCACTTCAATTGACTCCATTGCTTACGCAAGAAGGAGATGATCTCATCAGCCAGATTTTGCATGACTAAATAAAAAATTTTTTTGGGAACACTATCATCAAGCATCGCCTGGACACTTGAGGGAACAGAGAGATCTCGTCCATAGATACATCTAAAGAGTAACATCTTAATAATACGATGGTAATTAGTTTGGTAAGTGAACAAAGCTCTAGGAAAATAAAAGTTCTCCAAGATGGGTCAGAAGAATCCATTTTCCTCAAAATGGAGACTAAGGTCCCATTGACCCTCTCAATAGCCCCATTAGTAGATGATGATAGGGAACAACAAACTGTTGTGTTGTATTAATAATTTTGATAGTTCATGTAAAGTTGAGAGGTAATTTTGGTTTCCATTATCTGACATATGGACCTTTAGACACACATTCTATGTTATGATTTGACAGTGAAGGAACAACGCATTAGTCTTAGCAGAGGGAGTGGCAATGTATAGAGCCTCGACCCATTTAGTTAATCTGTCAACAACCATAATAATGTACTGGTGTCCATGCAACCCTTGAGGTAGGGCCCAAAAACTTTAGTACTCACCACTTTGAAAGCCTTGGTCGGTGGAATCACTTGATGTTGATAAATAGGATTAAAGGTTCCCTGGATTTTACAGGTGAGGCATGCATCAAGAGCCTCTTTGATAGAAGTGGTCATAAATCCAATAATATCTGGATTTCAACCGCTCTTGAGTCTTCTTTAGCCCAATGTGACCCAATTGACCATGCTCTTCCATAAAAGGATTAAATCGTGAGTTTGGATACAAAAAAGGTAGCCATTTAGAGTTGACCTTCTTATACAAAGATCCCTCTTGTATCATATTCCCAGGTAATGGCCTAAAGGTAGGCTTGATCCACTTCATGTCCTTATCCCACAGCTCAGGTCAGCCAATAAAGTCATACAATCGCTCCTCCTTATGGGGATCCAAAATTAACACAAGAAGCTGTGACAGGCCATCAGAATTTTAATACTTGGTACCTGAGCGATGAACAATCAAAAAATCATAATTTTTAAGTTGCAGGTCCCAAAGAGCCAACCTTTCATCTGGATCCTTCATTATTTGTAGCCATCTTGGAGAATAATGGTCGTTAACAACAGAGAAGTGGTTACCATGTCAGAAGGGTTGGAACTGTTTGATTGCCATAATTACAGCAAGGCTCCTCTTTACATTGTAGTTCCGCTCAGCCTTGGATAGGGTCTTGTCATAGTAGGCCACAAGATGGTCAATTTGATCCTCATCATACTGAGACGAATGGCCCCAATGGCAACATTACTTGCATCAGTGTGTAGAATAAGAGGATTGTCAAAGTGAGGATGGGTCAAAACAGGCGCTTTGGTAAAGCAATTTGAAGCGAATTAAAGGATTGCTCCTGAGAAGATCCTCACTCAAATTACACCTTTTTGTGGTAGATGAAATAAAAGCTCATCCAAATCAGCAAATTTAGGTATAAAATTTTGATAGTACCTGACCATCCCTAAGAAGACCTGTATATCATGCAAGGAGGCCAGAGAAGACATTCAGCTAATGGCCTTAATTTGTCCAGTAGGGATTAAGTACCCATATATGAAACTTTGTGTCTAAAAGATCCATTTCACTTTAAATGAAGTAGCATTTGGAAGGTTTGATTTTACTGAAGAGTTTAAATAAAACTAAAACTTCTAGTAAGTGGTCCAAATACTTGGTAAAAGTCTTCAAAAACATGAAATATCATCTAAATACACCAAGATGCAGATCGGCTTTAAGTCTTGGGGCATTCCATCAACGGCCCTCTGAAAAGTGGCTGGAGCATTGCTCAACCCTTGTGGCATATGATTTGGTTTATACAACCCTCACTAGAAATCAAAGCAAATGTGGCCTGATATTTAGGGCCAACCTGATCTGCCATTGACCACTGGCTAAATCCATTGCAGAAAAATAGGTGGAGCCATCAATCAGATGGAGAAAATCATCAATCTTTGGTAAAGAATAGCTGTCTTGACGTTTGATTGCATTTAATCTGCAATAATCCATAACCACCCAGTGAGAGCCATCTTTCATCACCAATAACAACGGTGAGGCCCAGGGACTATTGGAAGTTTTTAGTAATTCAGCTTCCAATAATGATCTAATTCATTGGTAACCTGCGCCTCCTCATTCTTCAACTTCCAATAAGGCTTATCCCAAATAGAAGGAAGCTCCAAAGTACATTGGTGTCACTCCATTCATTTTACTGAAATTGTAGGTATGCTTCATGAAAATATCTGAGTATATCAGAAGTAATTAATGCACTAGTTTTTCCTGGTTGGTATTAAGCTGGTTAACAATCATGGGACCTACATTAAGGATGTTCTGATTAGATTACAGTCGAAAAATTGTAAGCTCCCAAAAGTTTTAACATCATTATTCATGAAAGAGGTAATAATAGAACATAGGCTATCAGAGTCTTCCAATCCACAATTTTTGGCTCAATGGTTATGTTCGTCAGCTAGACGGGTAGCATTACAGAATAAGCGTAAACCAACACCCCTGGATAAGGCAAAATCTCCCTAACAGATGAGTTTGTAACACCCTGTATCTGTAATAAATGACCCTTGGGAATAGCGAATTTTTAAAAAAGTATCAACAATAATCTGAAATTTTGAAGGAATAATAACAGTATCAAGAGAGAAATACACATATCTTCTTTGTTGTCAGCTGCCTTAGGGTATTTTTTCAAGGTCCTTCATTTTGATAATTAATATATAGGACATTTTCGTCCCCTCCAACAAGCAAACCCAATGCTTAGTATGTTGAATAAGGGCATGCTCAGACAGAAGTAATGGAACCCAATACCCAAAAGGTTAGATAAGAGTTGAGCTCTTATAACTCCGTCAAATTTATGCAAAAATTGTGTCACCAAAAGAAGATCATAGATATAATATTCAAAATGATCACCGGCATCATAAAAGTTAACTCCACAATCTTCAGGGGATTTGATGAAAAATCTCCAATAGACCGCGTACTCTGAGGCCCAGAGCCTCATACTCCTAAAAATGGGAATTGTTGGGCGTAAGTATGATCCTCTTGGTCAGCTTAGAAGAGATCACATTCACGGGGGAGCCAGTATTGAAGATAGCCTAGTGGGGATTTGGTTTACTCAAAGATCAATGTGAGTAACTATACCTCCAAATTGGGAAGGTAGCGCCAACAAAGATGGCCGGGCATACGAAGATTGTTCATTTTTATTTTACTCAGCAGGATATGGTCACCCTGGTTTATACCTAAATCATTATTAAGATGATAAATTTTATTGGATTTGTCCTCCCTTTTATTCTCTTCATTCTCTTTAAAACTGCAGTTTTTAGTATGGAAAATTTTTATAATAGTTACACCAAATAGCCTAAGAGATTTATGTTATGGCATACACATTAGGGCGACTCAGATTCTGAGAATCAAAGATGCAGGGGTTTTTAGTGAATTGAGAAGGCAAATCTTACAAGGCTTATTAATGTCCAAGATGCTTTGGAAACTCTTCTTTGCACTAATAAGGTAGTCTTTCAACTGAGTTTAAGAATTGAAGGCCAACATAGAGTGGTAATATCATCAACAAGATTTAAATGACTATAGACCACCAAAGTCTGCGCCTCCAGATAGAAGTAGTGCGTGAAACGCCTAATGGATTAATTTTGAAGGGTCTGTATTCCCATAAACGCCTGCTTTTGAGAGGATAGGGTCTGCTCACTCCCAAATTCCTTTAGCAGAGCCTCTTTAACTTGAGACCAGGTAGTGTAAGTTATCAGATGAGGAACCACATTATCCTGAGCCAACTGGTAGGTCAATTGAGCAAGTAATTCATTTTTGAAAGTCCGTTGCTTCCCCAGAGCTTTCTCATATAGGAAAAGAAATGAAATAACAAACCCTCACCAGGAGAATTCTTATCCTTAAATAATGGTTAAAAGCACATAGGGGTATTTGAAGTCAAGACATGAACCTCAGTTTGGTCTAATTAGGTAGAGATGTAAGAGGTTAAGTCTAAAGCTTGAGAAGAATATGGCGGTTCAAAATTGGTGACCTTTGTGTAAATCTTCTTATCAGAAGGCTTAACTCTTTATGACCCAATTTGGCGTCTACCTTTTGGGTTTATTCCAGAATTTGTTTTTGCTGCGCCTGTAATTTAAGCTCCAAGGAATCAACCCAAGCTTAAAGAAGATTACCTTAGATTTGCATGTTTGTAGTAAAACAATAGTATCATTAGCTCAATTGCAAAAGTTATTCAGATCTTCAGCTAAATTTTGGGGCACCAAGAGGTGGTCAATGGGGTTCCATCAAGAATCAAATTACAAGCCTGAGTTACTTTCTGAAATTGCCCTTGCAACTGTTCAATTTTATCAAAGAGGGAACTAAGATTAGACTCAAAAGAAATACCAGAGCATTCAGGACTAGAAGATTGAAGGGGTCCTGGAGGCCCAGGAGAACCCAGAGAACCTGGATGCCCAACAGCGCCTGGGGGTCCAGGAGTCCACCTGGCCCAGAAGGTCTGAAAATTCCAGACGATCCCGTGGGTACTCTAGGTCCCATGGGCCCACTGGGCCCAATAGGTCTAGAAGGACCCACTGGTCCATGAGGACCTGGTACCTAGGTGGGTCCATAACTCTGAGGGTTCCCTCCATATTGCGGGCTCAACTTTAAAATTTAGAGAATAATTTGCTCCAATTGGATGAGGCGATTTCTAATTTCCTCTTCCACCGCCTGACTTTGGCTCAAAAAGTTAAGATTATCTCCCTAATAACTTGAATTGCCTGGATGCGTTACACCAGTTTCGAGGTGATGATTCTAGTTACTCCATGGTCCAGTTGAGTGATTTGCTGCTGTTCATCACTAATGAGATTGCAATTACTAATAATAGAGTCATGATTATCCAAACTGAACCCATTAATGGAGTTGAAATTGGTTAACAAAATTGTTTAAAAATTGCAGTCCTTACAAATAATTAAATATCGCTTGATGATGTATTCCCACTACTTGCACCAATTGGTACAACGTTGGATGCACAAACTGACGTAAATAAGGCTCAGTACTAACTCAGGCAAAATTAAGTCTATTATAAGTATCTCATGGTAGAGGGAACAGTACTAGCCCAAGACCAATTAGAACGGACTCCAGGAAAAAGGACACAATTGATTAATTGCTGGATAGAGTCAGGTAAGGTTTGTGGTTGTTTCTGAAAATTTGTAAAAGAAATTAAGTTGGGATCTCTAAGCTTTAGATAGCACGGAATTCAAATGTAGATGTCGCCCTGGGAATTTTAGTCCTAGTGGAATGAACCCAGTGCAGAATACTGCCCTGATTGTGGTCTTGAGACTCTTCAGGCAGAAAAGGAGAATCAAATGTAATGATTGACATTTTCACTGGTGCATAACTCAGAGTGGACCCTGTAATGAGCACTACTTTTGAGTTTTAAATTACACTTCAAAAATGACAGGTTTTTTCCCGAGGTTACTTTTGTGGACTCTCCAAAGATGGTAAGTTCTAAATATATAAAAAGGTTATTAATTCACAATTAACTTAGCTTTTTATTATTAGAAAGATTTAATATATATATGTTTTGTAGAGGCTCGTCTTCAAAAAATATTTACAATCTCTGAGAGTTAAGATCTTATAAGATTACTTGACCAGGATAAGCGTGATCATTTTTAGAAGACTTGATGAGACTAAATTTAATAAATTTTTTTGCGACTAGAGGAGGAAGATTCAGGATATTGATTCAGGGATAGAAGAAGTTGGCAAAATTATGACACCTTCCCACCATTACCCACTCCCACTTGAAGCATTAATATCACAAGCAATTGTAAATAAGAATTTTTGAGATTGTATTTGGAAAATTTTTCCACCAGATCTAGGTGAAAGAAGGACAAAAATGGATAACAGCCATCTTAACGCTACGGCATATACCAATTCAGGGCCATGCCTTTTGGTCTTAAAAACACTCTCATCATATTCCAGAGGGTCATTGACCACATGCTAGGTGACCTCGCTTCACTTGCATAGTGGTGTACATTGGCAACATTTTGGTACACTCCACCACGCTTGAACAACAAAAAAGACTTATGATCTGTGGCTGCCGCCTTACAGAGGATGGTCTACACGCAAATCCATCTAAATATGAATATTTTAGGATAAAGTCTAATTTCTAGAAAACCTTGTACTTAAGGATAGACACGCCATCGCTACTTCAAAACTAGAAGCAATATAGTTGTAATCAACTCCCACCACCCAGAAACAGCTTTGTAGTTTCCTAGGATCAGTTACATTACTAAGAAATTCTCACTGCCAATCTCAGAACTGGCTTCACCACACACCCCCTAACTGGGCAAGAGTGCGCCATTCATCTGGTTAGAGAAGTGTTAATGGGCTTTTAATGCTATCAAGGAACAATTATCCTCTGTGTCAACATTGCGTTACACTGATGAGGACAAACCGTTCATAGTAGCATGTGATGCTTCCAGAACAGCCATGGGGGAAGTACTACAACAGGAGCAAGATGGTTGTGAACACTCAGTATCATAACTTTCCAGGAAACTTACTGTTGGCAAACAATTGTGGGAATTTCTTGACAAGGAATTGGCCACTGTCACCTGGATGATGCTGCACTTTCTATATCTGCTGCAGGGAATAAAGTACATGGTGACTGTGCGCAAAGACCACAAGTCACTAATATAATAACACTAACTGCAGAAACTGGCACATCATAAAACCAGTATGCACCATGATCTCTTTAACTTTCATAAAGATAAGAGTTTACTTAAGGGACAACTCACATATTCTGGATATCCTGAGAAGAAGCAAGTCCACTTGATCTAATCTAACTAAGGGTTTAGAATTGTTTACAGTGATTAACCACGGAAAAGTCATAGCTGAACTACCAATATAGGTGGCTGCCATTACTGCTATCACAACCTCCTCAATATCAAAAAATGCGCCCATCAGCCCACAGTTGACCCACTACCCAACCCTCATAGCCCCTTCTCAGCTTCATACCCTCGAACAATTCTAACAGGTAGTAATGAGGGTTCCCTCCTAGATGCCACACTAAATTTTAGTCCGAAAACTCGAAAGGACAGGCCCTAAGCAATAAATCTTAAACGGAAAAAAGCTCATCCAGTTATACTCTTAAATGTATTGTAATTTACTTCCATAATTGAATATGGATACTGGATACTCTTGTACGCTCATGGGTTATAAAAAATAGTGAACTGATTAATATGAAGCACTCTGAAGATAAAAATTGCATTAACCTGATAAAATTAACATATGACTTGAATGGTCTAAAAAGGATTTATCGCTGAATGTAATGCTGCATTGTATGTGCGCAATCAAAGTCTGACAAAATTATGTAAAACAGACTGTTTTCTCTCTTCATAAGGTGGAAGGACCTTGGGCACTATATATCAGTTGATTTTATTGTTTACCTAACGACCTCCAAGGGCTTTGACGCAATCAAGGTGGTCATAGATAAGTTCATAAAGTGTGACCTATCTATCCCATGCTTGATAGATATTATGGCTGAGAATATCTCAGTTATTCATATCCCAGGTTTTCAGTATGTTTGGAGTTTCAACAAGAGGTGATATGTGACAGAGGGCCTCAGTTTACCTCGAAATTCTGAATGCTCTGTGAAAAATATTTAAAACCAAACCCTGCCAGTCATTGGTGTAACATATCTAATCTGATGGAAAAACAGAACAAACCAACCAGTCTATCAAACTATACCTCCTTTGCTACGCTACCATTTCCCAGGACACTTGGGCTGCTGACCTTCCCCTTCCAAATCACATACAATAACTCATTACACGCCTCCAAGGGATGTCACTGATGTACTTTAACTTATTTTATAACCCTGCCTTCACTATTATACTGAAGATATGCATTGAAATTCCCACATCAGAAAGCTTTGCAAAACATGTGTAAAAACACCTCAAATAAAAAGGCAGTTGACTAAGGCTACCCAGGACAATAAGCAAAAAGCCAAATAAATTATTAGCAGCCCCAAGCTATAATGCGGGTGACCTTATAATAATGGACATGAAGAATCACAACCTTAAGGATTCGTTTAGGAAGTTTGCTTATAAATGGGCAGGCCCATTCCCCATCAGTAAGATTCTGAAAATAGATCTTTCCATATGAGCTTCCTCCTCATTAGAAAAATCATACAGCTTTTTACACTTCTTCGCCTTCCCCTTTCAAGGGCGAAGAACTGGAGGAAACTGAGCTGATATTGATAGTAGGGGGCACAGTTATCTGAGGTTGAAGAGGTCCTGGATGCTTTATGAGTCAAGCGGAAACTAATACCTAGTGGGTAAGGAAAGGGTATTTAGCATATGAGAAAAGTTGGATAGCTGACCAAGACTGCACCAAATGACATAATTGAACGAGATTTACACGTCTAAAATCTAGCCAAACCTGCACTATCCACTTCTAAGACCACAACCATTGTGGCTACTAAACTTCCCTTGATGCACAAAGATACGCTTAGGTACAAGCACTGGGAGGGGGATGTAAACTCTTTAAACTATTGCTTTCTGTAGTTTTTAATTTTACAGCACAAGTTCTTGTATGCGTTGTTAGAATAGTTAGAAATAATAGTTAATTAAGTTGGTGATAGTCTGAAGACTATCATCCTAGTTGAATTTTTGCAGCCAATATGAAGTACTGTCTTGAATGATTGACTGGTGCTACGTGCTCTTCTAATCTTTGGAGTTATTGTTGAACTGAGGTAACTCTTCCCTCTAACGCTTCCTTCTAATAGAATTTGACATTGGAACTTAACCTATTACTAGATTAGAGTTTTTCTTGTTCTAAATAAAACTTAACCTAATCTTAGATTCAGAGGCTCCCATTTACTCTCTTCATAATGAAGCCCACGGAGATTTGAACAGTAATAAAGAGCCAAAGGATATTTGATCCTTAGAAAATCTACTCTCAAATGCTAAAAATACAACTGTGAAACAGGCAATTATTAAAGTATTTAAAATTTATTCAAGGTGGGTTGACCTTAAGACAAATATACCACACTGAGAATGTTATCTAGCCAGTACATGTTTCAAACTCAAAACCGGCACTAGGAGTGAAAGCATTTTTACCCGCTTAGCTAACCACCCTTATTATTAAAGTATTTAACTAAACTTATTTTGACCTGTTTAGTATGATAAAGTCTAAGTAATTTATAAGGAAATTGGTGTTCAACCCTTGTTGACGCCCCACTGGGGAAATTTTAGCTGTTGTCATTGTATTTTTCCTTTTTAGTAAGCGCACATGAGGATCTTCTTCAAAAAGCTAGTCAAATTGTGCCGCCATCTAGCCCTGTGACCTTTTCCAGGTTAATTAATAAATGCATCCTCACATTCTTAATTAAACCCAGTGGGGTAATCTTATTAGGCTAGCGACCTAATTGAGTAATGAGACCTCTATCCATTAGCAGAAGGTCACTTTACCTTAGGTGGTTGTCACAAAATCGACCTTGGGCTCCACTAGTGTGCCAGGCCAACCAGTATTAAGACTGGTGGCCCTTTGCTATTTCGTCTTCATTGGCGTACCAACAACTACAAGTCCTGTGTCCAACCCACCAACTAACCACCAACAGCTTCGCCTTTAGCCCGAGGCGTCCTTGGCGTGTGCCCCAGCAAGTCCTGCCCCCTTCCTGGGCGGCTCAGGCACTTCTGCGCTTCCCCACCCCTGCGACCCTACACCAACCCATCTGGGCATGCCCTGGCGAGTCCATCCCCTTCTTGGGTGGCTATTGCACCTCCCGCGCTGCACCCCACTAGGGTTGGTGGCTATGCAGCTCACTCGCTGGTAGCCAGCTGTCCAGGTTCCCACTGGTTCCTCATAGAGAGGAGGTAATGGAGCTGGCAGCGCCAGCTACTCCAGGTGTGATCACCTGCGCCTATCAGGGATCTCCTATTCCACCTTTCCCACTATAGTTGCACCAAGCTACTTCAAACAAACAGGAAAGATGACAAATAAGAGATGTTTATTTAGAGGGAAAATGAATGACTATTTATACTACTTTCAGGGCTACTGCGCCCAAGTGCTCTTTGGACAATCATCTGCCAGAAAATTCATTGGCCTCTTGATTCCAAACCTCTATCAGATTGTAAACTCTTCATTCATACTTCATAGCAATTCCATCTTAGATCCACTCCTCTGATCACTGAATATTAAATTAGTTCAATCCATCCTCAGCATAAGTCGCTAGTTGACTGTATATAAACTCATAAATAAATAGGAATTTGAGCATCTCGGCCTGAGTCACTGGTACTCTGAAGTAGACAACAGAAAAATTTCAGGCGATTTGTAATGGATTCATCAGCTTTCTGCAGGAAAATCCCACAACGACCTTCAGATGGCATTTTGGCAGCGAACACAGCTTCTGTCAAACCTAAACTTTAACAAATATATAGCATTAAATAGTATCAAACTAGGCAATATGCTGGCAAGTATGTCTGACTTTAAAAACCCTAATTCAGATACTATTGGAAGGACTCATCTTGTTAAAACCCCAACAGCGCTTAACCCACAAATTGTTGATAAAATCATTGTCAGAACTTTAACTACACATAAATCCCTCAGTCAATAGGTGACAAACCCTAATTGACCCCTAAAAATAGTTAAATTATCATTAACAAAATCAATAGAATGATCACTCATTTACTGTTGGGGATGATCCCCAATGACACTTAAGCAATCTGGCAGATTGAAATGGTGAATCGACCTCAGTGAATTACATAATATTTGTTAGGGCCATTACACTGAGCAATAGTTATCATTCAAAATTATACCTCTCACGTCCACAAACAGGACTCATCCCTAGTGATTAATAAGATATTTAATATACACAATCAAGCTGGTTAATGTGGGCAAAAATCCTAACACATCCTTCCCACTTGACCAGATTTTTCAAAAAAATAGGCTTCTAAGGCACGCGCATCCTAAGGGTGGTTGCCTAGCAGGTAAAACTGCTTCCATCCTAGTGCATGGTTTGAGTTCCAAACCTGTACTGGCTAGAAATTTTTTTGGTGTGGTATATCTACCCCATGGTTGACCCACCTCAAATATTTTTTAAGACACGTGAATCCTCATCTTGAGACTTAACTATCAAGTCTAGTTTAAAGGCTCTTATGAACTTAACCAGCTTATTAGTTCATCAGACTCCTTCTCGCTGCTGCCTCCGCAAGCGCGGTCCTATGGACCCATGCCATACCAGGACTGTTTCAGGTGTCATCGCCAATAATACATCTGGAAACTTGTTTTTCCCCAGGCTGGGACTATATGAAATGAAGTTATTTAAAATAATATCTTTGGTCAGCTTCCCCAATTTTTTGTTACCTGTACCCCCCAGGGTGGGCTCATTTTTAATCAAAGCAGATTTTTTTCAACTCATTTACTAGGGCCTCTTTACAGCGGATCCAGTTTCACCAATCCTGATCCTACAAGCATTTTTGTTCTTCTTAGCGCCTTGGGCCTCTTTCACAGCGGATCCAGTTTCAACCTGAGCTGACCCTGCCAATGATAGAAGATAACACCACCAGAATATTTTGATTGCATAAAATTAGAAACAACAATTAAATATACCTTTTCATTTTTTATCATTTTTAAGGTTTTTTGCTTAAGATATTTTCATATATATATTATTTGCAATGGGACTTAACCTATTAGTAGGTTCGGAGGTCCATCTTTTCCAAATATTTATACTGGTTCAAGTTTCTTTATTTTTTATAATTAACTAGAAATCATTGTTCAGCGGTCTCTTTTTAGACTTAAACAATAAACCAGGACTTAACTTATGTAAACAGGTTCAGTGGTCCTATAAACTCATTGCAATTTTTTATTCTTAGACCTATAATTTAAATAATTGCTATGGACCCTGGTTACTATAAAACAATCTCCAATTTTTATTATATATGCACTTGTTACTGACTTGGAAATAACCTTAAACAGACCAGACCTTAGAGCGTCCAACTTATTATTTCTTCCCAATCAATGGGTATTACAATAGGATACCCTATCTTTCATATGGTACTCTTGCAGCGCGAGTTTGTGCTTGTCATCCATATTCTTTGCTCTTATTATTATTTTCAGCACTGTTTCAAATGCCTGTAATTGCAATTTGACCATGATTGTTGCCATTCATTTTAGGTAGTTATCTTCACTCATCACTGAAGCTGGTTCCACAGCGGTTTACAAAAACTGGTGGTAGTGCAACCTTTTGTCCATATAAAAGTTCATAAGGTGTTTTCCCTGTCACCTTATGATAACGGATACTATATGTGAAGGTTCTGACTCAAAATAATCTCCAAACCGAGGTTTTCCTGATACTATTTTTTGCAGCATCATGGATAGAGTTATGTTGACTCTTTCTAAAACTCCGTTTATTTTTGGGTGGTAGGGAATTGACACCACTCCTAAGATTCCCATCAGATCATTTTATATTAGGATCACAAAGGACATTAACTTGGGTCTGTTATCACTTAATAACACTTGAGAACATCCATGCTGAAAACTACTTGGTCCATTATAATTCTCGCCAAACCTGTAGCATCTACTCTGCTCAAGGCTTTCATCTCAATCCATCTAATCAAATGGTCTATTGTAACTATGATGTACTTTACTCCCCTGGTACTAACACTCAAGGGTCCCATCATGTCTATTGACACTCTGTAACAAATGAGCCCAGTGAGTACTAACTGGAATCCCAACACATTGTTATGCAGCTTTTGAAATTGAAATTTTACACAGCACGCCAAATAATCTGGAACATCATAGTTGATTATTTCCAGTAAAAGAACTGGAATAAATGGTTTATGGCTTTTCTTAGGCCACCATAGCTGTTGATTTTGTGCGTGGCTTAAATGATTTCCACTCATTCTGTAAGTTTAAGGAATAAATACCATTTTCCATCAATTGACTTAAATTTCTGTCCATTTTCAATTTCAGTGTCTTCCATCGCTTTTTTCAGCGCATCTGAATCTCTTGGGTTTATCCCAATAACTCATCAATAATCCACTTAAATTATTCATCAGATCAAGGATACACAACCTAAACGGCAGACAATCTTGTTAGTCCATCAGCATTCTGATATGCTACTCCTGCTCAGTGTATAATTTCAAAATCATATGCTTGCAGTTTTGAAGCCTATTATGCCAATCCCTTTTGGCTTTTTATATTATGTAAATGGGATAGAGATTAGTTGTCAGTCAAAGCTTTGGAATGTGTCCCATGAATATCATTAAAATTTGTTTTCAGGCATAAATCAATTTTAGGTACTTTCACTATGTAACAGTGATTTTTTCACAGGCGTCAATGTACTTCTCATATATACCTCCAGATTCTATTCCCCATTGTCATATAATTGACTTAAAATGACGCTGAGCACTGTTAATGAGGCATTATTTTGAATAATAAATTTCCAATTAAAATTTGGTTATTTTAACACAGGTTCTCATTATGTATTTTTGTAGCTCAAAGAATGATTCTTAAGCCTCCTCTTTCCACATAATAATTTCTTTGGATAAATTAATAGGTGTAATAATGGTTAGGTTATTCTAGAAAAATTCTTAATGATATGGCGATAGTAGCCAACTATCTCAAGAAAAACTCATATACCCAAACGCTCTCCAGAATTGATATCCGCTCAATGGCTGCTATCTCCTGTAATTGCAGTTGTAATCTGCTAAAGCTTATTACAAACCTCAGATAATTAAGCTCTCTTTTTAGAAAATGACATATTATTTTGCTTGATTTTCAGACTCACCACTGCTAGGCGCTTGAACACTCCCTCAAAGTGTTCCAGATGATAAGTAAGTCCTGATGAATATGTTAATATCACTTAAGTATACCAAAACACAAGTCATTTTCAAAATCACTCAATATGGAGTCCATCTCCCTCTGAAATGTCACTAAAGAGCTACACAATCCCTGAAACATTTGTGTCTGTTGATCCAATCCTTTTGCGGTGATTTTTGCACATTTATATTAATCTTTTTTTGGAAAATCTATCAGCCAATACCTGAAATCAAGCTTAAATGCCAAAAAATATTTAGATTCCCTTAATCAATCAAGCGCCCATTAATCTTCTGCAATGGTTAGGTTTTCTTTTTAGTAATTTTATTCAATTGGCAGTAATTAATCATAAAATGGCTTGATTAATCCTTTTTGCAAATAGGATTGGACTCACCCATGGATTCAATGACTGAATGAGGATCCCATGCTCTATCAATTTGCTTTCCTTCGCTGACTACTGCTTCAGCAGCCTTTAACTGGTAGAAAAGTCACATTCTTATCAGTGAATATTCCTTAGTATCGACCTTATGAATCACATTTTTAGCACAAATGAGGTCATGGTCATCCCAGGCAAATATCACCTATTATTTTTCAATTAATCATATCGCTTTCATATTGCTGTTGCTCTGATAAATCAACCAATTGCTCATTCTTAACCAATACAATGACATTTTTTGGCAGCATCCTCTAATAATCCCTTTTTGTTAATGTTCCAACGACATGTATTTTTCATTTCGACCATCAGAAATTTAATGCAAAAATGTGATGACTTAATTTTTTCATTTTTTAAGTTTATCGCTCAGATTGTCCAGTAGCACTCTTATTTCACCATGTCCTAACATTATAATCCCCAGCACTATCCATGGCTCAATTCTTGATTTATTCCATGGGCTGACAACTAGTCCATATAATTAGTCAAAGTTTTTAACTTTAGCCCTATACAAACTATCATTTGCATTCCTGGAAGACTGGTGTTCAGCGTTTTTGTTCTTGATAGTATCCCACAATTTTCTTATGATCTCCTTCAACATTTCCCTCATTTTTTGTCCTACCAACTTATCTTGGATGGGAACTATACTGTCGCGATTTCAATATGACTGGACAATAAGCCCTAAGTAATATGGTAGAATGGATGAAATCCGCTGAGTTGTTTTGAGTATGATTAATTTGAGCGTGCTTCGAAATGAGACAATATTGGGTTGCTTGTAAATTGGCTGATTTGGATGATCATGAATTAACAATTTAATAAATAAAGAATTGGTGGAACCAATGAGATACGGCGAAGTGAATTACTAAGCCATGAAAGTGATACCATCCAAAGTTGCTATGATATAAGCGGGATGAGATGATCAAGGGAAGTTAGGTTGTTAATAGTATAGAGTAGGCGACACAGGAGAATCAGCTGTGTTTATTATAATAAATAAAGAAGTATAGTGGGGGCAAGTGCTCCATATTAGTAATAAGGTTTATTTCTGTTGTCACAAGGGCAATTATCCTCATATCGTTGGTCCTATTGCTCAGTGGGTCGAACCCTGCGCAACTTTGTTTATGGCGTATCTCATTGGAAACGCCAATTTTATAATAGTGGTGCTCACTACAGGGGGCCCATTGACCAATAATAATACCATGAAAACTTTTGCTGCTGGCTATGTCACACCAAATTGTTTTAATAAGGAATCTGTACAAAATGCTTGGCCTGTTGCATATGAGGAGATGAGACTCATGTCAGATACTGTGCTCGAAAGGCAAGATGAGTAGCTTCAGAAGGGATACAGAGATAAGTTGCCATCATTTGATAATAGAGGAAATATTCATGGTTTTTTTTCACCAATTTGAGTTTACAATTGAGGGTACTTTAGATTAATGGAGGGCAAAGCTATTGTTCTCCTCTTTGGTTGTTGGGAGTGCTGATCAAGTCATTTGTTACATCTCAGTTAGTTCCATTTCATAACAGGAAGTTAAGGAGACAGTGCTGTGGTTGTTTGGAGGATCCACAAAAATGTTGCAGTGAAAAAAATGAGTTTTTAACCATTGGGTTTCAACTTAATGTGACCTTCACTGCATTTTCTGATCAATTCTCAGCAAAAGCCCATGTGTTAATTGGGGCAGGAGTTTTAACTGAATGTGACATAAGTATAGCATTGGCCTCTGTTGTGAAACCATACCAAGAACTTTTTAATACATTGGCTCCATATTTAGAGGTTGACGTATTTTCCTTGCTCGAATTTGTTTAAATTCTATGCCGTCTATCCGCTAATTTCCCTCCACCTAATATAGAGCGGAAACCTAGCTCCTCTGCTGCTAGCCTTTTTTATCCAAAGGAATCATCCCTCCTTATTCAGCAATTGGTCAACATCCCCTGACCTTATCATCAATACAAGCCTCGCTTCCAGGCCAACCCTTGGGGTGGCTCCTCTTAAAACAATCAAGGTTGCAGTATTAGGGGTCAATTGCTTTTCATGTGGTCACTCTGAGCATCTGGCTAGAAGTTGTCACAAACGTCGGGTTTAGTACTTACCGCAGGAGCAGTACCACCAGAGAAGAGTCAGAGCGGAGTAGAGATAGGACTCTCTACCTCCGCTATTCTGACCCAAAATGTCCTACTGGAACCTATTCCTGTACCTTCAGTGGAAGTTCCTCAGTATGATAATGCCTTCTTATATCAGCAACAAGTTGGAGGGGTGAATGTGCTGACACAAACGCAAATCATGGACATGGTGGAAGCAGGCTCTCAGGAACAACCAAAGCCTTATGCTTGTCAAAGTTTGATCACCTTTATACAGACGAATCAGATCCATTAGCTGATGCGCTTCTCTTGAAAGGGGTAAATGTGTCCCTCCCTGTGTGTGCTATTGTTAAAGAGTACCCTAAAGAGTGGAAGGGTTTTATGAGATTCCTTAAAACGATCTGTTAAATGTCCATGTCTTAAAAAAATCAGATGCATCTCAAACTGAGTGCACTTACTATGACACCGTCGTAGCCAAAACTCAAGTCCATGTGATAATCAATACAGGTGTCCCAATCAACATAGTATCCAAAAAGTTGGT
This sequence comes from Massospora cicadina, assembly GCA_022478985.1. Taxonomy (NCBI): domain Eukaryota; kingdom Fungi; phylum Entomophthoromycota; class Entomophthoromycetes; order Entomophthorales; family Entomophthoraceae; genus Massospora; species Massospora cicadina. Next base: position 18,387 of record JAKSZP010011846.1, read on the forward strand.
GTCAAAGTTGGCATTAAAGCCTGACGTCGAGCATCATATGGTGTATGGGACTGCAGGCGCAGAAAGCACAGTCTCTTAAGAAGCGTACAGCATGCTAGCTTTGCGGTTTGGTCAATTGTCACTGTAGCCCCAGCTATAGTGTTAATAAACAATAAATATGACCTGTTAATCAGAACTGCTTTTTATGCGCCATTTTGGGCTGTTGTTGATATGACAGCAGAGACATTTGAAATTATGGGGCAGCGGATCACAATCTACTTCACTTCCAGCGGTATGCCAAAGGTTTCAGTACACATGAGTCATATTAACCTTGCGTACTGTGATGGAGTGGTTTTAGTTCGCTATCATCAACTAAAGATCAAGGCTTGGGCCCTTCCCCATCAAATTTATGAATATAAAGGGCTACTGCTTAGAGCCTCTGGCCCTATATCTATTTCCTCTGGACATCAAGCAATCATAAACACTGAGTTAGAGGTGGAAGTGCCTGCTGTGCTATATGGGGAGGTCATTGGACCCTATTAACAATAACGGTCTTGAGCCCCACATGGCCCCTGGCATTATACTCCCAGGGCATGGGGAGATCAAGGTCTTGGTAGCGAATCTTCAGGATAAACCAATGCAGATCTAATAACACCAGGTAGTTGCATTTCTACATTTCTTTCCAGTTAAAGAAGGTCCTCGGGATTCATTAGTTTGGTTCATTGGATGACTTTGGTCTGCCCATAGAAACACAGTCTGGTGTAATGGCAGTTGTACCATGTGAAAAACTAAGCGGGTTAACTGAAGATCAGAAGGATTAAGTGGAAGGCTTATTTTAAAATATAAGGAAATCTTTGTTGTTGATGATCATGATTTAGGGTGCGCCCAAGGAGTGACCCATTGAGTGGACACTGGGGATCATCCCCCATCAGATCTCCGCCAATACGCCAATCTAGAGCAGCGGAAGAAGTTGTCACAGCAGAAATTGATAAACTGTTGGAGCAAGGAATGCTTGAACCATCGAAGAGCCCATGGCTTCCCCTGTCCTAATTGTCAAAAAGAAGGATGATACTAACCTGGTAGTAATAGACTACTGCAAGCTCAAAAGCATTACAAAAAAGGACTTATACCCTTTGTCACGAATTGATGATGCATTTGACCAGTTGGGGGGAGCTCATTACTTCTCGCAATGAATTTAATATCTGGCTATTGGCAGATCAAGTTATCTACAGTGGAACAAGAAAAATGAGAAATTATCACATCAAAAGGTCTTTTTCAACTGACACGTATGCCACAAGGGCTGTGTTATGCCCCAGCTACTTTTTAAAGGGCAATGGACACTATCCTTGGCAACTTGAAGCTGTCATGCTTTCTTTTATATCTTGATGACATCAACGCTTTCTCCCGCACGTTTTCTGAGCACCTTAGCCATTTAGAAGAGGTATTCCGCCAGTTGGCTGAGGCCAACATCAAAATTAAGCCCCGTAAATGCCACTTTTTCAAAAATCAGCTAGAGTACCTCAGGTTTGTAGTTGATGCAACAGGGCTGAGGCCCCAACCAGCTAAGGTGGAGGCCATTCAGAAGATGCCTACATTAAGCACTAAACGAGATATACAATTTACTTTTAGGATTAGTTGGCTACTATCATTGCTTCATACCTAGCTTTAGTTATATTGGAGGTCCGCTGTTTGAGTTATTAAAAAAGGATGCCATGTTTGAATGGATGGAACACTGTCAGCGCTCCTTTGATACTCTTTGAACAGCGTTGATTGAGGCACCAGTGCTACGTTACCCAAATTCTAAAAAGAAATTTATTGTACAGACATATGCTTCTCTTTCCTCTGTGGTGGCAGTTCTGTCCCAAAAAGATGACAAAGGGGAGGAGCACCCAGTAGCATACTGTAGTTGAATCCTGAATCGCCACTAACGTAATTATACTATGATTGAGAGTGCTTAGCAGTGATTATGCTTACAAGCAATTTCAAGTATATTTGCATGGTGTAAAATTTAGAGTTGTAATGTATCATGCCTCGCTATGCTGGCTGCAGAACCTTAAGGAGCCTGAGGGTCAGAAGCACGATGGGCCCTTAAACTACAGGCTTACAATTTTGAGATCCTTCAAAACCAAGAGCAAAGCACCAGAATGCTGACTGCTTGCCAAGACTACCCACTAATGCTGTTATGGCAGATCTGAGCAATATCATGTATGACAAGATGCTCAGTGGGAAGTATGATGATGAGCCGCCCCAAGTCATCAAGGCGTTGAATGAAATGTGAGCCAATACTTTCCAGAAGAATGGTGAGTTGCATAAGCAGATTGGTGATTCCACAGTAATTTCCGAGACCCTCAACGCAGCCTAACATTATTATGAGAGCACATAGGGCAGTTGGGCATGGTGGTGTGCGCAATACATTGGAATTATTGTGACCTCTGTATTACTGGGAAAGCATGAACTTCGATGTGCTTGATACTATCTCCTCCTGTCACCAGTGCCAAGTGGATAAGCCGTTTCACTGGAAGACCTCATATCAGTTAGTAAAGCCACACTTCGCTTGGCATACAGTTTCCATTGATGTCGTTGGCTCTCTGCCAATGGGAGCTAACCAATCCGAGTATATCCTGGTGGTGATTGACCACTTGACCAGGTGGGTTGAGGCGAGGGCCATTTGGGATCTGGGCGCGGTTACTGTGGCTAAGTTTGTAATGGAATGCATCATTCAGAGTCATGGCTGCCCACAGTTAATCCTTACCAACAATGGCACTAATTTTACCTCTCACATACTTCCCAAACTCAACAATATGATGGCCGTCTGTGGGGTTCTAACAACTCCATATCACCCTGAGTCCAACGGAATGGGTTTTCTGGTCAATGGGACCCTGGTGAAAATTCTCCAAAAGTTGGTTACTTATAGGCCCTCCAAATGGAGTACCCTCCTTTCCACAGCGGTGTTTACCTACAACATTAGCTACCATTCTGCCACAGGAAAAAGATCATTCCAATTGCTTTATGGATGGCACCCCGCTTTGCCTGCGCCCCTATATGCTTGTGTAGAGGACACCAGCGGAATGGATCCACAACAATATTTGACCACCCTAAAAGATACGCTGATTAAATTACAAACTGAAGCATATTTGTTCAGCTTAGCTAAGAAAATCAAAACCCAGGCTGCTGACCAGGTACAGCGAATTGGTTTAGCACAATTCAAAGATGGAGACATGGTTCTATCCATGATAAACATGGGTTTGTGCGGAAACACAAGTTGGCCAGTATCTGGATTGGGCCATTAGAAGTTATTGAGAAGACCGGCATGGATGTGTATACTATCAAGGACCCTGCTAGCAGTTGGATCATCAACCAAGTGCATGCAAAGTTTCTCCGAGAATATAAGCAATAGGAGCCTTATTATCCAGTCAAGGAGGGGGTAATGTCGCTATTCCAATATGACTGGATGATAAGCCCTAAGTAATTTGGTAGAATGGATGAAATCTGCCGAGTTGTTTTAGCATGATTAATTAGAGCGTGCTTCAAAATGAGACAATATTGGGTTGCTGGGAAATTGGCCGAATTGGATGATTATGAATTAACGAATGAATGAATAAAGAATTGGTGGAACCAATGAGATACGGCGAAGTGAATTACTAAGCCATGAAAGTGATACCATCCAAAGTTGCTATGATATAAGTGGAATGAGATGATTGAGGGATTTTAGGTTGTTAATAGTATAGAGTAGGCGACACAGGAGAATCAGCTGTGTTTATTATAATAAATAAAGAAGTAAAGTGGGGGCAAGTGCTCCATATTAGTAATAAAGTTTATTTCTGTTGTCACAAGGGCAATTATCCTCATATCGTTGGTCCTATTGCTCAGTGGGTCAAACCCTGCGCAACTTTGTTTATGGCGTATCTCAACGGAAATGCCAATTATAACATAAACCATCTTTGGTAATTATATTTATAAAATTATTCTTTTTTGTCAACGGAAATTTCTTTTTCTGCTTGTATACCAGGGGCAAGGTTTTCCCCAAAATCATTAAGGTATTCTCCTCAAAAACACTAAACTCCATACTTCCGCATAAATTCCATCCTGAGGAATATGTTGTAATTTAAATTTTGCTAATACATGGCCAGAGCTGATACCACAAGTGATCTGACCTGACGCAGTAATGCAATATTTGCTCCAAAAGATACTGTGGTATGTTGTTCAGAGTTCCATACTCATTCCAGTGCTCTAAATCTGGTGAAATCTCATCTGTTTCACCAGTTTGGTTGAAATGATTTAGATGGATGCTCTACAGTCAATATTACTCATTCACTTACATGATTTGACTATAAATCCAGAAATGTACAATTAGAGTATTGTAATAAAGTGTTTATTGAGTTGATTGTAGCATTATCTGCCAAATAAAAGGGTATGAATTATTTGTGCGGTAGATTTGGGAATTTGTTTCTTATATATGCTAATTAGAAAAAATGTTTGCTAATCAAATTTAATTTTGACTACTCTTTTGTGCTTTTAGCATATCTGATATTTTCTGCCAGCTGAAAAGCATATGGCCAAGCAACTTCCTTCATAATTTCAGAGTCTATTCATTCACTTTTGCATGGCTAATCACATTTACATTTTTTTATTTAATTTGTTAAAAATTTTGAACTTCAGCGCTACAAAGGCTATGAAATTATTAGTTTCATGGCTCTAGAAAAGATATAAACAAGCGCAATGGAGTTACTAGCTCCATTGCAATAATAGATTCCAATCAGAGATACAGAATTTGGTTATGAATAAACTAAAATTGAGCTACGGAAGACAAAAATAGTTTTACATTATTAGTTAGAAATGAGTGATATTTATAAGGGTCCATTTGGTAATACTTCAAGAGAATTTTTGTGCTTCAACTGAGGTAAAATTTTTCCTATTAGATGAGCAATATTGCTGATTATTATTACTATACTTGTGATGGTCAGATCTGATAAGGGTCTTACTAGAAGAGATTGACCTTCTTGTGGGATGTCTTGCCCCTTTGGATTGCTTAGCCTCATCCTTCAGAGGAGGCCAAAAACTCTAAAGGGTTGATCATTGTCTATTTGAGAATTGGATATCTCCAACGGGGATTTTACAATCTCATCAGACCAAGACCCTGAATCTCATTTTTTTATTTTCAGTCATCGCAGTTGAATCCCCAACAACATCCAAATTGAAACCTGGTAGATAGGATCAGGTGTGTCTTCCTCTACAGATGAATTGAAACTATTAATGTAAAAATCTTTATTTCACTTTGATACCTAAATAGAAGTCAAATTCAGGACTCTTAAAAGATACAAAAAATGGCTCAAATGAGCCAAATCTTACCAACGTTGATACAATTGACGCCTGCTGCCCCAGCTTGGGGTGGTGATGCGCCGCCATCTGGCTTCTTTTGGCCACCACTGAAGCGCGCCTGGGCTGTCTCTGCTAGCCCTACCAACGCTACTAAGTATCATGTCCCCCTTGGCACTTGATATACCACCTCACAAGCTCCCAAGTGGTGCTCCAGAGCCCTTTGGTGCTCCCATGGAGCAAGTTGAGTTTAGGCCTCTTGGTCAAAAGAAAGGAATCATTTCCAATATGCAAGTGCAGCCATCATCACGATGGCCATGGCAGTTTTTAAACCCGCTGGCTATATTGACTTCTTCCCCTTTAAGAGGTAAATCAATCTTGGCTTCCAATCAGAAGCTGATATGGCAGCAGCATATAAGCTGCTGATAATTGACAAAAAAATCACAATTCCCACTGTTTGCATGTGGCTCCCAATGGAGACACTTTGGTGGTCCAGTTTGCCAGGTTACCGTTGTTTCTCTCCCTGAATGCCTTCAACATGAAATGATGGATTTTTTGTCCTTTCACAGCGTGGACCCTATCTTGCAGTTTGTGGTTCCCAATGGCAGGTTGGTTGGCAGGGCCTTGTGCCTTTTTGAAGATCTGACCTTTCCATTGCAACACGCACCTTGCAATTCCCCCTGCACTGTGATTAGATCTACACCTGTTCGCCCTTTTTAAAACATGTCAAAAATGGCCGCGCCATAATTCCTTGTGCTTCAAATTGGATCACTTAAAGTGCAAGTGACCACAGCTTCCGCCTCCACTGATCCACCGCTCCTCCTTCTGGTCTCAGGATAGTTGCTGCTTCATCCAATTTTTTAATTGGGGCGCAATCCTCTCGCCACCAACCTCAGCTAATTATGGCGCTGCTTTCAAAACAGCAGAAATCAAAATTTAAATAGATTAAAATTCATCATAATTATGGAATCCTGAGCCACTGGCTGAGACAGTTTTGGCTGAGCTGCTGTGGTCAACTGTTTGCAGCCAATCAGGATCTGCCATTGAACCAACTCTGGTGGTTGGCCCAGCATTATTCAATTTAGATCTATTTGAAGCACTTGAATGGATTGATGATACAGATTGGCCTTATAATGTTAATCCCAAAATCGCCTTGGAGAGTGTTTTCTGTAAATCCTCCCAGTTTTCATCCCCGCCATTTTAAATCTAGAATCTGTTTCCCTAAATATAAAGATATTAATAAAATGGCGGTAGAAGCTGAAGCTGCTCCAGCTAACACCTTCCTCCACTAAAATCTTCATGGGGAGATGAAATCACTTGTTTAGGGTATTCCCATCCCAAATTTCCCCCATAGCTTTGATGAGGATGCAAAATATGAAATTAAGGAGCTCGCTTTTGGAGCAAGCCGCGCTTGCATTGATGTGGCAAAAACTTCTCTGTTTGACCCCAATTATCCCCAAACCCGCCAGTGCATCAAGCCTTTCACTTGTGCGCCTGCTCTCATCACTTTAGCTGAGCATCAACTTGCTCAATATGTTGAGGCAATGGACACTGTCGGCCTTATCAATTAAGAAATCACCCAATTATAGATCCTTATGCCACATGTCACTGATGCCCCTACCCCTATGTTTCTGACATGGTCCACCAGCTAAAGCGGGCGCTGGACAAAAGTTTCCCCAAAGCATTCTCACCTTCTGATAAGGCTTCCTAGGCTGTTAGCTGAGGTGCCATTTTAGGATTTTTTTATTTCTAATAATCCCTTTATTTGGACCATTTGCAAATAAAGATGCGTGGCGGCTCCCATTTTTTGGTTTGGCACAACTAGTGCTAAAAAAGGAAATATCAATGTCATTTTCAATTATTTCAGGTGGGAACAGATTTGAAAGCAGTAATATATTGTTCCTTATCTAGACTGATGATCCTTTTATTGACTCTAACCAGTTTCCTTATCTTTAGCTTGAACCAGATTTACTTGTTCCTTAGGCTTCTTGCTCCAACATTGAGAGGCGGAATGTCCTGTTTTCCACATTTGTGGTAGTGGTTTTGAGTCTTATATGCTCATTTCGCTCTCTTATGCTTATTTAACATTTTGACTTTATTTTGTTGTTCTTTAGTGGGCTTGGTAAATTTTTCTGCATTATGAGATTTAATCTGAATAAGTTTAACGGTTTGATTGGGTGATTCAAAAGTTGCTCCTAAGAATTTTATGTGATCCACCATCTGCATTGTAAACATCTGGGTTATAAGCTCTGAAGCCATAGTACAATGCAAGTCTCTGTAGGGACGAAGTACTGATTGCATGGCTATGTGCACATCAAAATCTGATATTACTTTAAAATCAACTAGGATTTTCAATTCCTGTAAAATTGGTTGATAAAAGCTGTAGTGTTTTGTCATTTCTGAACTAAATAACCAAAAACTCATGTTTATGCTTGGACATCCGCATAAGACTTAAAATCTCAGCCATAATAGCTTCTTTAGCTTTGCTATAAGTCCAATTATCCCCATTGAGATGGGGCAACAACATATTTGACAATTGGTGTATAGGAAGCTCATGATGGTTACTGCCTTCTGTTGGTCACCATATCTGAACATCGCCATTTCAAATAGGCGAAGATACTAGTGCATTATCCAGGAGAAATGCAAGTAATTTCAGCATATTACAAAATTCTTCCATCATCTGGTGACAGGGGATCTCTGCCATGCTACTCAACTAATTGTCATGTTTAAATGATTTTATTGAGGGCACCAACAGCAAGGACAAGGCTGGGAGGCAGGAGGTCCAAAGGGTCAAATTACAGGGCTCTCCTGACCTTGGGCACACCTTGGATCAACGCTGGGTACAGGCTAGGTATGCTCATGTTGGTACAAGTGAGGTGCCTAATGCCCAGCCACCTGGTTCACCTCTAGGGAAAAAATGACACAAGATTTTATTAAATGATGATGAGTCAATTCAGTTAACTGGGGAAAGGGGGTTCGAAACCTGTTCCTTTTATGAAATTGTGAGCTTGGGTCAGGTTCAAATTCAGTCAATTACTCAAGTAAAGTCACTTTCGAGGTATGTGACCCTATTGGATGGAAGCGTGCACCTATTATTGCACCAAGGCTTAGTAACACTTTCTTCAATCCATGATTTCCCAAAGTTGTTTTGATATTGTTGATTAAGAAATACATATCTCATTGGTCATCTTCCCTAATAAAACCCCTAGTCATTTTACATTCTATATTTTGTTGACTTGGGCAAACCTGTGCGCAGATCTCTTCAAGGAGGTCTCACAAAGTGTTAGCCAATTTATCTCTTTAAAATTATTACAGCCTCAGGTTTACTGCCTGACCACCAGGTTTTTCAAACCAGGGCACCCATGCACTCCAGCCCTGTACAAAACTCAGTTATGAACTGCCCTCTGGGGCACAGCTAAGTTTTGCAGATTGCTTAATATAAAATTACTTTTACCATGATCAACACCCTCCAATATGTCTCCTTAGCTCAAGCTCACTCTGCTGGGCTATTTTTGGAGCACTGACAAAGAGTTTCCTTGCTTTGGTCCAGTGCTTGTACACTTCTACACCAGGAATTGGAGAGTTATAGATACTCTCCTGACACTAATGATGAGTGTTGTCAGGCCACAGTGGAGCAACTCCAACCCCGTGCCCATAATTAATCAGGCTCCTGAAGCCCCAGCAAGTTAGTATGCCTTAAAAGCCTTAGGTAAGCTAAAAAGTAAATGGGATTGCAAAAGATGATTTTTTATTAAAATAATCCTTGAGGTATTTATAGGACCTTGATGGATTGGGAATGGGTAGATTTGGTATAGGAAAATCTTGGCAACAATTGCTGAGAATGAAAAACTATAAGTAACTAAATAATACAATGGGGAGTATGATCATCCTCAGCATTAGTCGCTGGTGATCTTAAAGGGGTGAATTGATTGGGTCAGCATTGCATGGTAATTCCCTGAAGCCCAATTAATGTTTTGACATCCTTGGCATTTAGTTGCCAGTGTCATATATAAATTTAAATATAATTTACTTTATTAGGGCTGATACCTGATACTTCATATTGGGCTTAACCCAAGTTAGTGGGGAGCCCAATCTGGCATCTACCCAGAGGTGGGTTGTGACCCCTATTTGGGGCTTCCCCTAGTAAGAATAATAACAAAGCCCCCTCCATCCTCGGCCTGGGGTCAGAGCCAAGGTGGGGGCACCGGATCTGGGTGGCAGGGTGGAATGGCCAAGGTAGCCAGCGTGGACACAACAGCAGTATCCGGTGAGCGTCATCAGGTAGTGGCCCTAGCATTAGCAGAAGAGCTGGCATCAGTGCTGGGGTTGGCATCAAGTTTGACACCTGGAATTGGTGCTGAGGCTGGCATCAGGAGGAGGTCCCAGCATCAGGCTTGACACCTGGCATTGGTGCTGAGCCAGCATTGAGGATCAAACCCCAGTAGCCTGGGCTTGATCGCCCAGGCTAGTTTTAGGGGACCCTTAGTTCCTCATCATCCTGGCTAGCCCTCTTGGGGCAGGGAACAGGGTATCCTGGGATGTCTTCCCAGTATCCAGGATTATATCAGCTGGGAGCCTCCCAAACAGACACTACCGCTTCCAACCTGGATTGGCCTCTTTGGGGCAGGGGCAGGGCCTCTGGCTTGCCCTCTTGGGGCAGGGCCAGGCCAGGGCGTAGCTCCTGGGTTGTTTAGGCCTGGGTATATGCCTCAGGCCAATGGCCCTCAGCTGCGACCGCCACTCCTATTTTCCCTAGATTAGATCTCATGGGGAACTCAGGGGCACCTGGCAGGGGGCACCAGTTTTGTTGGGATCACGGGTGTAATATCTTGTATCCCTCAATATTTTGAGTCCAGGTAACCCAAAATTTCAGGATTTTAGATTGCCTGTATTTACTTCTCTTGGTCAAGAAGACTTTTTCCTGATACTACGTCTGGAGAGGCAATTATAATAAAAATAAAACAATTTTTACCTAAAAATACAGTAAATGAGAAAAAGCGTAAATTTTATTAGCCTAAAACCAGCTATAAAAGGTAATCAGGGAACTGTTTCAGGAAAAATCTAAGCAACCCAAGCCTAGTTCTAAAATAAATGAATTGGTGATTTGGTGACAGCCCAATTATCTCGGTTAAATGACTTGTGCTCGTCTCATGGCTCAGGTTTGAACTCCAAGGTTGGGTAACTCTGAGGAAACATAATTTGACCATGTTTTTGGGGTTAATCTCTGAATTCAAATATTTGTTGCTTTTTGTTATGGATTATCCCCAACTGAAGTTTGGGCTTTTTGGTTGAATCAGTCTTGTTTCTGTGATCTAACACCTAAATCTGCCATTCAGGTAGGAATCCTGACACTCACCCAAGTTCCAAGTGGCAGCATTCCCCCTGATCAAAGAGGAAAATAATGTAAGTCTGGGGGAGCACCCCACTTGCCTTAATAATTAGTATCCCCATTAAACAATAAAAGGGGGCAAAGAAGGTGGCTGTTTCCTTTGCAATCCAGGTGATTTATCCATGTGGTGGATGAGAGGTGGATGACGGTGTACCCCCTCAGGGATAACCCCTTTCCCCCTATCTGACCATAAAAGATCTGCTCCAGCGGATCAGGGGGGTGTGCATGGAGGTCGCGGCGGCAATAGGACGCCGCCAGAGAGAAAGTGGAGAGCATCTACCCCCAGTAACAATTTTTGTTCCGCAAAAGAAGCAGGAAGAGGTGAGTACCTACCCCCAGCAACAAATTTGTGTTACGTCAAAAAGGTGAAAAATTCAGATAAATTGGGGGCCAACTTCATTGAAGTCAAAAATGATAAATTCCTTTAATACTTAATGGGACCATCTATATATGGGATGACCTTGGGAGCAACCAGTTGACCCCCAAACAAATCATCGATGACCTACCAAGAAGAATTGTGATGGGTGGAAAAATTTATTTGCAAGAATCAAGAGAGAGTTAGCCAGCAGAAGGTCAATTTGGCGTTGAATTAGTTGAATTTTTCATTCTACAAAAATTAGTTGGGATTGCAATACCTTTGTTCATGATTCCCGATTATACACCAAGTCCTATAGTACTTAAGACAACAGTTCTTATTGATACAGATGTTTGTCAATTCTCATAATTTGTTTGATATAAACAAATCTCATTTCCAGTTATATTGTACAAGTTAATAAAATTGTTTCTCCTTTCTGTCGCTGCAGCTACCCAGAACCATGTTGCCTTAGTTGCGCAATTATAAGGCACTATTGGCCATCACTACAGCGCTTCTGCTTACCTTCATCAAATTGGTTACCAAGCAAGTGGCCTGCTGGGGAATTCATTGGTGGACGCTCTGAAATTGCGACGTCCTATAATCTTTAAAAATAATGTCACCCTGCTAGGTGAGGTTTCACGACATCACCACTCAATCCACAACCAGTGGTACCTCCATACTTCCTGGGCCAACCATGGATCCCAAAGAGCTAACCTTGTCAGAATTTGCTGTCATCCCAGTGACTACAGTTTGGTTACTAAGTTGGTTTTGATTTAAAAAGATTACTAATCGCCGCCCCTATTTACTTCCCTCCTAGCCTGATACCAAGTTGTTTGATGGCATTGATGCAGAATTCTGGAATGCTTTTTGGGTGCTACAGCACACGAGTGGAAGACCAGTCTCAATTTTATTTTTAATTTCTGTGACACAAAGGATAAAAAGAACCTAAGCAGAAAAGGAGATAATCCTTAATAAACTTTCACAATTTCTGGACTCTGGAATCTGAGACCTTCAAAGAGTCCTTAAGCATCACCACTCTTACTGATGCAGATAAAGGATGTATCATAAATGGTTCCTTTTTTTCCTGGGCTTTATTTCCCAGAGCTTGGTAATAATGGGAAGAAAAAGAGCCCAGAACGAACCTCTTAAGTTTATGAACGATCTTTCCAAAGTAGTAGGTAAAAAATGGGGTTTTAGAAGCAACTGCAATTTAGAGTTTTTTCTGATGAACTGATAAACGAAGTTTATAGGCTCCATATGACCAAAACAACAAAATATTAGATAACAGAGATTGAAGGGCTTAGTAAAATCAGATAATCATGTAATAATGTAATTTGGGCTTCTACAACTTTGTGGGGAATATATCAGCGTTCAGAAAATTAATAAGCACTAAGAACTTCTAGTTTGTTTCGCATCCTATAGTGATTAGTTTACTTACAAATAGATAGTGTCTTAAATATTTTTTTGTATCTTTACGATATTGAAATATCATTTACTTATTGATAATTTCTTGTTGCCTTCATCCAAAGATCACTAAGTGATACCACCAACGTAGAGCTGGATATCTTGACAAACTTTTCCAAGTCACCTCCACCCTCTGCTACTAATCTGCATCACAAAGAACTTCTTTTCGTCAATAAGTTGCTCATCATTATCTCTTTATGTTTATGTGCTCTATATATTACTACTTGAAGGAGTGATATGAAAACTATGGTAGACCCACTTAGTTCGTGCTATCCTTGGGACAACAACTGCTTTGGCATGTAATAACTTTGTACGCTTGGGGTTAAGAGCATAATCTTCATGTGAGCCATAGTCCATGTCATGATTTTGATATGATTGGATGATAAGCCCTAAGTCATTATGGCAGAATGGGTAGGATCCGCCGAGTATAATATATGTAATGATTATTTGAGCACTTCAAGATGAGGTAGTATTGGGCTGTTGGGAAATCACATCGAATTAGGTGATTGTGAAATTAACAAATGAAGAATTGATGAATACAATGAGATATGGCGAATTAAATTACTAATCCATGAAGCGGTAGCATCCAAAAGTTGCTACAATATAGGTGAGATGAGATGATTAAGAAAAAGGTTGGTTATTAGTAGCTTAGAGTTAGCGGAACAGTGAGAATCTACTTTATTATATATTATTAAAGGAAAGTTGTAGGAGTGAGTGCTTCATATTATTTTATGTTTATTCCATTAGTTCAAGGATGACAATCATCACATCGTTGGTCCTAATTGCTCAGTGGGTTGAACCCTGTGCAAATCCTTTGGCGTATCTCTTGAATACCTCAGATTTAATAACAATGGTGCTCACTACAGGGGGCAATTGATCAATTAAACAATAATAAAAAAACTCAGTTGCCAGCTATATTGCATTCATGTTATCTTGATAAATATTCTACAAAACACTCTAGTTCAGTTGCTTATGCAGAGCTGAAACTGGCGTTGGACGCTGTGTTTAAAAAACAAGATGAGCGGCTCCAGGAGGTTTGCTGCAATAAGCTGCCTCCATTTGATCATGAAGGGAATATTCATGGGTTCTTTAAGCGATTTGAAATTGCAACTGAAGGAGTCTCAGATCGATGAAGAGCAAAACTTTTGATTTCTTCCTTTAGTGTCAGAAGTGCTGATCAAGTCGTCTGTTACCTTTCAGGAAATTCCATTACATACCAAGAAGTCAAAGATATGGTGCTGCGGTTATTCAGCAGAACTGCAAAGATTTCACAGCGGAAGGCCAAATTTTTGACCATCAGCTTTCAGCGGAATGAGACCCTCATTGCATTTGCTGAGCAATTTATGGCAAAAGCTCACATGCTAATTGAGGACGGAATTTTATCCAAATCTGACATGTGTATTGTGATGACTTCTGCTGTGAAGCCATACCGTGAGTTACATAACGTTATGACCCCACTATTGGATGAAGATGTACCTTTGCTTACAATTGTTCAGTTTTTGCACTGTATATCAGCCAACTTCCCTCCACCTAATACCAAGCGGAATCCTTATGCTACAACCGCTGAATCATCTTACTTGGGGAACTTTATCAGTCCAGTTCAGATTCCACCAAGTTATCCTCAGCAGTTAAACATCCACCCTTACCTGCTTATTGTCCCCAGCCCAACTAACGCCCTAAACCTGCTTATGCTGATCACTTCCAGCCCAACGCTCAATGTGGCTTGTTTCACCTTAATCAGGGACGTGGGCCCTATGGGGTCAGCTGTTTCAAATGCAGTCAACAGGGGCATCTGGAATGATGGTGCCCTAATCAACAGGTCTCTTGTGTACAGCTGGAACAATATGGCCAGGGAAAAGTCAGAGCAGAGTAGAGAAGGGACTCTCTATCTCCGCTATACCAAACACAAATGACCCACCTGAACCCAATTTAGAATCTTCAGCAGAAGTTCCCTTGCACAATGAGTCAGTTTTGTATCAGCAGCTGGTTGGGGTAAAAATGCATTTGACACAAGTGCAGTCTGAGGCTATGTCAAAAGAGGGGTCCCAATGCAGGTCGATCAGTATGCTTGCCAAATGTTCAACCAAGTTTCCCCTGAAAAGTCAGACCCCTCCTTGGATGCACCTTTTTTGCAAGCAGTAAGCGTCACTCTTCCAGTCAAAACTATTATAAAACAATATCACAGAATTAGTGAAGGAATTGCGTTTTTCTTTAGAAACAGGGATTCCTGTAAGTCCCAGGGAATGTCCCCTGGTGTTGACTGGGCTTTTTTCCATTTTTGAGTAAAAAGGCATCAAAGAGGATGGCTTTACCCCTTGTTACTCAGGGCGATCTCGCTCACATAGTAGATGAGCGCTGGGTAACAGCTCTCCCACTTTGGATCCCATTCCTAGTACCCACGCAAACCCAGCAGAACTCTTATGAGGAATCATTGAAATCTGAGCTGAGATCGCCAAAATAAAACTAAATATAACCAATTTGAGCAGTAATCCACCCGATGCTCAGATTTTAAATGGTCAAAAAGGTATTAAGGCTGATCTATTGGCCAGAATGCCTGACGGTTGCAATTCAATTAACATGACAATCAGAAAAATCTCTCCCCTCCCAAATCTGTCAGGCATCACCCCCAATGGGCAGCTTCCTGCTAACAAATTGGCTGTTGCGCCTGATGTAATGCCATTATCCAAAAAATGACCCAGTGACCAAGCATGGGTGGGTTGGGCGTCCCAAACCCATTCCCAACAAAATTGGGCCCAACCCTATGTGGGCGGCCTTGGAGGATTCCCGCCGCTTGTCAGGCTAAAAGCTGTCGCGCCAACCATCAGAAATGTAGTTGAGTCTTAGTTCAGGCGTTTGAGGTTGAACCCGACAGTGACTCAGCCCACCGCCAAATTTTGCGATGGCAGTTCCCAAGGAACTAACCTGCCCATTCCTGAATAATTCGCCAGTTAGGTCAAATTTGAGGGATCCAATCCTTACTTTGTTTTCCCCCAATTTAACTAATATTTAATCAGTCGTTTAAAACTGAGAAAATTGTTGGTTGATTTTCTTTCCTAAATTTCCATTAAAATATTTCCCAAAAATTAGTTTTTACATGTTAAAAATTAAGCCGCCTTATCTACTGACATTCTTGTACCCCTCGGGGTTAATGGCCATATGCATCTGGTACTTTGTTTTGTGCCTATATGAAATTCTGGCTCACCGGCAGATATTGGTGGAACTCTTTTCTGGTTCCATATTTGTTATATCAGCAGCAGTGCCTCTGGGCATTCTGGTTTGCTGTTTGGATGCTCTGACATATGGGCTGGAAGGCCAGTTTTTCTTATCTGCTGTCCGCCTGACAATTCCTTAGATGTCCATGTTATAAAAAGTCAAGATGCATCTTACTCCGAATTTACTTACTGTGACCTGGTTGTAGCTAAGACCCAAGTCTGTGCCATCATAGATACCGGTGCCTTTGTCAATATAGTCTCCACTAAATTGGTGGCTAGGTTGACATTAAAACCAGATGTGGAACACCGGATGGTATATAGCACTGCTGGAGTGGAAAATAAAGTCTCTGAGGGAGCATACAGTGCGCTTCCACTGCAGTTTGGTTCTATTGTTGTGGTAGCTCCAGCTATAGTGTTACCAAATAGCAATTATGATCTGTCAATTGGAACTGCCTTCTTACAACACTATGGGGCTTTCATTGATATGATGGACGAGAATTTTGAGATATTGGGTCAGCAAATCCCAATTCACTTCACCTCTAGAGGAGTGCCAAATAGCCTGATGCATATGGGTAATATCAATCTAGCTTATAGTGACGGAGAAATCCCTGTGAGTGCCATCAATTAAAGGACAAAACTTGGGCCTTCCCCAACATATTTATGAATATTAAGGGCTGCCGCTCAGAGCTGCTAGACAGATATCTATTCCATCTGGGCATCAAGCTATAGTAAACACTGACTAGGTAATTGAAGTTCCAAATGGACTCTATGTGGAGGTTATTGGGCCATATCAGCAATCACGGCTTGAGCCTCATGTGGACCCAGGCATTAAGTTACCAGGGCAGGGGGAGACCAAAGTTTTGCTTACAAATCTACAAACGGTACAACTACAATTCCGCTGCCACCAAATAGTGGCATATTTACACTTAATCTCCATTGAGGAGGTTCATTCAGTTCATGAATTTGGGTCTCTGGAGGAATTTGGTCTGCTTTTTAACCCAAAGCTCAATGTAATGGCAGTTGTATCACGCGATGAATTAATTGGGCTGTCAGAACCACAGAAAGAAAGGGAAAAGCTTTATTTCAAAAATATAAAGATATTTTTGCTGTTGATGACTATGATTTAGGATGCACCTGGGGGTGGTTCAAAGGCTGGACACTTGAGATCATCCTCCCACCAGGTCAAGGTCAATCCTCTGATCCAGGGTGGTGGAAGAAGTAGTAACCGAGGAAATTGACAAGCTATTAGCTCAATGGATGCTTGAACTTTCAAAGAGTCCCTTTGGGCTTCTCCTGTTCTTATTTTAAAAAAGAAGGCCAGTACTGACCAAGTAGTAATTGACTACCAGAAGCTCAACAGCATCACCAAAAAAGGACTCATATCTCTTACCGCAGATTGATGACGCTTTGGATTGGCTAGGGGAGCTCATTTCTTCTCAGCTATGGACCTAATTTTTTTGCTACTGAAAAATGGAGTTGCCACTGGCAGAGCAGGAGAAGTGCGCAGTAATCATATCCAAAGGTCTTTTCCAACCAACCTGGATGCCACAGGAGCTGTTTAATGCCCTGGCTACATTTTAACAGGCGATAACACTATTCTTGGGGACCTAAAGCTGTCGTGCATCCTGATATACATTGATGATTATAACGTTTTCTCCAAAACCTTCTCTGAAAACCTTAACCACTTAGAAGCTGTATTCTTCCAGCTCGCTGAGGCCAATATCAAGATCAAACCTCGAAAATGCCACTTCTTTAAGGGCCAGCTGGAATACCTGGGGTTCGTGGTTGATGCCACAGGGCTGAGACCTCAACCAGCCAAGTTGGAAGCTATTCGAAATATGACTCAACCCAACAGCAAGTGGGATATACAGGTCTTTTTGGAAAATAGTCAGATATTACAAGCGCTTCATCCCTAACTTCATCTGTATCAGGGCCCACTATTTGAGTTAATAGGAAAGGACACTATCTTTGAATGGACGGAACGTCAGCAAAGAACCTTTGATATGCTTCAAATGGCGTTAACCAGTGCACCAGTATTACGCAATCCCAATTTTGAAAAATAGTTTATTATTCAGACAGATGAATCCCTTTCCGCTGTAAAAGCAGTTTTATCCCACAAAGATTAGGAAGGAGAAGAGCACCCCGTAGCATACTGTAGTTGTAGTTTGAACAGCCATGAGCGCAATTATACTGTGACCAAGCAGGAGTGCTAGGCGGTGATCTATGCCTATAAGCAATTTTAGGTGTATTTGCATGGGGTGAATTTCAAAGTTGTAACGTATCATGCCACGTTACACTGGTTACAAATTCTTATAGAGCCTGAAGGGCGTCTGTCCTTATGGGCTCTTAAGCTGCAGGCATACAATTTTGAAATTCTTCACCGACCTGGAGCAAAACACTAAAATTCTTGTTTATCAAGATTACACACAATTGCAGTAATGGCTGATCTGAATGATATAATGTTTGATAAGATGATTAGCGGAAAGTACAATGGTGAACCACCTTCAGTCATCAAGATACTGGATAGGATAAGGGCCAATATCATCCAGAAAATGGGAAAATTATATAAATGGATAGGGGACACTACCGTAAATATCCAAAGACCTTCCACCCGCCCAACTGTAATCATGAGCTCACATAGGGCTGTTGGGAATGGTGGCATTCGCAAGACATTGGAATTATTACAGCATCAGTATTACTGGGAAAACTTGAACTTTAATTTGCTTGATACTATCTCCTCCTGCCACCAGTGCCAAACGGAAATTCCGTTCTGCCAGAAGACCTCATACTGGTTAGTGAAGCCACACTTTGCTTGGCATATGGTTTCCCTAGATGTTGCTGGCCCCCTGCCAACGGGAGATAATCAATCAAGACACATTTATTGGCACTTGACCACTTAACCCGGTGGGTTGAAGACAGACTGATATGAGACTTAGGGCGGTCACAGTGGACAAATTCATAATGGAATGCATTATTCAGCGGCATGGCTGCCCTCAGTTCCTCTTTACTGATAATGGAGCTAAATTCACTTCCCACATTCTTCCAAAGCTTAACGAGTTAATGTCCATCTGAGAAGTTTTGACAACCCCATATTACCACAATTCTAACGGAAAGGTGGAGCGGGTCAATGGGACTTTAGTGAACATACTCCATAAATTAGTAGCAGATCGACCCTCATATTGGAGCTCCCTTTTGTCCACAGCTGTCTTTGCTTATAATATTATTTATCATTTGGCCACGAGGAAGTGTCCCTTTCAATTACTATATGGCTGACACCCTGCCCTTCTGGCGCTGCTATACTCCTATGTAGAAGATACTGGTGGAACGAATCCCCAACGTTATTTGATGACTCTAGCTGACACCTTAATTAAATTGCAAACCAAAGGATACTTATTCAGTTTATCCAATAAGATTAAGACTTGAGCTGCTGATCAGGTTTGATGTAGTGGGTTAGCACAATTCAAAATGGGGACATGGTCCTATTCCATGATCAACATGGTTTTAGATGGAAACACAAGTTAGCCAGTCTCTGTATTGAGCCATTCAAAGTTATTGAGAAGACTGGGTGGACACATATACTATCAAGGACTCTGCTAGTGGTTGGAGCATCAACTGAGTGCATGTAAAGTTCCTCCGGGAATATAAGCAGGAGAGCCTTATTATCCAGTCAGGGGGTAATGTTATTAATCTAATATGACTGGATAATACTCCCTAAGTTGTTATTGCAGAATGGGTAGGATCAGCTGAGTATAATATGAGCTTGATTATTTGAGCGCCTAAAGATGAGGCAAATTGGATTGCTGGGAAATCTCCTAAAATTAGGTGATTGTGAAACTAACGAATGAAGAATTGATGGAAACAATGAGATATGGCGAATTAAATTACTAATCCATGAAGCGGTAGCATCCAAAGTTGCTACAATATAGGTGAGATGAGATGATTCAGAAAAAGGTTGGTTGTTAGTAGCTTAGAGTTATTGGAACAGCGAATAAACCACTTTATCATATATTAAATAAAGGAGTGTTGTAGGAGCAAGTGCTCCATATTTATTTTAAGTTTATTCCATTAGTTCAAGGATGACGATCATCACATCGTTGGTCCTAATTGCTCAGTGGGTTGAACCCTGTGCAAAATCATTTGGCGTATCTCTTAAATACTGCTGATTTAATAACAGTCCATTACATTATCAATAAATAAATCTTCCAACTTAGTGATTTTCCTCTCTTGCTGTTATGCTAGTGCCAGCCATGTTTTCATTTAATTTTGCCTATATGAGAAAGTTTTCCTTTTAAATTTCATCGCTAGTGTTGTAGGTTTGGTTATCTCTCTCATTTAGTACACTCCATAGTGTGCTGATGGCTCCTATCACCTATTAAAGACATTTGGCGTCCAGATATGGTTGCCTTCTCTCCTAAAAAATCTAAAAAAGTGACATAAATCCCGCACATAGAAATCCTATTGGCTTTAGGGGCTTTGAAGGCTTTATTAAGATAGAAGTTGACATTGCACGCAATTGCTTATTATTTCCCAACTTCTGGTGTCTATTTCACCGATTTCAGTTCAGTTGTTTTCAGCTGCTGAGCAGAAAAAGGCATCTTGGATTCCAGCTATATTCTTAAGCTTATCTTCAGACCCAGAACGGTTCTACATGGGACCTTAAAGATTATCACGCATTTGTTATTACATCCTAGGGTTCTATTCCCCTTTGGATTTAAGTGAACTTATTCTATGATCATGCAGCAAGAATCAGATCCCTTGAAGGCCTTTCAATTTGCTTTAGATCTATCTTTATGTCAGAGGATCATCCCTTCCTATGTGTGAAAATCCTCTTTATACTTTAGCGGAAGTATGTGCCTCTGAGTATATATTCCCCTGGAGCTAAGAAAGAATCAATCAGTGAGTTTAAACAGGGATTCTAATGTCTAAAAAGTCCTCTCAAAAGATTGCAACCTTCCAATAATATAGCAATAAACCTACTTCTGTTTATTTTTTGTTTTTGGTCACATGTTTAATTCAGTTGGGGAGTTAAAATGCAGTGTCATTAATAATACTGGTGCATTTCAAAATTTTATTAATCAGCACTGGCTGAAGCTCTGGGTCTCTCAATGGCACCGGGTAGGTCATAAAAGGATGAGATTCTCAACACATCTAATCATATGATATACAAACTCCAGTGTCCTTTCCTGATGGAAAAGTCATTTTTACTAAAAAACTCTCAGCAGAAAATAAACTCCTGTAACATGTTATTCTTGGTGTAGAGTGGCAAATGATAAATTTTAGGTTCATTTGGAGGAACATATGGTTCTGTATCCTTTTTTCTGAAGATTTTGAAGTTTGTATCCTCATGATTTCTAGATTTTCTAAGGGTAACTTTACTAGTTGGTTCCCAGCCTCTGATACAGGCTATATAGTTTAACTAAAGTTTCTCCTTTCGTTTTTTAGTTTGAGCTCCCTGGGTGCATCAAAGGATTTTACAACTTGCTTTGATGTTACCAAGGCTCCTTATATCCCTGCCCATAAGAGCTTAGACTATAGGTTTGAACTTACCATGGATTTAGTTAAGTTTCGTCCCTATATACTCTCTATCCCTAAAAAAAGGATATTATTTTGGAAGTGTGGGTAGAGGATATGCTCACATTTAGTCAGAAATCAAAGGACTCATCCTCAACGTGCTATCCTTTTCTCTTTGTGGAAAAATCAGATGAATCACTTAGGCCATGCTTAGATTATGAAACTTGAACAGCTTACCAAGCCTGACCCCCATCCCCTACCTTTGGAGTAGAAAATTACACGTCATGTGGTAAAGGTTAAGGTGGTCAGTAGGTTGGACTTCCTGAATGCCTCCAACAAAGTGCGGATCAAGGAGGGCCAGGGATGGCTAACAGCATTTCACACCAAAAATGGATTTTTAATTCTTTGTGATGCCCTTTTGTCTCAAAAATTCCCCTCTAGTTCCCAAAGTTGAGTGATTATGTCCTAGGTGATCTTGTTAGGGTAGGCGCGATTGACTATATGGATGACATCTTAGTGTTGTCTCCTGTTTAAGTTTCCCATGCCATTCATATGTCTGAAGTTCTTGACTGTCTTCCCCAAGCTAACCTCACCTTGAAGCCTAGCAAATGTGAAATTTTTCACACTCAAGAAGCTTTTCTTGAAATATTACTGCAAGAGGCCATATGATAGTCAAGACAAGGAGGCTGAAATTAGGGATTGGGATAATCTTAATTTATTGAAGTTTACAGAAGTTTTTATGTACTTACAATTTCTCTGGAAATTCACCCTCCAAATGGCAGGTGAGGCTGCTCCTTTTTATATCGCCTCTGAAAAGAAGTCTCTCATTATGAACTCATAATGTAATGCAGCCTTTAACGCTATGAAATCTACCTGTTTTCTAAATCCATTCTTGTGTACACAAAACCTTATAAGCCTTTTAAAGTGGCAACAAATGTCTCTGATTTTAATAATATAACTCTGTTGCAGACTGTGGATGATGGCGTGGAACGCCCAGTTTTGTATTTTTCAAAAAAGATGTCTTTGTCCAACTCAACTATGTTATCTATTATAAGGAGTTATTGTAGTTGTAGAAGCCTTTAAGTAATGGAGCTATAATTTTATTGGCTATTAGAGTCCATTTATATTGAAAACTGATAGCAGTGTATTTTTGTATTATTGCTCTCTGCAAAAGCTGATCCCTGGCCAGTCTAGATGGGTTGAGGCCTTATCTATTTTTGATTTCAAATATTTTATTCTGCATTGCCAACCTTGGACATTTATGACGCACCAAGGAGAGGTGGAAGAAAAAAGAAATAGGGGCTGCGACCTAAACCTGAGTACCAGGAAAGAACATTGTGCAAGTCCATTGAACCTGGCAGCGTTAAATAAGGTTTGCTTGAGCTTCTCAGCGAATTTTCGCTTACATGGAGGCAAATTTGCAGTACCTGAGTCAACAGTTATAAAGGGGAGCGGAATCCAGCTCTGCACCATCCTCTGAAGTTGGCACAGAATTGCTTCGCCTAACAGCCAAATGTCTAATAGATAAATTTTTTGATAAAGAAATTGCTAATTTACCAAGATATGGGCCTGAATTCTGATTTTCCTTGAGATAGATAGTATGGATTGTCCATAGAGACAATGCAAAAATGGCTGCTCAGGGCAATTCTGGAATGGGTGATTCAATATTAATTACCATAGTATTTGTGATCAGGCAAAGTTTGGTAAGCACTTGGTTGGATGTCATAAGTTGCTATGTTAGTTTCCATATAAGTTGGGTTGCTTGCACTCTTTTAACCTGTGCACCAGGGTGTCAAGTTGCGCCGCACACTTTACAGGATTCTTGGTTTGAGTTAGATTGCTTATTTGTTTGGTAAGCCCTGTGTTTGCATTTCCAGATGTGCACCCTATTTTTTGGTGAAGAAAATCATGTGTCGCGAATTTACAATTTTTTGTGTTAATTTTTCATTCAGCTGCTCTTTTGATCCAGGAGTTCAATACAGGCTAAGATTCAGGTTCTTGGAGGGGGATAAAGACTTTACCAAGACCTGTGTTTACCTGTGCTCCTGGGCATAGGCGTGTGTTACAAGCCCTCAGTTACATTTGCCCCTCATGATCTTGAGAAGGAACAGCCACTCATCTCAAGGGATGACCTTCAATACTGCTTGGGAGAATCATAAAGGATAGTGTGGGCCATGGGCATTCAGGTTGTCCATCAGGTATGACAAAGGGGTGTTTCGTGTTGTGGGTTGGCAAATCTGAGCTCCCTGGCTAGGTTGATTTGCACGGCATGTGACCAGCAGTTCAGTTCATGGTGGCTTGTCACTCTAATTATCTACTTACTGAATATTCTGTCTGATTAGGCAAGTGGTTGATGAGGCCTAGGCCTCATTCTGCTCTTGGTCCAAGGAGTAGGCCTATTTTATTGGACTCTCTTGCCATCCCACAACCATGACTGTAATAAGGCCCTGATGCAGTCATGGAATTCTGAGGATAAGGGGACAAATGCGGCTGGGAACCAGAGGATTGAGAGAAGTAGGAGTTTGCAACCAAAACTTGTTACACGAGTCCCATGTGCCTCCCTCTGATGGCAGCAATGCTGGATGTAAGCTTCCAGAAGTGCCATCCTTAATAACTGGCAGGTCTGTCCCATGGGGTTCAGGTTGATACCCAGGTGTTTCACTGGGCCGCATGAGGGCGCCACCCCAAACGTGGCCAATATTCTGCCTGATTTATTCATTTTTCCAGATTTTGGTGGAAGGCGAGGTTGGTCCTTAAGTGCTGGTGAATTGTATGCATTTCACCAAATAAATTTTTTTATAATTGCCAATGATGTGGCAATTACAGTTAGGTGATTGTTAAAGTGAGGTTTTAGATCACAATATGTGGATTTAATTTTTCTAATTTTTTTTAATGTTTGGCTCATGATATTAGTATTGAAATTGTATAGATTATTTCAATTGGTTTCTGAGACATTAACATTTTAATATGAATTATTTAAAATTGTTTTCATCAGTTTGGATAGTTGATTTATCGCAGGTCCAATAATATTTTGGTAAATTTTGAGACCTGCAAATTATTGCACTAGCTACCTGAGGATCAAAAATAATTTTCACATAAAATTCAGTTTAATTGACATGTTGATATCATTATCAACATCATACTTGGGCAACAGATTAGTTGCATCTGAGACAGTTTTAGCTGTTTAATTTTTAACCACGTTTTTATAACTTTTCTTTCTCGTTGCAAACACTTTTGCAACCCATTCAATTCAAGACTAAATCTAGTTTGATAATCTCATAGAGGGGATTAGTCTGCGCCCATGTCTGGGAGCACTTGGGCAAGCAAGGCAAGAGGAGCAGGTGGAAGGCCCGCGGCCTCTAACATTCGAAAATGCCCCAGAGAATCCGGCGGAATAAAAAAATCTAAAAAAACTGGCGGTCACAATTTCCCCGGAGATACTCGTGTGGCAAGCACGATGCAACCAGTACATCAACACGCCACATTCCCAGCCACTTTCATAGGTGGAATTTGGAGTCCGTGTGTATCTGGACATCCAAAAAATGGCCCTATGGGAAAAATTTTGTGAAGATGTACACAAAATTTTCCCAACCGCGGTGTACGTTGCACCTCACTCCATGTCACATGGTTGGCTGGACCTAGGTTTCAAAAGCAAAATAGCAGCAGATGAGGCTGCAGTGGTGCGCATAGTGGTTGACCTCCCCAAAGGGCAACGGGTCATCAAAACTAAATGCACCAGATGGACAAAATCAAACCAATTTTTCCTCACGTTTGACTTTTTGCCTACTACGGTAAAACGTGACATTTTGGAGCAACACCTGAAAGATGGTCTCACCATATATGGCAAAATACAATCTTTCAAAATGCAACGTTTCATGCTGATGCCACACCTGTGCACCGGCAAAGCTATCGCAGTTCTGACCCCAACTGAGGAGATCACAAAGGACCTAACCCAGATCCTGCACTCCACCTTTATTGACATCACAGGGCACACCACCCACCCATTCCAGGTAACCGTGGACAGCGCGCCCCCCATTTGCACCCACTGTGATGCATTTAGCCATAAGGCGCATGCATGCCCCATCAAAGAGGGCGTCACATTCCAAGAGCACCCCTCAGCAGCCATGGCCAGCGGAGAGGTGCACTATGAACCAACCACAAGCACCAAGGAGGCTTTCCTGTGGGGAGCACAAGGCTGCTACCTATTGGTAAAGCCCATCTCTGCAGGAGCGGAAGAAGGCCAAGCAGGCCCATAGGACCATGGCCAAGGAAGTGGCCAAGGCCACCACCACCATCCCACACTCACAACACCAGGAGGACATGGAGACCTTTGTGGCGGAAGCAACTCAGGAATCCATCACCCAATCAGATTGGGAGGCCCATGCCGAATGGGCCACTCAATCTGAGGATCCGATGGGAGATTTGATCTCACCCAATCGCTGCACCCAAGCCCCAGTCAAAACTAACTTGGGACCTATCCCAACCAAAAAAAATTTTTTTGCCCCACTCGACGGTGCACCAAACTTATCCGCACTGCAAAAAATTTGTCTGACATCGGGAAAACAAAAGCAAAGGCCAAAGCCAACGCGATTCTTTCCGCAAAAATTAACAAAAATCCCAATAGTGTTGCTGCTAATACCCACGCTGCTGTGAAAGCCCGTGGGACCTGGAAGAGGCTGGTGGGCCTGGGGGCCCACCCCTCACACCTAAGGTGCGATGGGGGAAACCTTCACTCTAGGGACACTGAATATCGCCGGACTCAAGGCCTCCCCATCCCGGGCTAGGAAACTGAGTTTTTACAAAACAATTTACCCATGGATATCCTGGCCATCCAGGAGTCCCATTGTCCATGAGGTTCTGAGGAAGCTTGGAAAACAATGCTCCTACCATCCCTATCCTAATGGTCAAAGCACCGTGGGGTGCTAATTTGGAAAACAATTTTTTCAAATTTACATCTTCAGAAACATTCCTAAATGGCCGAGTGCTTGTTGTCACCTTCTCATGGGCTGATGTTGCACACACAATCATCAACATTTACACCCCAAACGGTGCACAGGAGCATCAGGAATTTTTCTTGTCGGTTAAATCCCTCCCGCTACCCCCCAATTCTTTCCTAATTGGCGACATGAACTGTTGGCTAACCTCACCAATGGACCGGTGGCTGCCCTCACCCCACACCCCACAGGGTCACGTAGAACTACGCGTTCTAAAAGCCACCCTTGGGTTAATGGATGCGCTGCCGTGACATGCCCCACTGCTCAAAAACATGACGCGTCCCCACGTCCACAATGGCCAATTAAGGTTCATGACCCGCATCGACCTTATTCTAGTGCCAGCAAAATTCCACCCCACATCTCCCACTTCAAAACAACGAAAATGGAATTCTCTGACCACCGACTGGTCTCAATAACATACCACTTACCCATCACAGTTGCAAAGGCCCCACATTGGTGCAAAATCCGCCCCCCAGAGCTCGCGTCGCCAGGATTTTCCATGTGGGTGGAAGAGGCAACTTTGGCAAAATTGTTTGTTGCACCGTTTTGCGCGGACCCCATTTCCACATGGGCAACTTTCAAAGAAGACACCATCCGCCACTATCGCCATCTCTCATCCAGATGCTCATGAGCCACATCGGTGGTTATATCGCGCGCGCTGGCGGAATTGGCCCACTTGGAGTCCAACATTCCAGCCTCAGGATATAGCCCTGCATGGGGCCAGAAGTGGGTGGAGGCAGCCGCCCACCTCAACGCACTTGAAAGGCAACACAAACATCGGGTTTATGTCCAATACAGGGCCACACACATCACTAAAGGCGACAAGTGCACCGCATACTTCTTCAAGAAATTTTTTTGCACCACGCCAGAGCGTGGCCTGCACACAGGTGCAAAGATTGGATAATTCTATTGTGGACATACTGGTCAAAGTGGCAATCGAAATGCAAAGATATTACTCTGAGTTATACTGAGCTGAACCAATTCAGCCAGCCAAAATGGCAGAATTTCTTGACAGAGCTCATATCCGCACCATTTTCTGATACCCAGAAATAATGAATTTAATTACTCCGAACGAATTATGGACTACCATTCATGGTGCGCCAAACTGAAAATTCCCAGGCCCAGATGGCATTCCATATGAGTTCTACAAAAAATATTTTAAATATATATCCCCATTGCTGCTAGCCTCACTCAACCAAAGCCTGTTGGAAACGCGCCTCCTACCAGGAGGACATGAGGCCTTTACAGTCACACTATTCAAGAAAGGGGATAGGCTAGACTTAGCCAACTGGCGCCCCATTTCTCTAACAAACACAGACACCAAAATTTTAACAAAAATCATGGCTAACCGTTTATGGACTGTAGCATCTGCCACCATCTCCCCAGAACAATTCGGTTTCATCCCCAGAAGGTCGATTTGGGATAACGTGCACTCTGTGGCTAATGTGTGTCAGTCCACAGCCTCTGGGGCAATTGTATTCTTGGACCAACAAAAGGCCTATGATAGAGTAAACTGGGAATACCTTAGGGCCTGCCTCCAACAATTCCGCCTACCTCCCCGCTTCATTAACTGGGTGATGCTGCTCACGGAATCTGCAACAATGGCAGTGCGCGGCCCAGGTTTCCTAACGGAAGTAGTCCGTCCTCAAAGGGGCCTGCGACAAGGGGACCCCCTGAGCCCACTCTTATACAACTTCAGCCTTGACCCACTACTTTGAAATGTGAATGCCTAACTCACTGGGGTCCATGTGCCAGGCCAAACCCCAGTCAAGATGATGGCATTTGCAGATGATTGCGTGGTGGGGGTGTCTAATAACAAAGATGCACGCGCGCTTGAAGCCCTCATCCAGGAATATTCCCGGGTAAGCAACGCGGCACTGAACGCCTCCAAAACCGAAATCATCCTCCTTGGTCAGTTTCAGAACTGCTGGGCCCCAGCAAGTAGTTCCCAACCCGGCCCATCTGCTCGCCCACGTCCACGCCTTACTAACTCAAAACACACCGCTCCACTGGTGCTCCCCTTTGTGCCACGACCTACCATAGGACCGGTACGCCATCTGGGCGTGTGGTTGGAGGCAGGTGGATACGCGTCAGCAGTAATGGAGTGCCATATACTGGACAACGTGACGAAGTGAATCGCCTCTCTCAGAGCCCACCCTACTACCCTCACTGGCAGGGTTGTTCTTGCCAACTCTATGCTCCTATCCAAAGTCTGGTTCGGAGCCCACGCCATCCCCTTCTCCCCAAGCTTCTTCAAATCCCTGTATGCTTTGCTACAAGGTTGGCTTTAGTCAGGCCGCCCTCCGCCAGTACGGCTAGAGGTCATGTTTGGCCCTCATCATCATGGTGGCATGGGCCTACTGGACTTCAAAGCCCATGCCGCCAAGATCCTGGGCACCTGGATTGCGGCCGTCACTGCTCCTACACTCCCATCCAAACACTGGTCCCGCGCAGCCCGCTCCAACTTCTCCTGAGCCTTGGGCCTCAACAATCCATCAAACCCCCACTCCCTGATGAAATACCTCGCATCACACACATCAGCCACAGGTCCTCATGGGACCAAAACCCACTACAAACGAACCCTACTCTCCATGCGAAGCGCAGAGTGGAGAATTCGTATTAGTGGACATACAACACGAAGAGGCCGCCCCTCTCCTCAGTTCACACAAGAGGTACAGGGGCTACCCATCCATGATGGCGTGATCCCCATTCGACCCCAAGTCCTATCCAGGGTGGACTACCTGGACATGATGGACATCCCTTATTCCACTGAGACCCAAAAGACTATCTGGAAATATGCACACCATCCTCTGTTGCAGCCTCAAGTCCAATCCCATGTGTGGCGCTGCCTGAGGCGGGTGTATCGTAGAGCTGAGCGCTCTAATGCTTTACACTCATCCTGTGTCGTGTGTGGCCAGTATGGAACGCTGTTTCACCGCCTGGAGAAGTGCCCCACCTCTAAAGTAATATGGCGCGAAGTCCAACGTCTGCTAGGCCAGGATCAAACACATCCCTTCAGTCTGTCAAGATATATGTTTGCTTCATCAATGGCCTCCCCCTCCCACCCTCCCTCCGTGCTCTGGTGGTTGCAATCGCCATGTGGACTATCCATACGATTGTCTTGGATGCCATCGCTGGATCCATCCCCACCCTCCCTGAAGCTGTCCACAGATTCCGGTTGCATTTGGTGGATCACTTTCAAGCGTGGATGTTTGGATATCTCCCACCGCGTCACCGACAGCTGGTCTCCTCCTGGTTCCCAGTCTGGTTCATCAAATCAGACCCCTTCCTCCACACGTGCTCAATAGTGGCTACGTCCCCTACACACGTTCCCTCCCCTTCCCATAAGTGGCGTTCCCGCTGGCAACAAGAGATAGCATTGCTTCTCTGGGTTCCTCCCCTGGTACTAAGTTTTGTCTCGTCTGAGTCATATTCGGAAGTGTCCGTCCCATGGTCGGCCTTCCCTGCAATAAATTTAAAAAATTAAAATTTTTAACCACGTTTTTAAAATTGTAATTAAGCTGTTTCACTTATGCTATTTCACCATGACGTCAAGCTTCCTAAGATGGCCACAGCGTTGGGTATGTAAGGTCCAGTTGTTATCCACCCCAGATACCATATCCAGCTGAGAGTGGGTGGCAGGAGTTAGGGTGGCTGTGTCTTGAGCCTGGTGGCTTCTAGTTTGAGTTTTGTCATACCAGGTTGGTTATGCGATCTTCGTGCCACCACCAGGTAAGAATTCCATTTTTTATTTGTTAACTTTCACGTTACTAGCTATTTTGTACTTGGTGGATATTTGTCTTGAGTTTCTCTGAGTCCTCCAAGCTTTCAATCAAAGTTACTGCATTTTCTGAATACACTAGGGCCTTCAGGGGTGACTTTCATTGCACATTGATACCTTCTAGATCTGCTTCTGGCACCTGCAACATGGGTCAAAAGCCAGGTTGTCTAACAGGGGACTTAAAGGGTCGCTTTGCCTCACACCAAATTCAGTTGAGATTTTAACAGATGAATCTGGGGCCTAAGACTGCTATGCTGGTGGCATTTGTTTTTTTCATTGCCAAGTCAATAAATTTACATGGCAGGTGTACTCTTTCCATGAAGTGGTACAGGTATGACCAGTCTACTATGTTGTAAGCCTTTTGCTTGTCCAAGAATATTAACGCCCCACTAGATTTTTTCTGGGTGACATTGTTGGCCAGTTTGGATGTTAGCCCAGATGCTCCTTCTGGAGACAAATACATGCTGTTTGTTGAGATAACGTTCAACTCAATTGAACTCAGATGGCGCCAAGATTTTGAAAGCAGTCTTGAGTCAGAATTGATTAGTAAAATAAACCTAAATCTTCTAGTAAATGTGTGTTATTTTTTGTGTAGGAGAATGAGCAGGGTATCTTCCTGTCGGGAAGTTGATATGACTGGATGATACACTACCCATATTAGCAGATTGAAGGGGAATTGAGATAAGTCTCAAGATTTATGAAAAGGGGATACACAAATTATAATCGAGCAAAATGAGAATATTTGACAAATAAAGAGGAATCATGCTGAGATTTGATACAAATGGGAGCAACTCAAAAAAGGAAGAAGAATAGAAGATACCAAGCTGAGGATGCAACCGGCTGGGGAATCAAGGTATAAAGAGCCTGATGGAAGATTAAAGGGGGATAGTCTTTTTATGAGAAAAAGGGAGTGCAGATAAAATCTGCGATTATATTTTTTATAAAGGACAAAATAAGGGGCGATAGCTCCATACATATTTTATTAAAGTTTATTATAAAAGGTAGCAATCCTCATATCGTCCAATTTGGTTGCTCAGTGGCTCATACCCTGTGCAAAACCAACTTGGAGGAATTGAGCCCAAGCTCCAAGAATTAACAGTGGTGCTCACTACAGGGGGCCACTAAGCAACTATAGTTTGAAAACCAGAAAGTCAATTGCTCTACAATGTTGAGTCCTCCTCCATTCTGACAGCAAACCCTCTCACAGAATATAATCAGAGAATTTCTTTCACAAGTACAAGCTGTGGAACAGCAACTGAACAAAGAAAGGGGATTCTGCAAGAACTTGCAACAACAATATGAAACGTTGCAACAGTTGATCAATGAACAGTTCGCGAAGCATACCAGAGCTGGGGGGGTGGGGTAGTTAATAACAACTTGGGGGAAGAATGTTATGGATCAGCAAATAAATATCCAATGAGTGGTACGGTGAACCCCCCATGTGACACCACCTCTCCTGATTCCTTTTTAATGAGTTTAAGTCCATCCTGCCAGCTGTATGATTATGCATCAAGGAATGGTTCCCATAGTCGCTTTGACAACAGTTTGCCTGCCCCTTGCAGCAGGAATCCAGAGCAAAGCAAATTCGTTCATTTTGAGAAATTACCTCCTTTCAGTAGTGACAGGAACTTACACGGTTACTTTAAGCAGTTTGAATTTGCTGTGGAAGGAGCTACTGATCAATGAAAAGTGAAGTTGTTGATGTCCACTTTAGATGTGGAAAGCGCTGTTCAGGTGACCTGCTATCTTCCCAACAGCTTGGTATCTTATACATAAGTAAAAGCGATTGTCATCTAGCTGTTTGGGGGCGCTACCAAAATGTCTCAAGAAAAAGCTGATTATATGAATATACAGTTTGACCAAAACAAAACTCTGTCAGAATTCGCTGAGCAGTTTTTGGCAGAAGCACACATTCTGCTTGGGGTCAATATCTTAACCACTTAAGATGTAAGTATAGCAATGACGGCGGCTGTCAAAACCATATTGGGAACTATATATAATGCTATGTCTCATGTGTTGGATGGGGATACCGGACTTATTCGGATCATGAACACCTTACATTGTCTCTCTGCCATGAACAGCGCCCCCAATGTAGCCTGAAAATTGCTGTTGCCCCCGCTTCAACCCTTGTGGGATATAGGCAGCAATGACTGGGTTATCAGCTGCTGGAATGTATATGTCCCTCACATGAGTCAATATACCCTTTCTGGCCCAGGTACACTCCCCAGTTTGTCCACGACCTTGGAACTTTAATGGCAATAATTGGCCTGATTATTCCACCCCAAACTATATAAGCGCACCTTTTCTGAACACTTGCTCCCAGTGTGGACAAAGATGGCATTATGCAGCCAATTGTCCTAGTCAACCACATGTGTATGTAATGCCAACTAAGACAATTGAGCAGGGAAAAGCTTGAGCAGAGTTTAGATGGGACGCTCTATCTCCGCTAAGTCCAATTTACTTGTCCCCAACAATCCCCAAACATCTTTTTGGATAGAAATTGAACCTCAATCGGATGATATGCTATACCAGCAACTTTTGTTGGATACCCTTGCTTCTGCTTCCATTAGTAAAGGCTCACCCCATATGGCTGAGCTTCACCAAGATATGCAGAAGCCATATGTGTGGCAGATCCTGGAACAGATTGGCATTAGCAACTCGGATCCTTCACCAAACGTCACTCCTTTAGTAGGGGTTAACGTAGCCATTCTGGTGAAGAAAATTCTAGTGAATATCCTCAAGTCAGCAAAGCATTTCTTCCTTTTTTTGTAGCACAAAGCTCTTGAACATACAAGTAATAAGCACCAATGATTCTTCTTAATCAAAATGTACTTATTGCAACATATTCGTTGAAAAACACAAAAATCTGCACGATCATAGACATGGGAGCGCCTGTGAACATAGTCTCCACCCGGTTAGTGGCTAAACTTATGTTGAAGCCAGATGTGGCCCATCGAGTAGTATACAGGATGGCAAGAACGCATAGCACTGTGTCAGAAGGAGCATATAGCACATTGCTTCTATGATTCAGGTCAGTCCAGGTGTCTGCTCCAGCAGTGGTTTTGCCAAACAACCACTATGATATGCTAATTGGCGCGGCTTTCATGAAGAAATTTGGCGTGTGATAGATATGGCGGAAGAAACCCTTACTATGTTCAGCCAACAGATTCCAGTATATTTTTCCTCTGGTGGAAGCCCAACAGATCCAGTCCACTACGGTCAGGTCAATCTAGCATACAGTGATGGAGTGATCCTTGTTCGCTACCAGCTTCTGGTTGGCAGACCAAGATCCTCCCCAATCAGATATATGAGTATAAAGGAATCCCGCTTCGAGCAACGCACCCTTTAAGCTTACCGTCTGGAGACCAGGGCATAACAGGGACTGGCTCAAAATTGAAGTCCCTAAGGGGCTTTTTGGAGAAATCCTGGTGCCTCATCAGCACTCACAGCTTGAACCACACATGGCTCCAGGGTTATTGTTTCCTGGGAATGGGGAGATGAAGGTGCTGCTTGTGAACCTACAGAAGGAGACAATAATGATTAGGTGGCACCAAATGTGGCTTACCTACACTTCGTCCCTATTGGGGAAGTTCAACGAATTTATGACTTTGGCTCCTGGGAAGATCTCAGACTACTGGCTCGCTCCTTGTTTGGCGTACTAACTGTAGTTCCATGGGAAGCACTCACGGGACTATCAGCAGATCAGCAAGATAAGGCTATGGCGTTATCTATAAAATTATAGGATCTTTGCAAATGATGATCATGACGTGGGGTGCGCTTAAGGGGTGGTACATCGGATTGATATGGGGGATCACCCTCCCATTTGTTCGCGTCCTATTAAATGTTCTAGAGCAGCGGAAGAGGTTGTCTCCTATGAAGTGGATAAGCTTATTGAGCAAGGGATGCTAGAGCCATCAAACAGTCCATGGGTGTCACCTGTGCTCATCGTAAAGAAGAAGGATGGCTCTAATCAGGTGGTTATTGACTATCATAAACTCAATAACATCACAAAGAAGGATTCTTGCCCTCTTCCACGGATTGATGATGCATTAGACTGATTGGGTGGGGCGAACTATTTTTCCGCCATGGATCTGATCTTAGGGTACTGGCAGGTCAAATTGCCACTAATGGAACAGGAGAAATTTGCAATCATCACCTTGAGAGGGTTGTTCCATCCAGCGCGCATGCCGCAAGGATTGTGTAATTCTCCAGCTACATTCCAGCATGCCATGGACATGATTTTAGTTACTAAAGCTGTCCTGCATCTTAGTTTACCTTGACAACATCAATGTGTTTTTGTGGACGTTCACAGAGCATCTGGCCCACTTGGAGCAAGTGCTTCAGCTCCTCGCTGCCATTAGTATCAAAATTAAGCCTTAAAAGTGCCATTTCTTTAAAGAGCAATTGGAATACCTCGGTTTTGTTGTGGATTTAAATGGGCTTAAACTGCAGCTGGCTAAAGTGGAAGTGATAGGCAAGATGACTCGGCCAGGAATTAAGCGGGACATTCAGGTGTTTTTGGGAATGGTTGGGTATTATTGATGATTCATTCCCAATTTCAGTTGTATTGGGGCACCGCTTTTCGAGCTATTAAAGAAAAACGCTTCTTTCAATTGACAGAATGATGCCAGAATGCTTTCGACATATTGCAAACCGCGTTAGCAAGCGCACCCATTTTGCAATACCCAAACTTCAATAAGCCATTCATAGTACAAACGGACGAATCCTTAGCTGCTATTGGGGCAGTATTATCCCAGAAGGATGATGACGCTGTGGAACATCCTGTCACCTTCTGTAGTCAGAGCTTGAACTGTCATGAACGAAACTACTCCATCACTGAGCGGGAGTGTTTAGCTGTGATCTACGCTTACAAACAATTTTGGGTATATTTGCATGGAGTAAAATTTCAAGTAGTGACAGATCACACTTCCTTGCGCTGGCTACAGAATCTGCATAAACTGGAAGGATGGCTTGCACGTTGGGCTCTGAAGCTGTAAGAATACAATTTCAAGATTTTGCATCAACCTGGGGCAAAACATCAAAACGTGGATTGTCTATCTCAATTGCCCATGGTCGCTATCACAGCGGATCTAGCTGATATAATGTATGAAAAGATGATGGTGAACAAATACCAGGATGAGCTGCCGCAAGTAATCAAGGTGCTAGATGGACTCAGGGAGGGTACCTTTGTACAAGGGGGAGAATTACACAAGCGGACTGTAGACTTGACGCTGAATTTTCTTAAGCCTTTGAGTAGACCCTCAATAATTATGGATGCTCATTGGGCTGTAGGCCATGAAGGTTTGCGGAAGATGCTGGAGTTTTTGTGACCCCAATACTTCTAGGAAAAAATGAATTATGACGTAATGGAAACTATTAGCTGTTGCCATTAGTGTCAAGTTGGAAATTTTTTCGTAAGAAAACCACCTATCAAAAAGTAAAGCCCCAGTTTGCATGGCACACCGTTTCCATTGAGTAGTGGGACCTCTGCAAAGTAGTTCCGATTGATCCAAGTATATAATTGTCACCATCTATCATTTGACCCGATGGGTGGAGGCAGGGATATTAGCGACTTGGGCGCGGTCACCACTGCCAAGTTTATTTTGGAGTGTGTTATACAGCAGCATGGTTGCTCGCAGTTCATCCTGACAGACAATAGAACCAACTTTACTTCACATATCCTACTGAAGTTAAATGAGTTGATGGCGATTTGTGTGGTTTTGACCACCCCCTATCATCCAGAATCAAATGGGATGGTGGAGCAAGTCAACGGAACCCTTGTAAACATACTTCCCAAATTTTTAATGGACCAGTTATCAGATTGGAGTGCTCTTCTACCTACTGCTGTGTTTTTTTATAATATCAGCTATCATTCTGCCACTGGTAAGAGTCCCTTTCAACTGCTGTATAATTGAAATGAGCTCTGCCTGCCTTGCTATATCGTGTGCAGAGAACACTGGTGGTGTGACTCATCAGCGATATCTGAGGCAACTCATGGATATATTAATTAAGTCGCAAACTGAAGCCTACTCAACCAGTTTGGCTAAGAAAATTCGTGACCAGGCAGCTGACCAGAAGCGCTGGAGCGGACTTCCATTGTTTGCTGAAGGGGATTATGTTTTATTCCATGACCAGTATGGATTTGGACAGAAAAATAAGCTCTCTGACATTTGGGTCAGCCCGTTCAAGATTATTGAGAATACTGGCATGGATGTCTACACAATTAAAGAACCTGCTGGGGGTCAGATTATCAACTGAGTCCATGAAAAATTCCTTTGAGCATACAAACAGTAAGAGCCTATTGTCCAGTCAAAGGGGGGTAATGTCAGGAAGTTGATATGACTGGACAATATGATACCCATATCAGCAAATCAAAGGGGAATTGAGATTCTCGAGATTTATGAAAAGAGATTACTCGAATTATAATCAAGCAAAATGAGAACATTCAGCAAATTGAGAGGAACCTGCCAAGATTTGATACGAATGAGAGAAACTCAAAAAAGGAAGAAGAATAGAAGATACCAAGCTGATGATGCATCCAGCTGGGGATTTGAGATATAAAGAGACTGATGGAAGATTAAAGGGGGATAGTCTTTTTATGAGGAAAAAAGGGAGCGCTGATAAAATCTGCGATTATATTTTTAATAAAGGACAAAATAAGGGGCGATAGCTCCATACATATTTTATTAAATTTTATTATAAAAGTCATCGATCCTCATATTGTCTTATTTGGTTGCTCAGTGGCTCATACCCTGTGTAAAACCAACTCGGAGGAATCGATCCCAAGCACTGAGAATTAACATTTACCCTCCAGGCAGAAGCTTGGTTTCATTCAGGCATTGATTGAGTGTGGCAAGGAGGATGTGGCTAAGAAAGTCTGGAAGTGTCTAGATCATCTCATACAGATCCATCAGTTCCTAGACTATTCCACTGGGGAAGCTTCTTGATTACTGCATTAAACTCCAACTTTGTTATTGGTGCCATGAGGACCAAGGTTTTTAGGGTTGGGGGTGGGTCCACTCTCTCCAGGAATGTCTCAATGACCTGAGATAAAGCACCCTCGATTTGAGTATAAATTCATATAGTAGTCATGGGTTATTTCTACTATTGCCTCTGGAGTACGTAATACAATGCCATCTTGTACAGTCAGTGAGTCGCATTAAGTCTGGGCTTACTAAGATTTGAACTGGAACATGAAGTATATAGATGACTTTTTGCCCTCAGCCACAAGCTTTTCTCCCACCTGTAATGCGAGCCTCTCCTGGGCTTGTTTGCTAAACCCAAGGATCTTGAAGGTCAACCAAACCAATTCTCTTGTCCAGTTGGTGCTATGACCCATTTGGGGGGCATTTGTCTGATAATTTCCTTCTTGACTTAAGAAAAAAAATGTTGGAGGTATGAGTGCCCCCAAATCTGCTACCATGATAGGCCCATCACCTGCCCAATCTTCAAATAATATTGTGGTTTTCAACAATACAAGTACCCACAGTGAAAAGACCATGGTAGATTCTTGGGGATCCTAACTATCGGAAAAATATGGGTTATAACAAAAAAAGGCTTAAAAAGGTAATAACTAATAATAAAATTAATCCAACTTCTCAGCCAAATTTGGGGTGTTCATTACCACACGGGTTTGATCACCTCTGAGGTGAGAAGATATTACTTGATAATGATAGGGTGCAAATTAACCAATCATTACCACACAAGTCTGACCACCACCAAGGTGAGAAGATTTTACTCGCTGGCAATTGGATACAATTCATTAAATCTTTACCACATTGGTCAGTTTTGCCTCAAAATATTTATCTTCAATCTGATAGGCCGAAAGCCTATATTTCCTAATTTGGATGGCTCAGCTTTATATACTTTTGCCTTGAAAACCCAGGGTCTCGAAATTCAAACTAGTCTAAATAGGAAATACTAGTATCGAGAAAAGGACCTTCTTTGGGTTTGCCCTGCTTAAACAATAAAAAACTGTGACCATCTAGTACTAAAAAAAACAGTAAAAAACTTTAACAAAGCGCTATTTATTATTTTTATTAAAAAGTAAAATTCTCACTTTAAATAAAGTATTTGTGGCATCCGTTGGTGGATCCCACAAACTGGTGCCCACTACAGGGGATCCCCTAAATACTTTGATAAGTATTAAAGAAATGAAGAGTGTCACCCATTGGGTACAAAATGGGGAAGAGACTGAAGACGATGATTGAATGGACAGCCCTACTTCTTTGATGTTTGAAGAAGAACAATTTGAGCGCATATTAATACCTGAGTCTTATTGCATCACTTGGCCAGCCACTGAAGCTGTGAGAGACCTTACTCCTGGCATCCTTAACCCTGGCGACATTGCATCCCGCAAATGAGCATCGCTGGTTGAGGGACACCACTCGTTTCTCTATGAGACTAGTGTCCTCCCAGAGACCTATGGTCAGCTTACAAATTTGACCACCTACGTATGCAAGTTTGCTCACCCTGCACTGGTACACATGATGCATCTCTTAGCTGGACATCACTAAGAGTTACATTGACACCTTGATACTCATGCAGCTCTGAATTTAGCTTATGATGAGTTGTACCAACTGACCTCTGAACATCTAGGAGCAGTTAGATCTGGTGTGGAAGCTAATCAAAACTTCATCATACAGTTGCATGATTGACTTACTACTATGGACACTGGGATTGTAAAGTATGTTGAGGAGGCCATGAAGATATTCCAGAATGAACTGAACGCTTCCTCCGCTAGCACCCGCTTGTTGTTGGAGGAGTTTGCTAATGAACTTGAAAAGCACAATAGGCAAAATTACCGTGACTTTTCAGCCCCTGACTCCATCCTTCAAGAGAAATATGAACAGCGTGTGGCTGTGGTGGAGCAACAGTTAATTCATGCCTTTTCGCGTCTTGATGAGCTTGTATGTCATCTGTTGCTTGAACCATCTAGCGCCACCACCACCCTTACAGCCAGGGTTGTTCAGCTAGAAAAGGAGCTAGCTCTCAAAGCTTCGTTTGAAAATACCAAATATTTGGCACATCGCCTGATTGAATGTGAAACAGAAGAAAAAGTGATAAAAGCTTCGCTGGAAAGCCCTGTGCTGTTGAAAGAAGTATTTAGTTGATTAACGCAGGTCGAATGGAAGTATGAACAGGTCAAGGATGGAGTACAAGGCCCAAGCTCACACCCTCGAGATGATGAAGGGTGTAAACAAATGAAAGAAGAGCTGAAGAACCACGTGAAAGCCTTGAAAACTGCTCAATTAAACCTAAGCTCAATGGTGTCACAACTCCATTTTCAAGTCACTGTAATGGAGAGCCGAGTGGAAGATCTTGAAACTCATATATCAGGGATCAAAGCTCTACTGAGACTATGTGAATCTGGGCCCCTAGAAGCCCTCTCTAAAATGGAAACCCAACTTGAAGCCATGCAAGATCAGTTTGATTGCTTTCATGGACCTTCGATCAGTTAAGCTACTGCTCTGAAACTTCAGAAGCAGAAGCTCCAGCTATTCATACCCTTACTGGGAATGACTATAATTCATTCAAACCAACGTTTAAAGACAACTTTTTCTTCGGCGAGGGTAGCATTGCTTCATTTTTATATGTTTATGAAGCAGCTATGGAAGGGGCGACTGATCGGAAGAAGGCCAAACATATCCTTTCCTGTTTGGGCCGCATGGAACAGGAGGTGATGGTCCCACATATGGATGCTCTTAGCACCTGGTCCAAAAAAGAGGCTCTCATAAACACATTCGGTTCAAAACAGGCTTTAAGTATGAATAAGCAAGCTTTTATGCATATGAGTATCCAAAAAGGAGAGTCAGTGGTCGCTTTTGTGGAACGATTTTTTATGGAAGCACGGACGTTGTTAACTTCAAAGATGTTGACTTTGGATGATGCTGTAGCCGCCGTTTTGACTGGAGTGGCTACTTACCCATTGCTAGCGATGCACATAACCTCAGTTAAACGTTATTCTCATACCATTTAAGACATAAAGGAGGCGTTAATAAAAGTCGCTGATTTCCATAAGCCCTAAAGTTTTACGCGGAGCAGTATCTCGTCCTCACGTTTTAACTATAGAGGATTCAAAGCCAAAGCCTCGGGTCTTAGCTAATGAAGACAATAAGGAGCCCCTTCAGATAATGGGCCCTGAAGAGCAAAACCCCAAAGCAAAACGTCCTGAATGCCCTCGGTGCAAATACTGCAACAAGTTTGGACACAAGGAGGCTGTGTGCTGGAAAAAGAAAGCTGACGCCGAGGAACAGGAGCAGGGAAAAGAAATTTCAGCATATGGAAAGGCACACCTATTGCTGACAAATCTCATGGCCTGACTCATCTAAACAACTTATGTCAATACCTCGCGTTACTAATACCCCAGGGGATGATTCTGAGGGGGTACAGATGAGGTCAGCTATTACGTTGTAGGAGTACCTGCTGAAGTGGAAGTCCCCAATCGCTTGAATGCTGGAGGAGTAGATGAAGCCACCATACCTGAAAAGACGTATCTCTGCCAAGTTCTAGGGGAGCCAGTTATTATCAATACTACCAGCGACGCAGATGTGGTGTTGTATCACCTTATTCGCCCTATCCAGCATGGCCATACCATGCAGTCCATCCAGGAAAATTACCCCGAGACATCGTGCAAATTAACCTCCAACTTCCATCTTAAGGAGGTCTTAGCGCTATTGCCCACTTTTAGGGGATACTTACAAAGGTCGAAATGGTTATCCAAAAAGTTTGGGTGATGGCTATCTTAGATATAGACTCCCCATTGAACGTAATCTCCTCCAAGTTGATGAAAAAGATCAATGTTGCACCTGACTTGGAGTACAACCAAGACTTTGGAACCGCCAGTCCTAATAACACCCATGCGCTGGGTGCTTACTCATCCCTTCCCATTAGACTTGGGAGGCTTATTCTATCAGCCCCCGCAGTGGCTTTGGAGAATAATGAATATGATATGCTTATAGGTACTCAGTTTATGATTGAATATGACGGCATTATCAATATGAAGCAAGGGTTTTTGTCATTGCTCAATTATGATTTCCTTAGTTCTAGCCAATAACAAATCCAGCAAGAAGGAATACTCTTGCATGGTTGAGTAACCGCTTCCCACCTTACCTATACATTATACCAACCTTTCAAAAAGGTTACTAAAGAAGGCCAAGCTGCCAATGAGCTCCGAGCTCCTCTACCTTCTTACCAAGTGTCAGATAGGGTTTTATATTACCACAATTGCATAACTCCCCATAGTGACAAACTTGGATCAATATGGGATGAGCCATTTATCATCATGTATAAGAGAGGAGATGAGTATTCTATAAAGTCTTTGGCTACAGGAATTATCATAAAATGGGTATGTGGCCGCTTCCTATGACCCTACACCCCTCCCAACATTCTTGAGGGGGCAATGTCGGACAATCTCCTTCTCGACTCAAGAAAAAGAATGTTGGAGGTACAAGTGCCCCTGAATCTGCTACCATGATTGGCCCATCACCTGCCTGATTTTCAAATAATATTGTGGTTATCAACAATATGAGTACCCATGGTGAAAAGACCTTGGCGGATTCTTGGTGGAATCCTAACTATCTGAAAAATAAGGTTTATAACAAAAAATGGCTTAAAAAGGTAATAACTAATGATAGGATTATCTGACTTCTCAGCTGAATTTGAGGTGTTCAGTATCGCATGGATCTGAACCTCTGCGAGGTGAGAAGATTTAACCCATTGATGATTGGGTGCAAATTAACAAATCATTACCACTTGGATCTGAACCCTCCTGAGGTGAGAAGATTTTACCCATTGATGATTAGGTGCAAATTAACCAATCATTACCACATGAGTCTGACCACTGCCGAGGTGAGAAGATTTTACCTGTAAATGATTGGGTGCGAATTAACCAATCATTACCACATGATTCTGACCACCGCCAAGGTGAGAAGATTTTACTTGTTGGTGATTGGATACAATTCAATAAATTTATACCCCACAGTGGTTTTGCTTCAAAATATTTATCTTTAATCTGATAAGCCAAAAGCCTTTATTTCCTAATTTAGATGACTCAGCCTTATATATTTTAGCCTTGAATACCTATGGTCTCGAAATTCAAACTAGTTTAAGTAGGAAATACTAGTATTGAGAAAAGGACCTTTCTTGGTTTTGCCCCGCTTAAAACAATAAAAAACATAAAAACTTTAATAAAGCATCATTTTATACTTTTATTAAAAAGTAAAATTCTCACTTTAAAAATATTTGTGGCATCCATCGGTGGATCCCACATCCTCAAGGTAGCCAGAGATTCTGATGTACAATACTACAATTTGATCTCAAATTATTGATCAATCGCCAGTTATCAATAATGACTTCGCGGTTGTCATGCACAAAGAAGGAGGCAGCGTCATAGAAGCCAATGATGTATGCGTGTAAATTCTGGGTGTGTCCCAGTTGCCAGGAGACCTCCTGATGGTGTAACCTGAATAGCAGGAGTAGGTGATGGATAGCTGAGTGGACAGAGTTACAAAGGTAGCGTTCAGGCCCAGGGCAAGTTCCTCTGCCAGTAGTACAGCTGAGCCATAGAGGCCCTGCATGGTAGAAGGTATGGAAGAGGCACAGGAGCAGCTGGAGCGGGCACCCACGGAGTAGATGCTGTTTATCAATTGTTTGATGACATCATTAAGGTTTTCATACTGGAGTTGGTATTGGCTCCCATCAAGGGAGGGCAGCGAGAGTTGGAAGGTGGCCCAGAATTCTAACCTCTCATGCTACAAGGGTGGTGTTGTGTATCGCGAGGTACTAACTCATCAAGTAACACTTCTCAACTGACCAGTTGATTGGTCTTCAGGGCTGCTAGTATTTTCCATTTTTTGTGATAGACGTTTTCACTTAGGACAGCTCGAAGCCCCCTGTAGTGAGCACCACTTTTGTCAGCACTAAAGTTCTCTAGACTGGCGCCAAGGTTTGTAGGTGGCTCAAAGCTGGAAATTTGGAAAGAGCGCTAAGATGAAACAGAAAATTGGGTTAGAATACTGAATAATATATTAAGTCAAAAGGTTTCAATATTTATAGGGTGCGTTGGGACT
This sequence comes from Massospora cicadina, assembly GCA_022478985.1. Lineage (NCBI taxonomy): Eukaryota > Fungi > Entomophthoromycota > Entomophthoromycetes > Entomophthorales > Entomophthoraceae > Massospora > Massospora cicadina. Next base: position 61,458 of record JAKSZP010011846.1, read on the forward strand.
CAGTGCCTCATGGATCACCGGGGCCTCATCTATTAAGGATCTTTACTGATCTTCCAGAATGGCCTCCTTGTGGACATCCTCAATGGATTATGTCGTCCACCTGACCAAAAGAGTGGAAACGCCGCCCTCGTGACTCAACAATATGGGAAGAGGATCCTGAAATTAGTTTAGCTTGGTTAGCTTTAGGAACTAATTTGGCACAGCTGTCAAGAGAGTGTCTGTAAATCTCTTGTTCCCAGCAAGATGATGTGGGATGCAAACCTACATTGCTAGGGAACTAGCCGTTAGGAGAATGGGAAGGAAGGCACCTCAAACGGTGCCGGTGCAAAGGGTACCCCAGGCAAAGGTGTAAAGAGCAACATATAATACCAGGTAAGTAAGGAACATCACCGCTTGAGTGGTCCCCAGAGGGGCGTCCATAATCAAGTGTAGCTTGGCGTCAGGGAGCTTGGGTGCCTCAATCTGGAGGGGACCTGGGCGGCCCACAGGAGCCCCTGGGATTTTGGTAAATTGCGAGATAAGGTAGTGGCCCACATGGTTGGAGACCTCATTGAAGAGGTCCACCACCAAGTTTGCCCAAGGAACCACTGATAAAACGTAAAATAACGGGGGTTTTATTTAAGAAAAGTTGACCAACAAGGAATGTTGGTCACAAAAACATATTCAAAGTGGACCAGGGAAATTAAGGTTCTGCAGAAGTTCATCCAAGCCTTGACGCTCCAATAAACAGATGCTTCCGTCCGTTTTTTAAAATACACTAAATGTGCCCTCACTTGAGTAATTGATTGAAGCCATATTTTACCCGAGATCAAATTTTTATAACTTGAGCGGGACTCAAACCCTTGCTCTCCAATAAACTGAATCAAACCATCATCGTTTAAGACATAAATTGTTCGTTTTAGTGCCTGGGCTGAGATCAGAGGCTGGGAAATTTGCACCCCATTAGTTCTAACCTGGGCATGCTTGGCTTGCACCCAGCGTTGATCTAAGGTGTGTTTCAGGTCAGGAAGAGCCTGAAGTTTCACCTTCTGGGCCTCCTGTCGCCCAGCCTTATCTCTAGCATCAGTTCCTACTATAATGTCATCCAACCATGACAAAAGCCCAATCCAGAAGTGGGGAGTCAAATTTAAACGTTATCTCAATTTCTGACAGTGAGTTCTAATATAGGAGCACTATCACTTGAACCTGAGTTTAAGAAGAATATTACCAAAATTTAATAATAAAACAATATCAGCAGAAGGTACAATGGCCCACAACCAAGAAGCGGGGAAGTATATATGGGCCCCTGAACATCCAGGTTCAGGGATCACTTTGAGAAGGAGCTCACGGCTTTAGGAATTGCACAAATTTATGAGGCCACTAAAACAGAATTCAGAAGATTTATTACTAGGTGATCTTGAAAATCACCAAATTGAAACCATCTTTCCCAATTTTACAATATTTCATTTATTTTTAATTCTTGAATTATCCCTTAAGGTATAAAATACTCTAATTTTACCCATAATGAAAACATTTCCATAGAATCTCATCTTTATCTTTTACTTTCATAGATTGTTGTTTAAATGCGCTAATATGCCAGTAACCAGTATGGATCACCCAAATATACAAAATACTGTAACCAGTATAAGATCTGCTCTTTTTGGATCAAGACGCTCTCTATTGCGGATACCTTGGAGCCAAGCTGCCATGGTAGAGGTGGAATGGCTTCTGTTGAGTCCCAAGGGCTAATGTATAATGAGCATAATTAGGAGTGTCAACAAAAGTTCTGCTATGGGTGCAAACAGTTTACCAAAGCGATTGATGCTAAAAATTGCAGCATCAAAGAGAATATGCTCTATGAGGTTAGTTGTGATCTTAAAAAGGTTGTCAGTTGCCAAAAATGTGTGTAGTAGACCCATGAGAAGCAAGTAGACTCATATGTTAAGTAAGCTGATGTCAGCAAGCTGAATAAGAGATTGAGGAGACAGAGAAAAGTTGGGGTCTGGCTCAGGACAACATCAATACCCCTGACTTATCAAATACTTTTATCTACGTTTCCCAAAAGCAGTTGGCCTATTGTCTAAATCAGCTTTCTTTGCTGCAACAAAACCATCTATCCCTCATAAGATATATACTCTTACAGCAGTCTCATCTGGTGGAGTGGAACCTCTTAGAAAACGGAGGGTGATGTCACAATAGTTCCATTTTTCCTAAAATTGATCGCCCTAAAAGTGATAAAAATTGGGAAGACAAAAGAGCCCATAACAGCCCTCTTAAATTTATGAAGATCTTTACAAAGTAGGAGATAAGAATTGGGTTGTAGCAGCACTTGTTATTGAGAGGTTTCCTAATGAAATTTTAACTCAAATTGGAAATAGGATCCATATGTTTAGAGATATAGAAAAAGTATTAACTGAGAATGAAGTATATCTAAATCAAAATCATCATTTAATATCAAGATTTGGGTATATACGACTTTTCAGGGATAAATTGACATTGAAATTAGTTTAAAATACACTAAGGACTATAGTTTGTTTCTCATTATAATAGCTAGGTTACTTATAAATGAATAGTGGTATACTTTTCTGTTTTTTAAATGTGCGATGGTAATATCACTATCTTACCAATGAATTGTCTGGTTGGATTCTGTTAGAAACCCACACAGTAGATGAGGACAAATTGAATAAATTCAAGCCAAATTTCCTCCACTTTACTGATAATTTGATTCCTAACCCTAACTTAACAAAGATATCAACCCCCAGATATCTGATGTAAAAAGAAAAGATCTGGATGCCATTAAAACCAAGATGACAAAGAGGACAACCTATTGATTCTGGAAAATTACCATGGCAAAAAGTAAGACGTCTTATCATGCTTCTCTTCCTGAAGTCCAAGGAGATCCTGGCAGTTTACCAATAAGAGATGTCTCATGTGCGACAAACCCTATACTTGATACTAAACTGCAAATAAACAAGTTATTGTTTTCGCTTTTATAACAATTAAACAAGCTTCCTATTTTTATATTTGAATTGATTTTAGTCAGCAAGCCATTGTCATCCTGGTGGTTCTGGCCCTTACTGTATTTTATCAAGGATAAACATGTCTAGGACCAAGCAGATTCCTATCCTACCCCTTTGCTGACCCTGATACCTACAGTGCCAAAAGGAAAATGGTAATTCCTGCCAGTCTTGTGAGTTGCCATTAAAGAGTGAGGACGTAAAACAAGTTTTAAAATAATTGCAAATAAAAACTTATAACATAATGGATCAGAAGCATTACCTATTAATTCATAATGCTTGAATTAAATTATTTACCTGTCCCGCTACTCTTGAAGTTATGATTTAGTACAAAGGTGAAGTGTTTCTTGTAAACAAAGCAAATATCAATTAAACATTGACAATCTTGGCCTGATTGTACAACAACTGCTCAATGATATTTTTTAACCTGAAGGGCGTTCCAGTTGCATCAGAGCATCCGCTGTTCCCTCCATTGTTATAGAACTATATTTGCTCCTAGTTTACCTGTTACAAAAGTTGAGACCAGTGTAGATCAATACTTTTAAAATATCGTCCACCCTGCTATCTATCACATTATGCAAATTTTAGGACTCCACCACCAAGAAGTACTGAGAAAATTAGACCTGAATGAATCCCTTCAATTTTCCACCTATGAATTTTACCATTCTGCCTTCTCCATCGTCAAAGAGAAGCAGACGATATTCTTAAAAACTGATGCTTAACTAACAAAGTATAAGTTATATGAATTAATTGGATGAAAGAGCCTTCGCATATTTACAGTTTCAACTCACAACCCAAGTGGACGCGGCTGTATATGGAGCTTACCTTCAGGTCATACAGACTTTTGGTTCACTCTTGATTGTATCGTACAGCTTAAAAAAAAGAGGGGATAATGCTTTACATGATTTGAACAAAGATTTAATGTAAGCCCATCATGATGTACAAGGCGCAGTTGGCCCTGAAAGGCCCCCTGGCTATCAAGGCTCTCATGGGCTAAGGGGACTCGCTGGTATTCATGGGCCTCAAGGGGATAGTTGACCTATAGGGCCCCCTGGGATTGACTGGGTCCCCTGGGTCTCTAGGATATCGAGCTCCTGCCGCTGGGGCCACCTGGGGACGTCAGCCCTTCCAGTCCACCTATAATTGAAGGACCTCAAGCCGTCAAGGGGAATCTGGACCTCCCAGTCCCCCTGGTCCTACTGGACCTACCGTGAGAAAACCTAAAAGTTGATGCTTCTCAATCTTTATTTATTAAAACCCAAAAAAATTTGTCCAACTCAAACTATTAAGTTGCGGCTATCACTTATGGCTGAGGTATAGATCTTATATATGATTTCATACCTTAATCAAACTCTTGAAGCCTTTATCAATGGTCTTATGAATGCAAGTATTTCTGATTGCCTGGTGGCCATTTAGCCCCATTGATGTCTGGCTTATTCATCTTACTAATCAAGTTAATTCCAAATAAACAGACCAAATATCCATCAAGACCATTATGTAAGACCATAAGCTAGAACTACAAGGTCCCAAGGAGAAACTTGCCCAAAAGGCCACCAAAACCACAGTAATTTCACAGTATACCTATCTACTTAACAATGCCAATGATTTGAGAGCTCAGCTTGATCAGATGCGACCCTATGAATACAAAGATATGAGTTCTCATTCTCAGCTACTCTTGCACCAACCAGGATTAACGTTTTATCTACTTTTTTATACTAACAATAAGCCTTCGCTTAATAAAAGTACATGTCCAGTGAAGGAAGTTAGCTTTGTTACTATATGTCTATTAAAGAGCCATGGAAGAGGCTTTTAAATCGACAAAAATCTAATCATCTACTCACCTTCTTGGGTCAAATCGCCCAAGAAATAATGGTCCCTCACCTGAAAAATATTTAACTTGGAACCAAGTCAAGGCCGCCTTCATAAAGAAATTTGGAAGTGACAAGACTCTGTCCTTGCAGAAGCAGGCCTTTAAGGGTATTCAGATCAAACATGGGGAAATACTAACCAAGTTTGCTAATTGATTTTACTATGAGGCACAGACTTAGTTGTCTGTGACCATATCTCTCTAGATGACGCCATTACTGCTGTAATCTCCGCCTTGGCTTCTATCCCCAACTTGCAATTACATATCAGTGCTGTAAAGAGACACATCTTGAGAATCATAGACAACAAAGAGACTCTTGTCAAAAGCCCCACCTGTCTAGTCCAGAAGGCCTCCAAGCTCAGTTTCTCTCCTAACTGACGCCCCTATATCAACATTATAAAAAATTTCAGAGGCTAATAAGAAGAACATACATTGCACTTTCTGTGAAAGACGCTGGCGTATAGCTGAAAATGTTACCAGAGAATCGCTGATCAGAGAGAAAAGCCCCATCAATATCAAGGAAGAGGCTATTCATGTTGACAACCACCCTACGCCTCAACCATCTTATCTCAGGCTACTATTTCTACTGCCCTTCTTCTAGAAATACCGTCGATATATATAATGAAAATAAAGGTAGCAATTTTTTTAAACTTTTTTCCCTCTGTTTTCCCCTGACTTCTTTCCTTACTTTACAACCAAAGTTTTGGGACTAGTCACTAAGGTGGAATTTTGAGTGTTTAAACTTTAAGTTTAAGCCATTGTTGACACTTTGTTACCAGTGAAAGTTATATCTTTTTACTGGTCAGTCAAATTAAAGTTGCACCTGAGGTCCAACCTAACGTTAAATATGTAACATCAGACCCATTGCACTAGGTCTCTCAGGGCTTTTTGGCCTTACCTATGTTCCATAGGATGTTCCTATAAGCGCTTTAGCTGTAGTTCTTTAGAATAAAGCTATGAATTTATTATTAAGGACGCAGTTTCTGCATTAATACTCAGGGATTGTTAATCTATCTGGGTACTATCTAGTTATAATTATCTATTGGGTACCTCTTATCTTAAACGCTTATAACCAAGAAGGCCAATCCTAGTAAAAGAATATGGCTTATGGAAGACGACTGAACACCATACCAGTTTTGAGTCTCATGTTGTTGAGTCTCATTTAAAAATGCCTCCTCAGTCCGCAGAAGCTCTTGAAGGAATGTCACTTTACGTTACATCTCAAATTTATAGTCTCAGCTCAGAAGCAAGTTATAGTAGATACTCAAATACAGTACAAAGTCCTTCCAGACATATACTATAATTTCGCGGGGTAGATATTCCAGCCATCAAGGAGATGGTGCCCTGCCTAAGAAACTTTTTCCAGCTACACAAGAACCATCTAAGTTTTTCAAAGGTAATCTTAATTTTCTCTTACATCCCAGGAAAAAAGGAATTTATAGTTCATTTTCGCCTGTTACCAGTTGATAAATTACATAGTGTACTTAAAATTGGTACTCTCCAGGATTTCAGACTCAAGGGTACTCACACTATAGCTATCAAACATAATTATAGCTTGACCTCACCAAAACCATGCTAGAGGCCAGTGAGAAACTCTTAGCTGAAATTTAAAATATTTTTATAAGACCTATGATTTTGGAAAAATGATTGGAGTGACTCATTAGATAAACACTGTTGATACCCTGCTGATATGGACCAAACCTTATCAAAATTTAAAGCGAAGAAGCCCATGTAACTTGAAACTCAAACAACTCTTTGAGGCTGGTCTACTGAAACCTTCACTAAGCCTTGGGCTTTGCCTCTGCTTTTAGTGAAAAAGAAAGACGAGAAATTGCATTTGATAGATATTAGCAAATGGACTTCAATCACGTGAAAGAAAAGCTATCCTTTACACAGATTTGAAGATTCCTTTCATATGCTGGCAAGCTCGCATTTCTTCTCCACTATGATTCTAACCAGAATATATTGGCAAATAAACCTTTCCATTGAGGACTGGGATAAGTGCACCTTATAAAAAAGAGGGACTGATTGAACAAACTCAAATACCGCATGGGCTGTGCAACACCCCTGCTACATTCCAGCAAGCCATAGATGGCATCCTACGGGACTGAAAATGTCTTGTGTATTGGTTTATTTAGACATTATTTAACTTCTTTTATCAAACTTTTTTCGTCTCATCTAAATTACTTACACCAAGTATTTTACCAAATAAAATTAGCATCTTTAAAATTGTAAATCTCAAAATGCACATTTTTCAACATGAATCTGAGTTTTTGGGTCATAAGTAACAAACGAAAGTATATATCCAATCCAGATAAAACTACGGTCATACATAAGATGTCCCCTCCAAACAGTCTAAGGAAATCCTGGTATAATAGGGGATAGTCAGGTATTACTGCTAATTTCCCATCATTTTGTTAAACTCACAGAGCCCTTGGTCTACCATTACAATAAATTCTTTTCTACTGCGAGTTAATTGCAAAAACTTTCTTTAATGCTTAAGACTGTCATTAACTGAATCTCCTGAGTTATACATCCCAACATCAATAGGCCTTTCCTGCTTATACTGATGCCAGCAATGTTGCTGTTGATGCCATTTTCACTCAACATGACGACAACCTGGCAGACCACACTATCACATCTTCTAGCAATACACTTCTGAAGCTGAACGGAACTATAGTTTTACCAGGCATGAGTTGTAGCGATAATCTTAGATCATATTCATTTCCATCCATTCCTTTATAGGGAACACTTTAATTAATAACCAGTCATGTCTCCTATTCTCTGGTTATAAAGGATGCGTGATACTAACATCTTAATAGCCCAGTGGGTTTTACAATCACAAAAATCTGATTTTTGAGTTTTTATCAACACAGTGCCATGCACTAAAACGCTGATGGTCTCTCCTGGTTACTATTACTGAAAGTTTTTTACGCTGAGTAAAACTCCCATATAATCTTCTTTGTCACTCTGATATATGGCTATTAGAAACTTCTGTAATCCAAATTGAATTTAGATGGCAAGCAGATAATAATCAAACAATTGATGGCATGCTCTAAGAATTAGTAGAAAAAAGGGTTCCCTAATCTCCCCACCTCTGATTAGACTGATCTCACTATGGAAGGTCATACTATTACTGGACATGGTGCTGTACAATAAGCTCACTAAAGGTTTTAATTTTAATATTTTGGGATGGAATGATCATCTTGATCCAAGATAATTTAGATACCTGTATAACTTGTCACAAGCATGATAGGCCAATCCAAGGTTCAACACCAAATAGTTGCACCTGGCCTCTTTTCATACAGTAAGCAATGACGTTATATGTCCTCTGCCACAGGAGTTCACGGTCACAAATACATTAAGTTGCCTGTGTACTACTATATAAAATAGATAGAAGCTGTATCTATTTCTATGGACACTGCCTGAGAAACCATTTTATTTCAGTACTGGCAACTTTTCACATAACATGGTAATCCAAGGATTCAACTATCTGACAAGAGACTATATTTTACCTTAGAGGTGATTAGAAACAACTGCCCTATCTGACACTCATCAGGATTTGTAGCATCCTGCAACTCCTCCACTAATGGGGCTGTAGAAAGGGCTAATGTCAATTTTACTCAAATTATAAAAAAGATGGCTTCTACCAACCTGCTATTATGGAATTACTTTATCACGAGTGCCTTACTTGCCTATCTTGTCAGCTATTACAGTGTGATAAAGATGTCCCCTATAAGGCGCTTTATGGCAGGTAACCCCTCTTACTAACTAGTATAAAACCCTTACTGGTCTTTTTCCCAAAACTTCTAAAATCACTCTGAGCGACTTAATGGATGAAAATATGACTGCAGTCCTAAGCCATGGATGTTTTGCTGCATACCACGACTAAGGAGATGAGACAAGGCAATTTATGATGACCCTATTTTTCAGTGTACTAACCAGTGGACTAATTAATGTTCTATCATAGATGCCCTAATGGATGAACCAGCAAGCTTGCGACATCTTGATTTAGTACATATAAAGTCCTACATAAACGTTGGTCAGAATATTCTACTGTCAGCGATGATAAAGGTACAGTCATCAAAAGGGTACATGAGCAATTTCTTAGAGATTTTTCACCCTTCTGACAGGATCTTGAGAGGGGACATTATCAGAACTCACACCAAAGATGAAGATGAATTGAATAAATTTAAACACAGGTCTCCTCTATTAACAATGATTAATTTCTGACCCTAAGTTTAAAAGAATCAGCCCCTGAGTTATCTGATATAAAAATAAAAAATTTAGTTGTCTTTAGATCCAAGGTGACAAAGAGGTCACCAAAATTGATTCTGGAAGACTACCATAATACAAAGGAAAACATATCATCACGCGCCTCTTCCTGAAGTCCAAGGAGATCCTGATCGCTGGTCCAAGTAACGTCCATTTTGCAACAAACCTAGCATCCTGAAGGAATTTTAAAATTCACATAGACGAGTTATCATATTCATTTATACAACTTTTAAACAAGCTTCCTTTTAAAACTATTGAGATCTTGTATCAAGCCTTATTCATCATAGTGATTCTGGTCTCTTACTATTTTACTAAAGGTAACCACGTCTGGCTCCTAGCAGCTTCTAAGTCTGCCCCTTTGCCCAGCCCTGCTATCTATAATGTTGATATCTTCATCCAGAGCTCACTAAATGATACCTCCAACGTAGAGCTGTATATCTTGACCAACATCCCCAAGTCATCCCCTCCATCTGCTTTTGAGTTTTAGCCCAAAGAATTTTAGTTCATCAGTAGATTGCTTCTCATTATCTCCTTTATGTTTTTGGTGGTTCTTTGTATTATCTACTTAAAGAATTTAAGTAAAAACCATGGTTGCCCCCACTTTGTTCGTGCTATCTTTGGGACAATAACTGTTTTGGTATTTTTTATTTTTTTCTCTTTGAGTTATGAGCAAAATAGTCTGTTGGCCGTTTTCCTTTACAGGATGGACTAATAGTGTCATAATGGACTATCAATGCTTCAATAAAGTAATGAAGAGCACATAGTTTATACTGCGAATAATGATGTTTTGAATAAATTGGGAGGATTCAAGATACTTTTCTGCTATGAATCTAGCTTAAGGTTATGGAAAAATTGAGTTGCAACCCATAGATTATAAAAAAGTACGTCAATAAGTAGACATTGCCTCTTTAAATAAACTCAGGTAACTCAAGGGCTTTTCATCATTTAATCTACTTTCCAAAGAGTCATGAAAGAAATATTTGGCATTATGGAGCTCTCTTGCGTCTTTATCTATCTAAATAGTATCACAGTCTTCAGAAGAACGTTCAGAGATCATCTATAACTCCTCTTTAAAGCGTTCACAGTCTGTGAGCATCAAATTAAAGTTGAAGCTGTTAAGTGCCCTTTATGGAACAAAAATTTAAGTATTTAAGCCGCCACATATTTGGTAAGGGCATTTATACTTAGGATAATAAAGTAAATGCCAACACAAAGATGGAACCTGTCTATATGAGAGATGTACAGATTTTCCTTGGTATGTTTGTGTAAAAATAAAAGTTTTTATACAAATTTTAGACATTGTCACTCTGTTAACGCATTTTTTATCTAATGATATGAAATTTTAATGGATAACAGAGTATAAAATGTCTTAAAAGACCTCAAGTGATGTCTTATACTCTAATTTAGATTAACATAACATTAACAGAATTTTATATCTACTTATGGATGCTAAAGATATTGGTATGGTAGCCATTCTGGCTAATCTAGACAAAAATAAGAATGCTCATCACACATATATTTTAAAATCATTATAGGAAATCAAAACTACATGGTAACTAAAAGAGAATGCCTAGCGTGATTAAAGCTGTCAAGAAATTCAAACCACATGTCTCTAGAGTACATTAGAATTTATAATTAATCATGCTTCCCTCCATTGGCTAAAGAACATGAAAGATCCCAATGAACGCCTGGAGAAGTGGTATGTTAAACCAAAATAGTATGACTATGAGAATATAAATTGAAAAGTACATAAGCACTTAAACGCCGATATGCTATTAAAAATAGCACTATTTTCCTTGGAAGCCCATAAGAATAAATAACTCTGTTATTAAAAACTGGACGGTATCGTCAGGATCCGCTGTATTGTTAATACAAGTCAAACCCACGGAGAAACAGACAGATGACGTGGGGATTGTTGGTCCTTTGGACACACTTAAAATATACTAAAAATAGGAGCAATTGCCCCAATTGACACTTATTTATTAAAATAAATACAGTGACCTTTTGCTGTTCCATTCTTTCTCTACTATAAACAACCTCCCTCTCTCCATCGCCCATCTCACTTATATACAGCAGCTTTGGATGATACCACACTCATAGATTGGGCTATTCTATTCAGCCAATTCTATTTAATTTTGGCTTGCTATTATCTAGCTCTCTATCGCCCCAATTGTAGGCGATTTAATTCATATTCATCAAATGTCAACATCACCTTATCACCTTATTGTCTTATTTATGTAATGGATGAGTTTGTCTCATTTGTTACATTCTGACTCAGAATCAGATTTTCCAAATCTAAGTCAGATCGCTTTATTAACATTTTATGGTTTGGTTGTTTTAACCTGGGTTGTGCCTGGCCCAAGCTGAAAATTAGGATTGTGTGAGCCTAATTGATAGCTTGGGTGAGGTCCCCAAAGCGCTGCTTTTATAAGGCATGTGTGCCCATTCTGAAGTTCACTTTAGAATTTCTATAAGGATCCCTTAGCATTCCCTAACTGGGGAGCACTGTCAGTTGCTCCCCAGATGAGCTATGGACGCAGGGCCTTTTATGTTCCAGAAAAAAATAAAGATGGATTTGGGTTTGCATGCCTCACTAGATTGTGGTCTTTTTCCCTGTTGAGATGCTATTTCAAGCGGGTTGGGGTGGGCCAACTCCCCCAGAGGACTTTTCATGGCCAACCAATGAGAGTTAATGTTTGGCTGCTTGTTGGTGCCCAAAACCTCTCCCTGCTTGGTTAGGCCGGTTTGGTTGCTTGTCAGTGCACCAAAGCCATATATAAAATTATACGGCGGTCAGAACTGGGGTGTTTCTGGTCTATTACAATTTAGAGGCAATTTAATAACCTGTTATATACCAATATCACCTCATCTTGAGACACTCAAATAATAATAACTGATATCTTGATCAGCGGATTTTTCCCAATCCACCCTAGCTGTCTCAAGATTATTGTCCAGGTATATTGGAATCGTGACAAACTCTATGGAATTATTATAATTTTTAAGAGACTAAGGTAGATGAGAATAGGAGGTTTTGAGTACCTAGGAAGGTTCCCATAGGATATAAAATTATGGTTGACTACATAAGCTTGCACAAAAATATTAGTACCTTACATATGACCTAGCAATCAGAACAAGATGCTACTGGAGGCCATTATCAAATAGTCCGTGGGAGATTGAAATTCACACAAGCACATGAAAGGAAGAGCATACTGGGTGTCTAAGAATATGACATTAGTCAAGCACTTGAACTATATATACCTTGTGTTAGTTTATGACCTTTTGAGAAGAGATTCGCCTTTGCTCCAGTAGAACCAACAGCCACTTTCAGTAAGTGTCATATATATTATGGGACCCCTACTAAAGACTTTGAATGGCAATTGATTCATCTTTATTATAATTGACCACTTCACTAGGTGGGGCAATGCGTTAAAGTTAGAGCCTACACCTTCAAGGCCAATGGTAAGATACTCTATAATAAAGTTACCACAAGACATGAATGTCCCAGACTATTGCTCTCAGACACCTAAGGAATTATTTTAGACTTTTTAGGGAAGAATAAAATCTGATGGTCCCGGAAGCAGTTTACAACACCATATACTCCTTCTACCAACAAGAGTGTGGGCAAATTTATGGCACATTGGCTGAGATACTAAAAAACTGACTTTTAACTACGCCTTAAGACAATTAATAATTCTACACTACGCTTTTCTTGCATACCACCTAACTTACCACCATGCAGTAGTGAAGTTCCCATTTATGGCCTTGTATGAGAGTGAAGCCATCCATCTTCATTGTTGGCCCTAAAAATTGATGTTTACCAGAAGAACTTACCTCCTGGAGGATAATAGAAAGCTTTAGAAGATAAGTGGTCTGGATTAAGATCCAAGGTATAAAATTTTTGATAAGAAAACAAGCTAGAGACAAAAGGTAGTTGACAACAGATTCAGCTGCAAGAGAAAAAAGATGGAGAATAAGTCATGTTCTAGTATGCATGAGAAATTTTTTCTGAAAATCTACAGACTATGTGGTCAGGACTGATAGTAGTCCTTACATGAAGAGTGACTGAATTTACCTTCAGGAACAAAACTGACAAGAGTTGTCTATAAGTAAATACATGCGGACACATCTGAAGCTTCCCTAGTCTCATCATGTAGGGGTGAATACTGGGTCTACCATAGATAACTTGAGTAATTCCTATTTTAGGGAAGCCAATCAGTTTTAGGACTAAGCCTTAGTGATGAACCGATTGCCCTAAGAATTGCAACACAACTAAAACATTTATGTGCCCCAAGGAGGTTGACTGATCATAAAATCTGGACAATGATGTATCAACACGTAAATTTTTTGTTAATCATCTTCATTCAATAGTTCACTTAACAGTCTCTAATGAACATTTCAAAGACAAATGATTATATAGAAATTTTATGTGTGATTAAGGAAAAAGATGTTATAAACTTACACAGCTAATGATCCTGATTAGATTTCTAATTTATTTTAGAGTACAATGGTGCCATCAACAATTATACACCAATTAGGCAACAATAATAATTATTGAACCTCAAGAAGTTACAACAGGCTCTCATAAAATATTAATAACATTGAAAGCGCTAATCCCAGCCATAAAGTGGTTTAAGCAATAGTTTAACTTGTAAAGATTGATTTGTATTTCTAATAAATTAATAACAATTAATCTTATCACTGAAAATCAAATTCATACAGATTATTAATAACAGTTTATAAATTTTTCCTTGAGGTATAACAAACTCAAATTTACCAGAAAACAGACCTTTTCACACCATTTTTCAGTTTGAACTTTGTTTATATTAAAGGATAGAAGAAGGGTTAGTTAATGGAAGAGTTGATCATGGGTGTATACTAGGAGTATAACTTCTCTACTGGGCTCAGTGTTAACGCACTGGTACTATAATTCACTCGCAATAGAATTTTACCATGAGTTCTACTGTTGCAATATTTTTTGCATGCCTTCCTGGAACTCAACTACTTTAGTGTCATACCATTAGGTGACATACAGTCATTCAGCTCTGCAAAAAATTTAGAAGATCTAGAGGAACTTATTACAGTTTTTGTCAAAGGAACAAAGATCTTAAGCAACAATTATCTTTTCTTGAAGAAGAAATGGAGGAGTTGAAGATGTGAGTAATTAAAATTAAAGTGTTTTTATAAATAAATATGCTTTACTAAAAAGCTATTTCAATTTTTAAATAACAAATGCTCTCGTTAAGGTACTAATGACCTAATGTCTCTTGAGATTGAAAGCTCTCCGAGGATAAACTACATCTTTTAATGCTAATCACACCATTAGCGCCATTGTCTTTTATAACACGGTTAGAGACATGATATTACAGTTAAAGAAAGTATTGCGTCATTTTTATATGTGTATTAAGCCACCTTAGAGGGACTTTTCTCTCTCGTTGCAATCACTTTTGCAACCTATTCAATCCAAGTCTGAATCTAGTTTGATAATCTCACAGAGGAGATTAGTCTGCGCCCATGTCAGGGAGCAGTTGGGCAAGTAAGGTAAGAGGAGCAGGTGGTAGGCCCGCGGCTTTAAACATTAAAAAACGCCTCAGAGAAACTGGTGGAATAGAATTTTTTTAAAAAACTGGTGGTCACTATTTCCCCAGAAATCCTCGCTTGGCAAGCACAATGCAACCAGTACATCAACACGCCGCACTCCCAGCCACTTTCATTGGTGGAATATGGAGTCCGCGTGTTTCTGGACATCCAACAAATGGCTTTATGGGAAAAATTTTGTGGGGATGTGCACACTTTTTTTCCTGACTGCGGTGTATGTCACACCTCACTACATGTCACATGGTTGGCTGGACCTAGGTTTCAAAAACAAGGAGGCAGCAGATGAGGCTCCTGTGGTGTGCGTAGTGATCGACCTCCCCAAAGGGCAACAGGTCATCAAAACAAAATGCACCAGATGGACAAAATCCAATCAAATTTTCCTCATGTTTGACTTTTTGACTACTATGGTAAAACGTGCCATTTTGGAGCAACACCTGAAAGATGGTCTCACCATCTATGGCGAAATAGAATCTTTTGAGATGCAACGCTTTATGCTGATGCCACACCTGTGCACCGGCAAAGCCATCACAGTTCTGACCCCAACTGAGGAGATTGTGAAGGACCTAACCCAGATCCCGCACTCCACTTTTATTAATATTGAAGGGCATACCACCCACCCTTTCCGGGTAACCATGGACAGCGCGCCCCCCATCTGCACCCACTGTGATGCATTTGGCCATAAGGCACATGCATGCCCCACCAAGGAGTGAGTCACATTCCAAGAGCACCCCTCAGCGGCCATGGCCAGCGGAGAGGCGCACTACAAACCAACCGCAAGCACCAAAGAGGCTTTCCCATGGGGAGCACAAGGCTGCTACCTACTGGTAAAGCCTATTTCCCCGCAAGAGTGGAAGAAGGCCAAGCAGGCCTGCAGGGCCACAGCCAAGGAAGCGGCCAAAGTCACCACCACTATCCCACACTCCCAATGCTAGGAGGACATCAAAACCTTTGTGGCAGAAGCAACTCAGGAATCCATCAACCAATCAGATTGGGAAGCCCATGCTGATTGGGCCACCCAATCTGAGGATCCGATGGGTGACTCAATCTCACCCAATCTTTGCAACCAAGCTCTGGTTGAAACTGACTTGGGGTCCAGCCTACCTGAAAATTTTTTTTGACCTGAACATTGGTGCACCGAACTCATCTGCACTGCAAAAATTTGTCCAACGTTGGGGAAACAAAAAGCGAAGGCAAAAGCCAACGCGAACCTTTCTGCTAAAATCAACAAAACTACTGATAACATTGCTGCAAACACCTGCGCTGCCATGAAGGCCCGTGGGGATCTAGAGGAGGCTAGTGGGCCTGGATGCCCACCCCCTAACACCTAAGGTGCAATGGGGGAAACCTTCACTTTAGGGACATTGAATATTGCCGGACTCAAGGCCTCACCATCCCAGGATAGGAAACTGAGTTTTTTACAACAAAATTTACCCGTGGATATCCTGGCCATCCAGGAGTCCCACTGTCCATAAGATTCCGAGGAGGCTTGGAAAATCATGCTCCTCCCATCCCTATCCTTTTGTCAGAGCACTGTGGGGTGCTAGTTTGAAGAAACAATTTCTTCAAATTTTTATTGTCAGAAACCTTCCTCAATGGCTGAGTCCTCATTGTCATTTTCTCGTGGGCTGACGTGGCACATGCTATCATCAACATTTATGCCCCAAACTGTGCACAAGAGTGTCAGAAATTTTTCTTGTTGATCAAATCCTAACCACTAACCCCCAGACCCTTTCGTAGTCAGCAACATGAATCATTAGCTAAACACACCAACGGACCAGTGGCCTTCCTCACCCCACGCCCCCCAGGGTCACTAGAACTGCGCGTTCTAAAGGCCACCCTTGGGTTAATGGATGTGCTGCCACAACATGCCCCGCTGCTCAAAAACATGATGCATCCCCACATCCACAACGGCCAACTAAGGTCCATGACCCGCATTGACCTTATCCTAACACTGGCAAAATTCCAACCCCACATCTCCCACTTCAAAACAACAAAAATGGAATTCTCCGACCACCAACTGGTCTCGATAACCTACCACCTACTGGTCACAGAGGCTAAGGCCCCACATTGGTGCAAACTCCGCCCCCCCCAAACTTGCGTCGC
Source organism: Massospora cicadina (assembly GCA_022478985.1). Taxonomy (NCBI): domain Eukaryota; kingdom Fungi; phylum Entomophthoromycota; class Entomophthoromycetes; order Entomophthorales; family Entomophthoraceae; genus Massospora; species Massospora cicadina. The sequence goes on from JAKSZP010011846.1 coordinate 78,294, forward strand.
TAGGATTTTCCACTTGGGTGGAATCAGCAACTTTGACAAAAGAGTTTGTTGCACCGTTTTGTGCGGACCCCATCTCCACATGGGCAACCTTCAAAGAGGATACCATCTGCCACTCTCGCCACCTCTCCTCCAGATGCTAATGAGCCACATCAGCTGTCACGTTGCGCGCTCTGGCAGAGTTGGATCACCTGGAGTCCAACATCCCAGCTACAGGATACAGCCCTGCATGGGGCTGGAAGTGGGCAGAGGCAGCCGCCCACTAAACGCACTCGAAAGGCAACACAAACATCAGGTTTGTGTTCAGTACAGGGCCAAACGCATTACAAAGGGCAACAAGTGCACCACATGTTTTTTTAAAAAATTTCTCACACCACGCCAGAGCGTGGCCTGCACACAGGTGCAAAGATCGGATGATTCCATCGTGGATACGCCAGCTGAAGTGGCAATCAAAATACAGAAGTATTACTCCAAGTTATACTGCTCCAATCCAATTCAGCCAGCCAAAGTGGCAGAATTTCTCACCTGAGCCCACATCTGCACCATTTCCCTATACCCAGAAATAATGAATTTGATTACTATGAACGAATTATGGACAGCCATCCGTGGTGCACCAAACTGGAAATGCCCAGGCCCAGATGGCATTCCATATGAATTATATAAAAAGTACTTTAAATATATATCCCCACTACTGCTTTCATCACTTAACCAGAGCCTTTTGGAAACGTGCCTCCTACCAGGAGGACAAGAGGCCTTCATCATCACACTCCTCAAGAAAGGGGACAAGCTAGACTTAGCCAACTGGCGCCCCATACCTCTAACTAACACGTATACAAAAATTTTAACAAAAATCATGGCTAACTGTTTAAGAATTGTAGCATCTGCCACCATCTCCCCAGAACAATTTGGTTTCATACCCAGAAGGTCGATTTGGGACAACGTGCACACTGTGGCTAATGTATGTAAATCCACAGCCTCTGGGACACTTGTATTCTTGGACCAACAGAAGGCCTATGATAGAGTAAACTTGGAATACCTCAGGGCCTACCTCCATCAATTCCGCTTACCCCCTCGCTTCATCAACTGGGTAATGCTGCTCACAGAATCTGCAACAATGGCAGTACGTGGCTCTGGCTTCCTAACGGAAGTAGTCCGCCATAAAGGGGCTTGCGACAAGGGGACCCCCTAAGCCCACTCTTATACAACTTCAGACTTGATCCACTACTTCAAAACGTGAATGCCCAACTCACTGGGGTCCATGTGCCAGGCCAAGCCCCAGTCAAGATGATGGCGTTTGCAGATGACTGTGTGGTTGGGGTGTCTAATAATAAAGATGCACGCGCACTTGAAGCTCTCATCCAGGAGTATTTCAAGGTGAGTAACGCTGCACTGAATGCTTCCAAAGCCGAAATCATCCTCCTTAATCGGTCTCAAAACTGCTGGGCCCCTGCAACCAGTGCCCAGCCCGGCCCATCTGCTTGCACATGTGCTCGCCCTCCCAGCTCACCCCACACCGCCCCACTGGTGCTCCCCTTCATGCCCCGCCCTACCATAGGGCCGGTTGCCATCTGGGCGTGTGGGTGGAGGCAGGTAGGTACGCATCAGCACTAATGGAGAGTCATATTCTAGACAACGTGACTAAGCGCATCGCCTCCCTCAGAGCCCACCCTACTTCCCTTACTGGCAGGGTTGTTTTAGCCAACTCTATGCTCCTCTCCAAAGTCTGGCTTGGAGCCCACGCCATCCCCTTCTCTCCAAGCTTCTTCAAATCCTTGTATGCCCTGCTGCAAGGATGGCTTTGGTCAGGCCGCCCTCCACCAGTACGGCTAGAGGTCATGTTTGGCCCTTATCATCATGGTGGCATGGGCCTGCTTGACTTCAGAGCCCATGCTGCCAAGATCTTGGGTACCTGGATTGCGGCCGTCACCGCCCCTATTCTCCCCTCCCAACACTGGTCCCACGCAGCCTGCTTCAACTTCTCCCGCGCCTTGGGCCTCAACAATTCATCAAACCCCCACTCTCTGATGAAATACCTGGATTCACCCATCGGCCACAGGTCCTCATGGGACTAAAACCCGCTACAAACGAATCCTCCTCTTCATGTGGAGCGCTGAGTGGAGAATTCGTATTAGCGGACGCACAGCCCAGAGAGGCCGCCCCTCTCCTCAGTTCACACAAGAGGTACAGGGGCTACCCATCCAAGATGGCGTGATCCCCACACGGCCCCATGTCCTATCCAGGGTGGACTACCTGGACATGATGGACATCCCTTACTCCATTGAGACCCAAAAAACTATCTGGAATTACGCACACCATCCTCTGCTGCAGCCTCAAATCTGCTCCCATGTGTGGCACTGCCTGAGGCGGGTGTACCATATGGCCGAGCGCTCTAACACTTTACACTCATCCTGCGTCATGTGTGGCCAGTATGGAATGCTGTTCCACCGCCTGGAGAAGTTTCCTACCTCCAAAGTGATATGGCGCGAAGTTCAACGTCTGCTGGGCCAGGGTCAAACACATCTCTTCAGTCTGTCAAGAGATATGTTTGCTTTATCAATGGCCTCCCCCCTTCCACCTTCCCTCCATGCTCTGGTGGTTGCAATCGCCATGTGGACTATTCACACGATTGTCTTGGATGCTATCGCAGGCTCCACCTCCACCATCCCAGAAGCTGTCCACAGATTCTGGTCTCATTTGGTGGACCACTTTCAGGCGTGGATGTTTGGATACCTCCCACCACACCACCGACAGCTGGTCTCCTCTTGGTTCCCAGTTTGGTTCATCAAATCAGACCCCTTCCTCCATACGTGTTCAATTGTTGCTACGACCCCTTCACACATTCCCTCCCCCTCCTCATATGTGGCGTTCCCGTTGGCAACAAGAGATAGCATCACTTCTCTGGGGTGCCTTCCCTGTTACTAAGTTTTGTCTCTTTTGGGTCAAATTTGGAAGTGTCCGTCCCATGGTCAGCCTTCCTCACAATAAATTTAAATTTAAGCTACCTTAGAGGGGGCTAAAGACCAGATAAAAAGAATGGAATATATTTTTAACATGATTGATAAGAAATAAGAGGTTATGGTTCTCCTCATGGACTGAACCAACACTTCACAAGAAGTACATAATGCCCTTATTGAGTGTTTAGTTCTAGATGGACTATAAACAAGAAGAAAAATACTTTTAGATCCAACTAATAAAATCAAAACAGTTCCTTATCTGAAAACGCTTCTATAACAGAGCACAGATATTTATGAATAGCAATGTGCTGATATGGATGATGCTATTGCTTCAGTTATCTCAAAAATAATAAATTAACTTCTTTTTGTTACTCTTTTCATGTCTGTTAAAAAGTCGTTCAAGACTGTCCTGGACATAAAAGAAGCTCTGCTAGATATAGCCTATGTGTATAGGCCCAAAGTGACTCTTCAAGATATAAGAAACATAAATTATTAACCATAAACAAATAACCCTTTTAAGGTTAGCAATCTACCATACTCATAATTCTGAAAGTATATGGTTGATTGTGACTGAGGATTCTATTGTGAAAAGCGTCAAAACAAGAAGGAGTAGGAAAAAGGAGTCATCGTAGAGACAGATACCTCTAAAGTCAACATCCTCATATTAGCTGACAAACCTAAAACAATGAGGATCAACATAAATGAATTATGAAAGAAGTTCTTAAAAGTCTGGTGCTTTATCAAGACATTATTTTATTATTTATGAGCCTGAAGGGAGAGGGAATGATTCAGGCAATCACGTCATGAGGGGACTTCCTAAGATTAAAGAACTATGCCAATTCAATAATAAGACTAACTCTACAATTAAGTAACTGAGTAGAGCTAACTGAACATGTTTGCAACGGCCTAATGCAGTTGAAACTGCCAATATAGGGATCATATTCTCATTATTAAAACATGGATTATTGAACAGGTAGTTCCTTATGAAATATAAATGAAGTATTTCTAACGTAAAAGGATTGTTGAAACCATCTTGGTCATAGGGAATCTTTGCATTAACAGTATTATATGGAAGAAGATTTTATAGATCAGAATAGTGGGTTAAAAAGGTCATCTTTGCCATCATGGATATTAGACTAAAGACTAACGTGATCTCCTCCAAAAGATAAATAAAATAAAGTTGTTTCTACTTAATTAAGATACTGTTTATGAGAAATATAACATTTAAGTAAAGAAGATATTGGCTCATATTCCTCGCTATTAAATCCATATTAAAAAGGTCATAATAACTGTCAGACATTTACATGTTTGAGATAAGGTAAAGAGTATTTCAGTGGTGAATACATATAGCAAAAGCCATAAAACCTTAATCAACTCTTGGTGGGATCCTTCTAATCAAAGGAATTTTCTACTCCTAACCTTCCACCAAAAACCCCTAATCTATTTGGCGTGGGTGCTCTGAAACCCTGGCGGAATAGGCCAACCCATTTAGAACCTCGCCCTAGAACCAGCTCAAATTTGATGTAAGTCACCAAGAAAACCAACCCTTTCCAGATGGCGATTGGTGCTATTATATTGATGCTACCACATGGTTATGCCATTCCAGGAATCAAACTCCCATCTAAAATCTGAACTCCACCAATATGATACAGCTCTTCAGAGAGGCGATAGGCTAAATCGTCATCTAGCTATATTGGGAAGCCCCCTTGCTATTCTAAATTCCGCCACCCTTCTCATTTTTAGTCCCAACACACCACAAAAACAAGGAGTCAATTATAGTAGGGTAATCTCTATTTAATCCAGTTTAAGCTTAAAACCTCTATAAACCCAATATCTTAGTATTATTATCAACCTCAATATACTTAAATCCAATTCTTAGTTAGTTTCCCCTGAAAAACGCTTTAATAGCGGTAAAATTAAAATCTCTAATAAGCCGTGGTATTGTTGAAATCCTATGCCCCCAGAACCTGTGAACACAAAATTGACAATTTGACAATGACTACTCCTGTGGGAGCCTTGGACAATAAGAGTATTAATATGCTCATCTGATTGTAATATACCATAGTTATAATCGAGCTTTTAGCATGAAGGAGAATTACCTTTCAGTGTTGAATATAATGTTACCATTCAACCTGATAATAAAAGAAAAACCACTTTTTTGCTCCTGGTTGTACGAGTATAAATCTTTTTGATATAGTAAATTACACTAAAGCTGAAAAAATGAAAATATATTGCCATATTAAGTAGACTCAGTGGACAGATTCCTTTGTATGCTACTGAGAATGTGATAGTTATGTATGGAGAACAGCAAGTTTTGGAACTACTAAGATTTATCTTCAAATTTCAACAAAGTGTTTGCTTCACATTCTCAACAAAGCTAGAGTTAGTCCAAAAGAACCATTAGTCCTGTCTGAGATCTTTAATCCTGCCTATAAAAGAACATAACCTTAGACTAGGTAACATTACCCAACAGAAGATAAAGTTTCTCAACACTAAGAAGTAGGCCATAATTGGCTGTTTACTATTTAGTGACCTAGAAAAGATCATCTACTTCAGAACTCAGTTGGATTGAGAACTCTTGAAAAACGTTTCTAATTGCATTATCTTAAACATTTTTTAGAAAATTAACGCCTAAAGATCTAGATACCATTTAGATGTTAACTAGTTTCATTATATCTACTAACAAATTAACCAAGACTTTGCAAAATAAAGAATATATAACACCTTCGAATTTATGGGCGCTATTCTAATTATACCAAATCCCTATAGCAAATCTAAACTAGTAGATGAACTAATTTGAATAGAGTTGAGTCATATTATTAGAAAAAGGGTTATGGTTCTTTACTAGGTCCCAGGTCCTCTCCATTTAGCTGATCATAAAAAAGTGATCAATCATATTGCAGTAGATTATCAAGATGAATAGCTTAACAAAAATGGACCAGTACCCCGGTCAAGGAAGATGACGTTCTATCTCAACTCTTTTTGAACTTGTTATTTCCCAGCGATGACCTTGACAACAGTTATTGGAATAAAATATTTTTCCAGAAGATCAAGATAAGAGTGCCTAGATTTGACCAGAAGGCTAAAACAGACGACATAATTAATACAAAGACTTTGTAATGTGCCATCCTCAATATAGCAAGTTATTGATCGCATCTTTCAAGACATAAATCTCACCTGCAAAATCGTCTACTTATATTATATACCATTTTTTATTAAAGATAATCAGCAAACGCATCAAAGATGTAAAAAGGTTTATTAAAGGTTCCTCAAATCTTATAAGAAAACATGAGATGGATAAGTGTTTATTTTTAGAGGAAGATAAATTTATTGGGACACAATCTCTAAGGATGATATTAATCAATCCTTGACAAAGTTGAAGTTATAACTATGGTGTTTTTGCCAAGGAGCTTATGTGACAAATTATGTTTCTCTTGGTATAATATAATGTTATCATCAATTTATCCCTAAATTCTCTCAACTAAGCATACTATTCTTTTATTAATGAACAAGAATACTTTGTTCATCTATAAAGTTTTAAAAGATGTGTTTTTATACAACGAGAACTCTCTTGATGAAGTGACCAATTATTAAGTGTCCTTAATAATCAAAGCCATCTATTTTTCTTACTTATGCATTGGATTACGCATAGGAGCTATCTTATAGCTGGAAAAAATCTACGTTGAATATTTACAGTCTTATTTATCAACAGGTTACCTAAGATGGAAATAAATTAGACTGAAAGAGAAATAACTCCTTGCAGTCTTGACTGCTTTAAAGCATTTATTCATTTCTTATAGCACATTCTGCATGGTAATAACAGATCACGCTTTCTTCAAAAGTTCAATGAACATGATATTCCACTAGTTAAATTTGATCATAAAACTTTAAAGTTTAACTTTCTATATCAAGATTGAGAATAGTTTTTGGGCTCAGAATCTTAATGTTGACAGCTTATCATAATGAATGTCCTCTAATTTGACAACAGCGAAGTAGAAAGCCTTCATGACTTGGTGTCTAAACTGATATCTTGATATACCATAGATTTAGTAACTTATGAAAAGAAGCTAAGCTTACTAAAATAATTAGGATCAATAAATAAGTAGTTTGGAAACAAATAGAGGGTTTACCCTTTGCCCTTCAAATGGGTACAAGGTGTATTTGAATAACATACCACTTTAGGTCACAGAAAATCTCAAAAGTCCTATGTATGGCGTAAAGTTCTCTATAATTGGGATGGGATGTTCATTACAGTGGTAGAATAACTTGAGGAATGCATGTCTTTTCAAAATTAATAAACCAATTTTCCTAATATTAATATCAGCATACAACCCCACAACAGCCATTCCACATCATTTTTTGGATGTTGTACAACGCTTAGGTAATCTTTTGAAAGATGTGTATATCCTTCTTGGTATAGATCATTTTTAAAAAATAGATTTATGATTTTTTTATGCCTGCTCAAACTTCAATGGACACTGCCAGTTTCTATATAATATAATTTAACCCAGTGTTGGCCTTTGTCCTAGTTTAAATAAAGCCTCAACTTCAGATTTCCACAATTATTATCTCTACCAATTTTAGTTTGATTATATTTTTTATCTATTGAACGATGCTTTATTAGCCTTAGATATAAAATCATTATTTACAATTTTTCCAAACAATCAGGAAATCAATGACACTCCACAACTAAATGAATTTGTGGTAAATTAACTCCTTACGCTCCACCAACCAATTATAAGGATTATAGCCAATTTATCAAGTAATATTTTAGCAACATACAATGAGAAGACCTTATCTAAGAGTTGCCTCACCTAGTTGCTACACTACACTAACCAGATGTGCACTTGTATACTCGCTTATCAATATCAGACTAGCTTCACTAAACCTAGTCTACTTTCAGCTCTTAATCTGGAAATTGCCCTCTTCTATCATAATCTAAGTATTCCCTGGTACTTTAATTCGTAAACACATTTTTGCTACCTTTCAGACTTCTCATAATTTCTTTTGAGTTGTAAGTTCTCTTGGGACTTCAGATCCTTGATTTAGGTCAAGTCCATTATATCCAGTCATAACTGACCATCCTGAAAATTGCATTACCTTTCAATAGAAGCATTACAATAAGAAGAGACAAATTTAAAATATTTGCCTTAATGACAAAATATTTCACTTTTATAAAATTTTTGACTCTACCAAGACTAGTAACCTTGTAGCCTTTAAGGCCAAACAACTATCACGTTACCCAGATTTCCAAGTATTGGTGCTTCCTGCCAGGAACATATGAGGCTACCCGGCAAATTATACCTTTGCAAAGTTAATATTTCAGCATTTACTTGAATATGAGGGTATAAAAAAGGCTTCACTCCAAAAAATAAAAAAAACTTAATTAAACTGAACAAGCCCAGTTGTACCAAGAGCTGAAAGATAAAGTAACTTACCAACTTACCCAGCTCCTAAAAACTTGGTAAACCTTTCTTAAATTAAGACAAAATCTATTGATTGTATATCTGTTTATTAGAGTTCTGAGGAAGTAATTAGTGAGCTAAAAAAATCAAACTATGAGTTCAGCCTATAGATAGAAATTGAAGATAAAAAACCAGCTCTCCTACTTTACTATCCTTGATGTTCTCAAGTCACTTTAAGAAGAAGCTGCAACAATTCTAAACAAAAAATGAAACTAACAACAATACTAATAATGAAACTAAACTGGCTGGACCAAACGCCTCCATCCCATTTCGTTTCCCTGAACCAAGGCTTATTGCTGCTATAATAAAAAGATTTGACACCCTATCCAGAAGCCTCACACCCTTTTGCTTACCATATGCTGAGGCTTCTCACAGTTATGGTAACAAATTTGGGACAATTATACTGAATACCTCTCTACTCATCTCATTTTCCTGCATAGAGGCTCAATGCAGTTTTGACAGCAAAATTGGAACAACCAAACCAAATTTGTTTAGCCTACTTCATTTCCCCACACAGAAGCTCCTTGAATCTTAAATGACAAAATTGGATCAGCTGAAATTGATCAATTAAGTTCATTTTCCATCAGCCAAAGCTACTTGCTGTTGTGAAAACAAAATGGACCAGCTTTAATGGATTCACTGCACTAAAATTATTTTTCCAATCTGGGTCCACCAAAATTTCAATAATTTCGCTTGGACCAGATGAACAGAGGGCCCTTAATACCAAATTGCATCTTTTCACTAGTTTATTAACCTTCAACATTTCAAACAATATTAGTTATATAATAATAATAATTTAAATAATACTTTTACCACCTAGGAGTTAACACCCTTTACCTATCTCCAATGACTTGAGATGGTTTTGGTGAGCTGCTGCTTAATAGCCGACCTAAGTTCTAAGTCTCAATGACCCTTAAGCAATGAGGACCAAATCATCAAGATAGAATCAACCAACTCATAAATTTAGCCTGATTTGGTGGTTAAAAGTCTCAGCCTAACCAATAGATAACCACCACGTAAAAAGGCTGTATATTAGAAATCAAAATTACAAACCACGTTAATTCAAGGATTTGAAAACTCAACATTTTAATAATGACTGTTTTTTCTAAAAAACCAAACCACCCAATTCAGAACTTAATATTAACCTGACCAATCAAAAATACGAACTATAAATAAAACCATTATTAGAGCTAGGTCACTTAATTTAAACTTAAAATTCCCAACAAAATTTAGTTTTTGGCCTTGAAGGCACCAAATCCCATCATTAAAGCCATTTCTCATAAGGAACTAGATGAGAATAAAAGCCCTCCGAGCTATCTATCTGCCTCAAACGCTTACTATCTATATTCTTTTATTTTTATTCTATTGAAATACTGGAAGTAAAATGTGGTAGCATCCATGACCCAGAGTAGCTTTTAACCTATCCAGCTTTATTCTGTACATCATCTGATTGCAAAGTTTATTTTCTGTATTCCAACACATTGTGTGGATGCTTTTCCTTGGGTTTTGTACCCAAAAATTATTGCAAACATTGTAATTCTGCGTCAGCAGCTTATGCATTACATTTAATAATACTGCGTCAGTTTTTTGAAGTACTTTGGCGCTTTGCAGTCCTCAACTCGACCACAAAAAATAGGGATTAAAGTTTTGCTGAAGACACATTTGAGCGCCTGATTGATGACTGAAGCTTCACCCCATGATCATTGCCACCCATGCTCATATTTTTTACCAAATGCTGTCACACAGACTGCTCTATCATGGAGGAGCATCCCAGGAAGCGTCTGATCTTCTGGATTAACAATGAGATAAGTGTAATTGAACCAATTACTCATATGAATTGTATCCATGACATATTTCAATCTGACAATGTTAGTGACGGACTTTGACATAGCTTAGTTAATGTAGCACTTTAGACTTTTGCGTGCACCCAAGAATTTAGTAAGTCTGGTGATGAAGGTTCTTAATGACTTCATGCTAGAAAATTTTAATTATTTAATATCATTAGCTAAATTTGGACATAGCATGGTGCAACACATCAAGGTTAACAAAGTCATAATCGATGTCAATAAGATAATAGTCATAACACTAACTGCCATCAGATTTTGAGACTGAGACAAACTTCATGCTTACTGGTATGACATCTATCACAACTATCCTAATTACTATTTCTTGAACTAACTCTGGTTGTTTAAGACCCTTTAAAGGCTAAATGACTCCTGGTGAAATCATTGTTCCCATCTGAGTCTTTTAGGAGGCGTTTTTACCTTTGCACTAGTTTATTTGAAGCCTTAACATTAGGTTTTCAAGTATATAAAACTTTCATTGATTTCAGTTTAAATTATATAGATTTGTATTATGCTTTATCAGGCTTATGGCCCAGAATGAGACTAAACTTTTAGATTTTAGTACTAAATTAACAATGCTAAATGCATGACCAAACGAATTTCGGATAAATTGCCTCTTCAGACCTTTATCAACTGATTATATTAATTTGATAAACCAATCCTTTGTTAATTTAGCAATATAAAATGGCAAAGAGATGAACAAAAATCGCCTCGCCAAGTTGCTACACTACAGTACCCAAATGTGCACTTGTTTAATGGCTTCTCATCATCAAACTAGAATTCATTAAACCAGGTCTAATTTTATCTCTCAACCTGGTTACTACTCTCTTCTACTTCATTCTTAATTTCTACTGGTACCTTAGATAGGCCCACTATTTTCTATATATAAATAACCTTTCAGAATCTTATATTTATGTTTAAGTTGAAGTTCTCTTGAGACTGCTAAACCTTTATTTAAGTTAAGTCCCAACATATTAATTTAAATCAGACCATAGCTGCTAAATTGAGTTTCCTTAGCAATAAAAGCATTTTGTAATAAAAGAGCTAAAGTACTAGATATTTTCTGTCATTCGAGATATACCACTAAGAAGATCGTTGATGCTACCAAGACTAATAACCTTGCAGTCTTTAATGGCTGGCCAACTATCTTATTACTTGAATTTAAAAGACCTGACATTGATTCTCTGGAGACCTGGAGTGTGATAGTAGCAACTATACTTCTAGAGTGGGTGAGCTATTCAAAAATATGGGAACTCCCAAATGTTAATAGCTCTGTACAACCACTTAAATGATGAACAGCTGAGTGAGAATATGTGACTTAGATATTATTAAACTGCCACATCAGGTCTATTATGCTAAAACTTTTATCTCCAAGTGCACGAATGGTCTATATTATAAGATACCACCACTTTAAAAATATGGCACCATTCAAGGCTTTTTGCCAAGAACCTGTATTACAAGCCCTACTATCCAAAGAAGTATAAAAAGAGAACAAATATAAAATTCTGCTAATGCTTTAAATATTGGCTCAAAAGATAAATTTACTTACAAGCTGATTTTTTAGCAATATGAGACACTGTTGATTAAAGTGTTATTAAAAAATGAAAAAGAAATGTTCACATTTTAAATATAGATCTTATATTATATTATCACAATCATATTATGTCTAGAAACCAAAAAATTGAGATTAATGATAGATGGACTATTTAAGTAACCTTTGTCAATATTCACACTAAATTAGGTGAATCCTTGACTTTAGGGTTATGATACATTAGTTTTTTATCAAGGTTGACTTTACTATTTCTTATAAAATTGGCATTATCAATGAGATACGCCATAAACGTTTGCACAGGGTTCAACCCACTGAGCAATAGGACCAAAAATATGAGGATTGTTGCCCTTGAAACAACAGAAATAAATTATAAATAGATGTGGAGCACTTGCTCCCACTATACTCTTTTTTATTTAATATAATAACTGTAGTGGCTCTTCTATGTTCCTCACACTCTAAACTATAAACAACCAAACTTCCTCGATCCACTCATCCCACTTGTATTACAGCAACTTTGGATGGTACCGCTTTAATGGCTTAGTAATCCACTTTGCCGTATCTCATTGGTTCTGCCAATTCTTCATTCATTAATTTGCGATCATCCAATTTGCCAATTTCCCAACAACCCAATATCAACTCATTTCAAGGTGCTCAAATTAATCATACTAATAACAACTTGGCGGATTCCATCTATTACATCATATTAACTTAGGGCTTATCATCCAGTCATATTGGAATAGTGACATTACCCCTCCTTGACTGGACAATAAGGCTTCTATTGCTTATACGCCTGGAGAAACTTCACATGCACTCAGTTGATGATCTGACAGTTAGTGGGGTCCTTGATAGTATATGTATCAATAACTATCTTCTCAATAGCTTTGAATGACCCAATCCAAATACTAGACAGCTTGTGTATCCACCCAAACCCATGTTGATTGTGGAATAGAACCATGTCTCCATCTTTGAATTGTGCTAGGCCACTTCTCCATACCTGTTCAGCAGCCTGGTTTTTGAGTTTCATGGTTAAGATGAACGAGTACGCTTTGGTTTGTAATTTAGTCAGCATATTCATTAGGGCAGTCAAATAGTGTTGCAGATCCATTCCGTTGGTGTCCTCTACACAAGCATATAGGAGCGCAGGCAAAGCGGGGGCCATCTGTAAAGCAATTGGAAAGGGTTTTGCCTGTGGCAGAATGGTATCTAATATTGTAGGCGAACACTGCAGTAGAAAGGAGGGTACTCCAATTGGAGGGCCTATCAGTAACCAACTTCCGTAGTATGTTCACAAGGGTCCCATTGACCCGTTTAACCATTCCATTGGACCCTTGGTGATTTGGGGTTGTTAGAACCCCACGAATGGCCATCATTTCTTTGAGCTTGGGAAGTATGTTGGAGGTAAAATTAGTACTGTTGTTAGCAATGATAAACTGCAAACAGCCGTGATTTTGATTGATGCACTCCATCACAAACTTGGCCATAGTAACTGCCCCCAGGTCCCAAATGACCCATGCCTCAACCCACCTGGCCAAGTGGTCAATTGCACCAGGATATATTTAGACTGGTTAGCTCCTGTTGGCAGAGGCCAACGACATCAAGGGAAACTGTATGCCAAGCAAAGTGTGGCTTCACTAATTAATATGAGGTCTTCTGGTGGAATGGCTTTTCCACTTGGCTCTGGTGACAGGAGGAGATAGTATTGAGCACATCAAAATTCATGCTTTCCCAGTAATACTGAGGCCACAATAATTATAACGTCTTGCACACACCACCATGCCCATTTGCTTTATGTGCGCTTATGATAATGTTATGCCGAGTTGGGACCATCTAGTACTAAAAAAAATAATGTTATGCCGCGTTTCATGGAAAGTTTACTGTGGAATTGCCAATCCACTTTTACAACTCACCATTCCGCTGGAAAGTATTGGCTCGCATTTCATTCAACGCCTTGATGACTTAGGGCGGCTCATCATCATACTTTTCGCTGAGCATCTTGTCATAAAAAATTATCGCTCAGGTCTGGCATAACTGCAATAGTTGGTAGCCTTGACAAGCAATCAGCATTCTGGTGTTTTGCTCCTGGTCAGTGAAGGATCTCGAAGTTGTAAGCCTATAGTTTAAGGTCCCACCAAGCTAAATGACCCTCTAACTCCTTGAGGTTCTGCAACTAGTGTAACAAGGCATGATACATTATGACTTTAAACTTTACACCATGCAGATATACTCTGAATTGATTGTATGCACAAATCACTGCTAAGCACTCCCACTCAATCAAAGTATAATTAAGTTCATGGCTATTCAGGCCCCAGCTGCAGTACGCCACAGGGTGCTCCTCCCCTTCATCATCTTTTTGGGACAGAACTGCCCCCATAGCGGAAAGAGATGCATCCATCTGTACAATAAATTCCTTTTCGAAATTTGGGTAGTGTAGCACTGGCGCATTGATCAATGCTATTCAAAGAGTATTAAAGGAGCGTTTACATTGCTCCGTCCATACAAATGTGGCGTCCTTTTTATAATTCAAATAGCGGACCTCCAATACAACTAAAGTTAAGTATGAATTGGCAATAGTAGCCAATCATCCCCCAAAAATACTTGTATATCTAGCATACTGCTTGGTATAGTCATCTTCTGAATGGCCTCCACCTTAGCTGGTTGGGGCCTCAGCCCTGTAACATCAACTACAAAACTGAGGTACTCTAGCTGATTCTAAAAAAGTGGCATTTGCGAAGTTTTATTTTGATGTTGGCCTCAGCCAACCGGCGGAATACCTCTTTCAGATGGTTAAGGTGCTCAGAAAACGTGCGGGAGAGAACGTTTATGTCATCAAGGTATAAAATAACGCATGACATCTTCAAGTTGCTAAGGATAGTGTCCATTGCCCTTTGAAAAGTAGCTGGGGCATTACACAGCCCTTGTGGCATATGTGTCGGTTGAAAAAGCCCTTTTGATATGATATTGGCGCATTTTTCTTGTTCCACTGTAGGTAACTTGATCTGCCAATAGCCAGATATTAAATTTATTGCGAGAAGTAATGAGCTCCCCCCAACTTGTCAAATGCATCATTAATTCTTGGCAAAGGGTATGAGTCCTTTTTTGTAATGCTATTGAGCTTGCAGTAGTCTATTACTACCAGGTTAGTACCATCCTTATTTTTAACAATTAGGATAGGGGAAGCCCATGGGCTCTTCAATAGTTCAAGCATTCCTTGCTCCAACAGTTTATCAATTTCTGCTGTGACAACTTCTTCCACATCTCTAGATTGGCGTATTAGCTGATATCTGATGGGGGATGATCCCCAGTGTCCACTCAATGGGTCACTCCTTGGGTGCACCCTAAATCATGATCATCGACAACAAAGATTTCCTTACATTTTTGAAATAAGCCTTCCACTCAATCCTTCTAAATTTTTAGTTAACCCGCTTAAATTTTCACATGGTACAACTGCCATTACACCAGACTGTGTTTTGACGGGCAGACCAAAGTCATCCAATAAACCAAACTCATATATCCCTAGGACCTCCTTTAACTGGAAAGAAATGTAGGAATGCAAATACTTGGTGTCAGTAGATTTGCATTGGTTTATCCTGAAGATTCGCTACCAAGACCTTGATCTACATGACCTGGGAGTATAATGCCAGGGGCCATGTGAGGCTCAATACCGTTATTGTTGATAAGGTCCAATGACCTCCCCATATAGCACAGCAGGCACTTCCACCTCTAACTCAGTGCTTATGATTGCTTGATGTCCAGAGGGAATAGATATAGGGCCAGAGGCTCTAAGCGGTAGCCCTTTATATTCATAAATTTGATGGGTAAGGGCCCAAGTCTTGCTCTTTAGTTGTTGATAGCGAACCAAAACCACTCCATCACAGTACGCAAGGTTAATATGACTCATGTGTACTAGAACCTTTGGCATTCCGCTGGAAGTGAAGTAGATTGGGATCCGCTGCAATATAATTTCAACTGTATCGCTGTCATATCAACAACAGCCCCAAAGTGGCGCATAAAAAGCAGTTTTGATTAACAGGTCATAGTTATTGTTTGTTAACACTATAGCTAGGGCTACAATGGCAATTGACCAAAACCGCAAAGCTAGCATGCTGTACGCTTCTTCAGAGACTGTGCTTTCTGCGCCTGCAGTCCCATACACCATATGATGCTCCACGTCAGGCTTTAATGCCAACTTTGACACCAACTTTTTGGATACTATGTTGATTGGGACACCTGTATTGATTATCACATGGACTTGAGTTTTGGCTACGACAGTGTCACAGTAAGTGCACTTAGAGTAAGATGCATCTGATTGTTTTAAGACATGGACATTTAACAGATCGTTTTAAGGAAGCTCATAAAACCATTCCACTATTTAGGGTACTTTTTAACAATAGCATTACAGGGAGGATCACGTTTAACCCTTTCAAGAGAAGCGCATCAGTAATGGATCTGGTTGATCTGTATAAAGGTGATCAAACATTTGACAAGCATAAGGCTTTGGTTGTTCCTGAAAGCCTGCTTCCACCATGTCCATGAATTGCGTTTGTTTCAGCACATTCACCCCTCCAACTTGTCGCTGATATAATAAGGCGTTATCATACTGAGGAACTTCCACTGAAGGTACAGGAATAGGTTCCAGTGGGACGTTTTGGGTCAGAATAGCGGAGGTAGAGAGTCCCATCTCTACTCCGCTCTGACTTTTCTCTGATGGTACTGCTCCTGCGGTAAGTACTGAACCTGACGTTTGCGACTACTTCTAGCCAGGTGCCCAGAGAGAAAACATGAAAAGCAATTGACCCCTAAGACTGCAACCTTGATTGTTTTAAACGGAGCCACCCCAAGAGTTGGTCTAGAAGCGAGGCTTGTATTGATGATAAGGTCAGGGGATGCTGACCAATTGCTGAATAAGGAGGGATGATTCCTTCGGATAGAAAAGGCTAGCAGCAGAGGAGCTAGGTTTCCGCTCTATATTAGGTGGAGGGAAATTAGCGGATAGACGGCATAGAATTTGAACAAATTCGAGCAAGGATATGTCAACCTCTAAATATGGAGCCAATGTATTAAAAAGCTCTTGGTATGGTTTCACAGCAGAGGTCAATGATATACTTATGTCACATTCAGTTAAAACTACTTCCCAAATTAACATATGGGCTTTTGCTGAGTTTTGATCAGAAAATGCAGTGAGGGTTCATTAGGTTGAAACCCAATTGAAAAAACTCAACTTACCATGTACCATTTTTGAAGTTCCTCCAAACAACCACATCACAGTATCCTTCATTTTTCGATAGGTAACAGAACTCTTGGGAAGATAGCAAGTAACTTGGTTGGAACTTCCAACATCCAGGGTGGACATTAGTAATTTAGCTTTATGCCAATCTGAAGCTCCTTTTACTGCAAACTCAAATTGTTTAAAGAATCCATGGATGTTTCCATCACAATCTAATGGGGGCAGCTTGTCAAAACAAGATTCTTGCAGAAACTTCTTCTTCCATTTAAGCACAGCATCCAGGAAAGCTTAAGTTCTGCATATTCAACAGTTGCAGTGCATTGAGATGATTCCTTAATAAAGTAAGCCGGATATGACATGATTAGCGACTGAGGAATGCTTATCAGTATATGTGATTGATCAATGGGCCCCCTGTAGTGAGCACCACTGTTATAAAAATGGTTTATAAATGAGATACGCCATAAACGTTTGCACAGGGTTTGACCCACTGATACAATAGGACCAACAATATGAGGATTGTTGCCCTTAAACCAAAAGAAATAACTTATAATTAAATTTGGAGCATTTGCTCCCACTATACTCTTTTTTATTTAATATAATAACTGTAGTGGCTCTTCTATGACCTGCACACTCTAAACTATTAACAACCTAACTTTCTCTATCCACTCATCTAGCTTGTATTGTAGTGACTTTGGATGGTACCACTTTCATGGCTTATTAATTCACTTCGCCATATCTCATTGGTTCCATCAATTCTTCATTCGTTAATTTGTGATCACCCAATTTTGCCAATTTCCCAACAACTTAATATCACCTCATTTCAAGTGCTCAAATTAATCATACTCATAACAACCTGGCGAATTCCATCCATTACATCATATTGACTTAGGGCTTATCATCCAGCATATCAGAATCGTGACACTAATAATAATGACATTAGTAAGTAATTATTTTATATTTAATTGGGGTAAAGCCCTTTATTTTTAATATAATTTATAGCAGATATTTTATTGGGCTAATTACTAAAATCACTAATACTCTTATAACTTTCAAGCACTGAACATTTTCCCATAATAACTCTAAAATTACACTTCTACAAACTTAGGATAAATCGGCCCATAAGTGCTCCACCTGCTGATGAGTTAGGGAATAATGCATGAGCCAAATTACCATTCAGCCTGATACCAGGCCTGAGGATGTATTGAGTGTTTAACTCCTCTACTAACCTCATAAACCACCTCACACCACATATTATGCCTTATCACCTATTGCCTTCTTAGTATCAGATAATGAAAACCAATAAACTGTGTTAATTTTTGAAATCAGTCCAGCCTATAACAAGGAATCCTGATCTCCTCCAACTCTGAACCAGAACTGTGCCATTTCCTATTGCATTCCTGAATCTCTTTCTACCCTTACATGGGGTGTTCGCCTATCACTCATCACATTACTGATTTGCCCTTTGCACTTTATCAGCACTAACCTTTTTTTAATAAAGTACTTTTTACAATCAATAACTTCTTAGTTCAAGTCTATTTCTCCATGATTTTAAATCTCTTAACCCACTGAAAATTGCTAAGAAACTCTAGACCTCTAGAGAAAATTAAGTTACACCAAAGCTGTCATTACTGGAACCTCCAAGTAGCCAGTCAGAATTATATACCCTCACCTTGTTGCCAATAGAGCACAAAGCCAAATTTGAAGCTCACTAGAGGGGCACTCTTAGTTGCCATTGTAAAAACATTAATCACCCTAGGAAAACACACGAAATTAAAACATGATATAGAAGGATAAAAGATGCCCCTCTACCTTGTGGATATGAGTTGGGTCTACTCCTGGTAATTTAACTGGGATTAAACCTACAGGATGTTACAAGTGCTATGGTCAGATTGAGCCATGTACTAATTGAAATGATGATGACATCAGTAAAAGAAGTAAAAGGTAATTTTAATGGGTACGCTATTTGTGATACTGTTAAAGGCAGCTTGATATAATCAATTATTATGCCATAGATGCTGCTGAACGAATTGAAAATTCTGACTATGAACTCAAAAACAATAAAGTGGCAAAGGAAGGACTGGATAATTTATGATGCTACAAACCATGATACTGATACTACAATGCTAGAGCAACTCCTATGAGACCGCTGTCAAATTTACCCACTTATCCTAGAGAAACTGGGATAGGTTACTAAAACTTGGGCTTATGTCAGCTAAAACAAAAAGTTTCTTGCCGCCCTCTTTAGTTTCCTAGGATCAAGATCTCTGAGAAGAACCTGAACTTGCTACAACTGATGATATGGATGTTACTGACACTGAATTCCAAGTAAAGCTTAAATTTATTTTGTGGATGAACCAGAACCTCTCAACGAGTTGTTTTGATTAGATTAACCAAATGATTGATTCTCCATTTTTTATTCTTAACGCCAAGGCTCACAGCTGCTTAAACAGCCTAGTTAAACTAAATGTTTTGGAGGCAAAATTATTTCTCTCTGCTGAGGTTAAAACCTCCCAATTCGCTCAGGCCAGATGAGGCAAGTACCTCTGCAATTTAAGCAAATATCTTGAAATTAAGCTATGGAAAAAACTTGAAACCTGCTATTTGTGAAGTCAGGTTTAATTAGCCACCCAAGCTGAAGTCTCCTCCTGTTAAAATTAGGCTCATTAAACATGATGCCTCCACACTTATCTTGCTTACCTATAATGAGGCTTCCAACTGTCAAATGATGAGTTTGGAACATTTAAGCTGAATGCCTCTGTGATCTCTCCATTTTCTGGCGCTGACACTTCTCGCTATTTTATTGATGACTTTTGAAGTGCTGAACAAATGCCTTGACACTCACTCCATATCCTGATGCTGAAACTTCTCTGTTTTAATGACAAAATTAGAACATCTGAATGAATGCTTTTTTGCTCTCTCCATTTCTGGACGCCGATGCTTCTCGCTGTTTTGTTTATGAAACAGCCAATTTGAATGTCTTAACACCCTCATTATTTCTTTGCACCAATGCTCTTCGCAGCTCTAAAATTAAATCAAATGTCCAAAACTATTTTCGCCATTTTCACTTAGGGTATTCTAAAAAAATTAATTGTAACATTATTTTAGCTGATATATCTTAGGTCTGACTGCCAGTAGAAAAGATGCAAACTTTACTCAATTAAACCAGGGCAGGTTTGTTAAGCTACCTCCTGACAGTCTTTTAGATTTATGCAAAGCTGTGCTCTGAATCTGTTACCATTAACGTTGGTCAACAATGGCAACCAAACTACCTCTAATTGCTGTTTTAAATGATTTATCAGTAGACTTTGAGAGTTTCTATATTATGTCTGATTCTGTCACCTAATAATTTACAAAATGCTAGCCGCCTCAAAACTAAGCAAGGCCAAAATAAAAAAATTTTCACCTTCATTGTTATGCCAACTGGGCAAAACAACTAAAGAATTTTCCCCTCACCACTTTGGCCACTGCTTTAGATCAGTTCATTTAAGAAAACTTGAGGTTGATTTTGAAATAAAAGTTGATTTGAAAGCTAACTATCAAAATATGACTGATGAAGCTCCTCCTCCTGGAATCAGCTTGAAACTCGAGGATCTTGACATCCAGACCAATTTCATCACTTTTAATTGCATAAACACAAATCATTTTCACCATTTTATTTTTAAAAGATAACCCACCTGATCTAAACATTGATGTTATGCCCTGCCCCCTGTTACCAAGCCTTTCTTTGTTTTCAATAACATTTGTAAAGTTTTTAAATAGGATGCTGAAAATTCTCCCCATGATAGATTGCACTTAACCATCCATGAAGCGGCTTTTGGACTCAACTAAAGGTTCTGTCGAAAATGTCCATATAGCTGCTTTATGAAGCTTTTTTGGCAGAATTATCATCACTTTTATCTACCTTGTCATTACTCATGTCTACCAAAAATATCAGAGTGTCAACTCCGCTCCTATATCCCTTGTCTACCTAAGCTCTCATTCTAGTACTATTGACTATCTTGGAACTAAAGTGTACAATTTAAGATTCACAACACCAAACTTAATTTAGAATTAGACCTATACTGCTACCTTCTATCCTCACACTCAGCTCTCCCATCCTGATGCTGAACCTAAGTTCGCCATTTCTAAGATGAGTAAACTGACTAAACCTTAGTATCCACGCCTATGCAAGATCAAGTTTTTCCCAGAAAAATACTGTTTATGAGATACTCTGTTCTACTGTTGACTGCCTACATACCATGAGATTGTATCCAAAACTTTTCTCACCAAAGCTGACACCCAACCCAACTACCTAGGGCTATCACATCCAGCCCAACTCTGGTAGTTTGGGGACCCTACTGAAACTGGCCAACATTGGCAAAATCATTGTTACCCTCAGTCGAGGCTTGGAGGGGGCTATGTTAGACTTCGCCTTAATTAAGGGGAATTGACAACATTGGGGTACAATACTAATTATTGTATTAAATTGAATTTACTATTAAAATTGAAGTCAGTTTATAAATACTATATGAATTTAATCATGGCTAAAGCCCAATATTTTTATTATAACTTATCTACCAATGTTTTATCAGGCCTAATGCCCAAATCGCTAATACTCTTATGCTTTTGAATACTAAGAAATTTCCCAGAATAACTTTATGTTTAAACTTTAACAAACTTAAGATAATTGGACCGTTAGTGCTCCACCTGCTGATGAGTTAGGGAATAACGAATGAGCCAAATTACCACTCAGCCTGATACCAGGCCTGAGGATGTATTGAGTGTTTAACTCCTCTACTAACCTCATAAACCACCTCACACCACATATTATGCCTTATCACCTATTGCCTTCTTAGTATCAGATAATGAAAACCACTAAACTGTGTTAATTATCTGAAATCAGTCCAGCCTTTAACCTGAAATCATTATCTCCTCCAACTCTGAACATGGACTGTGCCATATCCTACTGCATTCCGTAATCTCTTTCTACCCTCACATGGGGTGTTCGCCTATCACTTATCACATTATTGGTTTGCCCTTTGTACTTTACCAGCACTAACCTTTTTCTTAATAAAGCACTCTTTACAACATTACCTTCTTAGTTTAAAGTTTAATACTCTAGGACTGAAATCACTTCAACAAAAAAGAATTTCTAGAAATCTATGAACCACTAGATAAAGTTTAACTTCCACCAAGTTGTCCTGCCTGGAACCTCTGAGTAGCCAATTGACCAATCATTTACCCTTGGCTTGTTTCCAGGAGAGCGCAAAAGCTGATAATATATAAAAGAGGGAACAATAAATTTATCTTTTCATATCTATATAAGAATCAATCAATCATGTTTAATTCATCTTTTAAGATTTTATCTCCAAATGCTCTAGAAGGGGAGATGTAGGGCATTTGACTCATCAACGTTTTAGTACATGAAAATCATGATGAGATTCTTAGTATATTCCTTTGGAAAATTACCCTGTATGAAAAGATAGCGAGATTAATTCTACCATGATATTCAATAACAAACTTTTCTGTACTATTTATGCATGAAATCACTTTTAATATGGAGCACAAAGTAGACACCTGGATTAAAGTTTGTAGTTCTTATATTTTTCGAATTTTTACTTTAATATAGAGAATTGGGCTACCTTATTATCATTTTTGTTCTTAGTAAAAAACCAATTCTAAACTGCATTTTCAAAATGTAATAAAATTAGTTAAAACGTAAAACTTATCTTAATTATATGTATATAAACATTTTTTATCCACTGAGCATCACTTCTAAATTTAACAAACCTTAAAATTATCTTGATTAGTTTCAAAAACCAGGGAAATAATGGAGGGCAGACCCGCTATTAAATTAAATGACCTAGAGAAAATTAACAACCTAAGTCTATGACCATTGGTTGCCATCCTCAGCGTTAACCAGAGTCACTAATCTCAGGTGGCAGTTGTGAAAAGCAGCCTCATCCCAAGATGTGACCGCTTCAACAAGCAATGCTTATCTGATTACACCTCTGCGACCCACAAGCCCACTGGATCATCTCATGCCGCAGTTTGACATCCCACTGGTGGCCCCACCCAGAAAAAACATCACCTGCGCCATCCCAGTAGCGGCATCCCACATGGAAGTCACTAAGCCTCCTATGAAAAACCCCACATAAATGATTATGCGTGTAGTACTACATACAAAAAGTGTAGATGCTGAGTCCAAGCCTTCCAGTAAGAGGCGAATCCCGGCTTTCAGACCTCCGAACCTTAGGCCATAACGTTCTATTAGCGCCCTATTATGACTCATGAAGTACCTAATTTGCTTATCCTACCTCTTTAATGGGGAATTAAATGTTTTGGACTTTTGTACTTTACTCACTTGTTATTCTAGGCCAACCAATTTTAGCACTAATTGTAAGTCCAGGGGAATGTCCCCTGTGCATAGATCAGTCGCTCTTCCCATTTCCAAGAAAAAGGCGCCAAAGATGGCAGCTATACCCCTTGTCACCCAGGGTAACCTCGCCCACGTGGTAGACAAGCGCTGGGTAATAGCCTTCCCTCTTCAGACCCCTCCCCCGGTACCTTCGCTCACCTTGGCCAAACTTGTTAGCCAGATTAGGGAAATCTTTGCTGAGATCGCTAAATTAAAGTCAATCAGTCTAAAAAAGATGGAAATCAAGCTTAAAAATCGGAAACCTCATAAATAAAGTGGGATGAAGATTGATTCATTGGATGGAATCTCCAACAGTTTGTGTTTTGACCAACCCTGCGATTTTCAAAATTTACTCCCTCTCAAAATCGTCAGGGATCATCCCCAACATGCAGGTAGTAGCATTGAACACCATCAACAATAATTCAAAGCTCCCTTCTGGATAATTGGGAGTTGTGGCTGATGCAACGCTTTTGACTGAACGAACAGCCCAGCAAGCAGGCATGGGGGGTTGGGCATCCCAAATCTCTTCCCACCCAATTGTACTGCCCCTACGTGGGGTGGCCCTGGGGGATTCCCGCTGCTTATTGGGCCAGATGCCATTTCAACAACTGCCGGAAATGCAGTTGAGTCTCAGTTTGGGCATTCAAGGTTGAACTGACAGTAACTCAGCCTGCCACCAAATCCTTCGATGTTGGTTCCTATTGTGCTTATCTGCCCCCATCCCCAAATAATTCGCCAGTTAGGTCAAACTTGAGGGACCCAATCCTGGCTTGTTCCTTCATCAATCGACCACTATTTAATCAGTTGTTTCATACTGAGAAAATTTCTGGTTGATTTTCTTCCTTTGTTTAAATTAAAAAACCTTTACCTAATTTTAGTTTTTTTATGTTAAAAATGAACCGCCCTTTCTGCCAGCACTCACACACCCCTTGGGGTTAATGACCATATGTGTCTAATATTTCATTATGTGCCTGTACAATATTCTGGCTCACTGGCAGTTATTGGCGAACCTCCTACCTGGTATCATATCCGTTATACCAGCAGCAGTGCCTTTGGCATTCTGGTTTGCCATTTGGGTGCTCTGGCACATAGGCTGGCAGGCTGGTCTAATTCTAACCTGCTGTTTTCCTGAAAATAATAATGTATTTTGCCAGGATGGTAAAACCTTATCACAAACTCAGTTTAACCGAAGAATTGATAAATCAGCCATTTTAACCAATGTATCATACCCAATAGTTGAGTGACTTTTAGAATATGGTTTGGGTTAAAGATTAAGCAGAGCCTTCCTCCCTATTGGCGAAATTAATACCATTTTAGTGTTATACACCAACCTAGTGATTAAACCGCTACCAGTGCCATAAAGGCCATCAACCGCTAGAGAACGCATAACATGGAAAATCCTTAAACTTCACTAAGCCACCTCCAACAAGTGCGCCTATGGTTGAGACTCAGAGAAAGCACAAACGTGACAAAGGGGACATTGTTAACTGTCAGATCTCACTAGCGCCTACCATACATAGAGTTAACTCATGTAAGGCTACATTTTGTGTTGAGTTCAAAAGGAAAATGCTGAAACTGGAGCACAATAAACTCTCTCCAGTCAAACCTTGAGTATGCTTTTGTGTACTATATGGACAACCCCATTGTATACTAATCTTAAGACTACTTCAGAATTTGGAAAATATTGATAAGACTTCCTAGGTAACTTCAACATTTATAAAGCAGTTCAGAACATTATATAGATACAGGCTTCACTGATGCTGTTCAGGCGGACCATGTTGCCACTGTGGAAGATGACATCCCATGAGTCACTCTTTGCATCTACAGCACCTACATAACCCATGAGAAAATCTCTTGGGAGCCTTTTTTGTCGTGCCAAATGCTGTGGATCCAGAGTCCCTGAATTTGGAGCTCCAGAACGGTTTAGTAATTTATTGGATCCATGCTTTCAGTAAATTTTAGCGTCTCCTCTTGCTACGCCCCTACTCAAAGGACGCGCATTGCCATTGCATCGTTAATCCCCTTTCCATCAGTGTTCTGCAATATTGATTTCATCCCACGTGTGGCGATAAATGGGAAATTTCCTGAGGTTTTATTTGTAGATCCTGATCAGAACTATTCGTTACTCATGGTGCAACGCCCTGGACTCCTCTAAAGTATCTGTATTGCTCGAAAACAGCACCTCTCTCCACCCAAGGGCCTACCTCAAGCCAAGAATTATCACACATGGCTGTAGCAGAATACAGCAAACAATTTAATGGTTCTCAATGCTAGATTTCAAACTAATGCCATCTACCATGTAATGGAAACTGACTATTCAACCAAGAGTATGAACTGTCTTTGCACCCAGGACTCTCTCCCTGCAGGGAACCCTCTAACTACCAGCACCTACAGCTTCATAAGTCAAGCCAAAGACATCCACCACCAGGGCCCCCACATTGTCCACCCCCATTCTGTTCCATCAGCACAACCACTAGTCTCAATCAGAACTTAAGGACTTATAACTTTAGCTTCACACTGATTAACTTTTAAGAGAACAACTAGAATTCTTTGGCCCATGGTTGACATGATGCATCATCTAGCCCCCCTCTACTCATACACCACACCATGCCAAGCACTTTTGCGATGTTGGAGAGAGTCACAATGGAATCAAACTCATTAATTGGGGACCCAGAGATAAAGGCCATTGAGAACCCTCAGGACATCCCCCTGAAAGGTAGTGGTGGCAGCATCCTAGGCTAAATTACCAGATCCTCCGCCCCACCTCTAAAGTCCCTCAACTCTTTAATACTCTGCTTGGATCGCCGCCCAAAGTCAAGCTAAAGTATATAAAAACTGTCTTAAAACTGAGGTCAAGCTTTAAACCCCTGGGACTTTTAGGGGACCAAAAATGACTCTCTGTGGGAGAATCTAGGGCCTGAAATCTATCATCATGAATACATTGTAGGACTACAGGAGAAAAGCTGGACTAAGCAACTTCAGGTCAGCATGAGGTGACATCGCTGTTGCCCAGGAGCTCAGTGTCTCCCAAAAATGTTTTCATGGAATGAACAGTTTGGAGGCAACTCCTTCAGGAAAAACCATGCCGCCTTATTATCTAAAATCCCTTAATTTAGACCCCACTCATTCTGACACACCTAAATGGATGCTTATTCTGGGCAATATCACAACCCTTGATTTCTCATTCTTCTTCTCTGGTACTTCTCTTCCAAATTCAAATCTAAAACAAATTGTGGTTTAAAGAGCTAGTATAACTGAATCACTCCCGCAACAAGGTCCTCATGGAGACTTTAATGGTGCCATATCTTGCATCCATGATATATACCCCCACGTCAAGGGATTGCCCAGTTACCAGTTTGCTCCAGGACTTCCTTTGTTTCAGAGGCTTCACTGATACGTAGCCATAATTGCTGAACTTTTCTGTATAATAAGATATTGTATGACTGATGGTCCTTTAAGTCAGCATTGAAATAAGCATAGCCCTGATTGTTACGCTGTTAGTGGTTAAAAACTCCTCCCATAAATTGCAATTTCAATATGAACAGTCACAGTTTACTCACTATAGTCCTGTCTACCATGCTCACACACCATGAAGGTTTTGGTCAAGGATTGACCCATCACTCCCAACTAACCCTGCACAATGTACAATTTGACACTGACAAACAGTATACCCTCTTTACCATACCACCTCACCTTAGCAACCCTCATGCCATATGGGCGGTGACCAATATGGAAATCAGACACATCGCATAAGCTTCAACAAGATCCAAAAATATATGGCTTACACCAAAGTCAAAAAGATGAGTTAGGATCATGCACTTTGTGTTAACAAACAGTCAACTCCCACACCCCATATCAAAGGACTGTGAAGCCACGCAAGAGGCTCTCAGCATAAAACTCACTAACTAAGAAGATTAGGCAGCAAACCTTTAATTTTATTATTATGTAGAGTGTGAATGTCCCAGCTGTTTCATCTTCCAAAAACAAAAATCCCGGTCAAATATCTGATGAGATAGCTTCAATAAGGTCCACATTCCACCACTATTAATAAAGAAGCGATCAGCTAGGAGCTGCATCATTAATACTTGTGCATATTCCAAGCCAAAAAGATAAACCCGCCTGAAATTAATCAATTCAACTAAATTCAGCTGCACGCACCCGTCACTCCAAGCTATGTGGTACTAAATTACATAGCATGTCTTTAGCCTATTTTTTTAGATGATAATTCTTTCCTACCTCCACTCTCATCATTATTACATTTGTGATAATTAGATAATAGTATGTATAATATATACGAAGATATGTTGGTTGCAATGTGGGGTCGTTTATGCTCTTAATAGATCTTTTA
Organism: Massospora cicadina; assembly: GCA_022478985.1. Lineage (NCBI taxonomy): Eukaryota > Fungi > Entomophthoromycota > Entomophthoromycetes > Entomophthorales > Entomophthoraceae > Massospora > Massospora cicadina. Next base: position 106,075 of record JAKSZP010011846.1, read on the forward strand.
TTGAAAAGATAGCTTATGACACATCGATGAATCCCCCTTGGGTTGGGACCATCTAGTACTAAAAAAAGATAGCTTATGACTTCTAATGGTGAGCACCAGAACCACCCGCTGATTGACATAACAACATAATACTGGTTATCAACCAAGAGGTCATTGAAGTCTTCTTCATTCTCTATGGATTAAGGCCCCCTGGTCCTGACAGCATTCCCTTTGAGGTCTACCTCCTAGACTTGTGGCTATAGCGACCAATCTCAAGAAACTCTTAGTGACCCTCTTGGAAAAATATGGTGGTGCTGCCTAAATATAGAGGTTCCATAGCAACCATTATACATAAAAGTTATACCATAAGGACAAGTCCAACTTGATCTTATACCGTTGATCAATACTGAAAAAACGCTCTTCAAAAAGCTCCTTGTCAACTAATCACCAAATTCGTGTTATTTCGCCTGTTTAAATTCCACCATGGCTTCATTCTGTCTAGATCATTGTAAGAGATCTACAATAGCCGCAAAAACCTTAGCCACTAACTCATGCAGGTTGGATGGCTTTTACCTCTCTTTGACATTGAGAAGGCTTATAATTTTGGTAACCTATAAGTACATCATTTTTCCCTGGACATTTTCCAAATCCCACCAACAACTAAGAATTAAGTATCAGCGTTCTGTGACTAACTTTACACCATAGTGTTAGCTCTACTCAGATTCATAGTGGCAGTACAGGTTGAGTAAGATCTATGCAAGGGGACACTATTTTGCAAAACTTATTTTACATAACTTTCAATCCCCTCCTGGCCATGATACAAGACAGGCCGTCATCATACTAGTTCCAGGATATCCTTCACCCACACCATGGCCTTTTCTGATGACACAGATATCACGTTTGATAACTAAGATGATGTCGCATCACTGCCATGACCCTTGAAAGGTACTCTGAGGCGTTCAACACTGTATCAATGCTCCAAGACAGCAGTAGCTCAGGTTGACCCCCTTTCATCCAAAACTCAGTATTGAACCCACTTTAAGACTTTCTGCCACCTTTGAGTTCTCAATAAAAATTAAGGAGTCATATCAAAGGACACAAGAACAATATAATTAATAAGATATATCTCAAACGTGCCATCTGGAACCAATAAAAAAATACCTCTCTGGTTTGGGACCTGATGGCTAACATGTTCCTCCTGTAAAAGGTCCGATTCTCGCTCATGTCTGATTCTTTATGAGAATTTTCTACAAGGTGTTCACATGCTTGTTAATTGTTGTACATGCGGCTTTAAACACCCTCTTAACAGCACTGAATACCGTTAATTACATGATGAGAGAAGCCTGGTACTCTTGTACTGGGACTTACTCCACCTCAATCAACTCAAGTTTTTAAATATAAACATTTGTTAAATAATGGTACTAATGTTCTAATGAACGCCTGATCCTCTCCAAGAAGTGTATGCACCCCTGGGACTTTTCTATAGCATTGCTTACCTCTTTTTAAAGAGTGGCTAAAAAATCATTCTGCCATTTCCTCAAGCCCTCCTTAAGCCTATTGAAACATGGCTTTTCTAGATCTTAAGCAGGCAGGTGCACAGGTTTACCACGCCTTCTCGTACATAAGGGATGACTTATGTCTTAGCTTGCATTATCACAAAATTGTTTATAATAGACAAGTCTTCATGACTAGTCTTGACCCACTGGACAGATCTCAAACGCCCACAGCTCCTCAAGCTCTTTCTTTCTTAATGAGGATCAATCTCAAGAGGCTATGAAAGGACGTCTACCACCCCATTGTATTGAAAAAAATGTCCAGCACCTTTATGGCAGGTCCTTAACTTCTTACAAGATGGGGAATGAACTGTCCCAACCTTCCTTCATTAAACATTCTCACCGTTCTGAGTCCATCAGTCTCACATTCACCATTTCTTTACCTTTCCAGGGATTGTCCCTTTCTGGCCAAAAGACCATGCACTATTCCAGGCTAACTGTGAATTAAACACACATCTGGGACCATTGTCCATACACTCATAATATAGCTGCCACCAGTCTCTTTTATTATAGATTATGCTTTGGCTATCTAGACAATCCATAACTCCTTCTTATATGCCACTTTTGACACACAAGTGTGGACACTACCCACCATGATCACCCACTTCCAGGTCCACTTTTAGATGGCCCTAAAAATTTGCATTAATCATAAGCCCTTACCAGCGCATTCATTACTGAATCATGATTATGGCGAGCACACACTCCTCCCTTTGTTGACATCTCCTCCACCCCCTCTTCTCTCCTGCCAGGATATTAGGAGCACAGGCGTAGATAATAAACATTTATGGATCCCTTTTGGGTTGGGATCATCTAGTGTTAGCTATGCTTTCTTATATCTTTTTAAAATTATTGCATAAAACTATTTCTTACTATAGAAAAGTTTAGAGTTTAAATCAAACCAGGCTAAACCTTATACTTTAGTTTTAAAAAAACTCTTTGAGCTTTATTATCAAAAAATCTTATTTTTCTACTGATAAAACCTACATGTTCCTCACTTGCGCAAAACTATTATACCAAGTCTCTCAGATAATGATCTGGAGATATCTTTACATCTACAAAAGCATCATATTTGTATTAATTCTTAGACTAGTGTCTGTAGTATCCATTTGATCAGCACAACTTACATAGCGTGAATGTGAGAGAGACATATTTAGTTTACGTCAAGAAAGATGAAAATAGTTTCTAAACATACATTTATATCTCTTATTTATTTAGTATCTAGAAAATAATAGACAGCTTGGTGTAGGTATCATTCTTTTTTTAGCACTTGGTGGTCCCAACCTAAAGGGGGGATACACCAATCTTGGTGTAGGTATCATTCTAAATGAACAACTACAACCCTATACCTTTTTAGGTAGAAAATACATACAGGTCCATGATATATACCATAAAAGCAGGAGAAGGTCACAGAAATGAGATTTAATTTTGACAGATCTTAGAAGCTAAGAAAAAAATGAAATTGCATGAACAGAAATTTAGAAAGTAATGACAGATAATATGACGATTGGGTTATAAATACACAATAGCATTGCAGAATTTACACTAATAATACTAGCTGTAGTTCCCATTGCTAAAATTTTTTTGTTGAACAAATATTTAACTAACATGCTTTTTTCATATAATTAAACTAATAATTAAACAGAAGCATGAAATTGAATATTTTACCCTGTGGCTTCATAACCTTGCTATAACAGACTATTGATACTTTCCCTTGCGCCAGTGTTCATCTGTAAACCTAGATTAATTATCAATTCTCTTGGTATATGTTACCAATCTCAGGCTATGGCTTTGATCCATCCTTGCCCTCACATCAGCATCACCTTTTAGAGCTAAATTACTATTTTTTTACTATCTCACATTACCAAAATCAGTTTTTAAGTATAATTTATGATTAGTTTCTTGTCAACCCACTGGCGCAAACCCTAAACCCATATTGAGATTAATTTTCTTTAACCTCAAATCCATTTATACTAAAAATCACTTTTATATATTATCACTACTTTGTCCCTGCACAGACATAAAATTGTCATCAATAATGTTTATTATTATCAAGGGTGGTTAGCCTAGCAGTGTAATTCCTGCTTCCTCCCTAGTTTAGATTTTGTTCAATACAAGTTCAAAATTTGTAATGAATAGAAAAATTTCTTAGTGTGTATATTTTGCCAAAGGTCGACCCATCTCAGATACTTGATGTTATTATTATCCTTAGATAATTTTCAAGGTCTCCATTGTATTAGGCCAGTTATAGTCAATTGTAGATGCCCTGAAGCCAAGAACTAGTCTCTCTGTCTTTAACAAGTATTATGCAACTGACCTAAATTTTTTAAGTGCTGCTCAATCATCTATTTGTACCAATAGAAACCATATTTAAGAAGTTATTAATATAGGGACATACATTTGTAAAAAGGAACATGGTCTTACTTCTAGCTTAAAAGCGCTTACCCTGAAAAACTAGACTATCAACCCGTGAGCCCCTATCAACTATCAGTAATAAGAAGATATGTTGTGTTTATCTTGATATAGAAAACTAAATTTTTTAAAAAACTTTTTTGTGTTTAAAATTTCCACTATCATACAGATTAACTTTTATATTGTGGGAACTAACCTGTGCCTGGAAATATCAGCTCCACTGCATCAACTTCAGCATTGTGGTTCTCACTACAGGGGGCACATTTATATACATTGAACACCTAAGCTATAGAAGATGAGCCCAGGGAAAATTACTTAAACTAAAAATAGAGCAACCCACATAGGCTGATGCGGCTGACCCTTAGGCCCAGAAGAGCTATATAGTTTCATTAGGAAACTTAGTGAACTAAGGGACGGCTACATTAATTGACTTCAATAATTCTATTAGTTCACAGTCACTTAATTACTGATGTAGCAAAGAAGACTGAAGCCAACTAACGCTTCCTTGATGATATTGACAAAAATATAGATTGAGAAGCTCGCTTTTATAATGATCTTCACATAAAAATTACTTTCTGCATAACCTAATATAATACCAAGGGCAGTAATTGAATGATATATATCTATCTCAGAAACCTCTAACTGAAACCTGATCATGTTAATCATATGTTTTAGGCGGATAGCCACCATCTATAAGAATGTTAATAAATTTTTCCAGGTGATCAGATTGCTTAAGACACTATTTTATCTTAGTTAGAAACTAAATAAGACATGGTGCCTCTTGCGCACATTTTGCTTATGTTTTTAATTCTATACCAATTCCGGTATATCTTGGCCAAATCAATACTTTATACATCCCCACTTATAATCTGCACAAATCAGCCACTCATGCTCCTTCAATGACATAATCTTGAGCTTCTCCAGCAACCTCAACTCACACTGCTCTCGCAGCCCATGCCAGGGATACAGCTAAGTTTAAAAAGACTGATATTTCACCCAGGGTGTGAAAGAACCCTGTGAAATTCCCACAAATTAAAAATCATAGCCATATGCATAAAATTGAAATAAGCAATCTGATTAAAATTTAAGGTAGTGGTTTACCATAGACCCAAGTCTCCCACTAGAATTCAAAAGGCTGTGATGAGGCTATCTTCATGGTTTACATGTGCAGATGCAAGGTCTTAGAGGGCATAATGGAGGGTAAATCTTTAAGTATCCAAAGGCTAGTATCAAAAGCAGGATCAAACATGGGCATAGACTTTGAATAAAAACAACGGAGTACAAATTAAATTATGTTTAGCATTGTAGTTGATTAAGTATGTCACTGTAATATTTAAGTGGATTGACTAAAGCAGTCACATGGTGGTCAGTATGGTCAAAAGTATGGCATATATTGCCCAGGCATTTCTTAGCACTGTAAAATAGCAGAAGGGCGGCAATGTTCACAGAGAAAAATTCCTTAGTTGTTTTAAAGTGGTTCTAGTTATAAAACTGCAGTAAAATATGGATCAGCAACTGACCCTACTAAAGACAGCTGTTATATGTGCTATGTTGGCAGGATATGAGGATGATGCAGCGGTAGACATATGCATGAGCAGAGAAGGCTCATTTGTCAGATCCAATTAAGCTCTTATAACTTTTAAGGGTTTGGTTTTGGACTATGAAACCAATTTAAAATGATCAAGGACTATTCAAGTGATGTATCACATAATAACTGGGATGCTGGAGTGTGATTTATGGGATTGATGGATTTTTTTGGATTCCAGAGCGAGATAAAAAGCTTAATAGTTTATTAAGGCGTTTAGGTAAGCCAAATCAGAGTGAGCTTTCCTCAAAGGTTTTTGCTTGATATTTGATTTGGAAGGCTTTTATTCAATTAAGTGCTATTATCCATAATATTTTTTGTTTTAGTTGCAGATTGGAAGAGAGAGGAATAGAGGGTATTTGTGAAGAGGGCGCCATAGGGTAATTTATAGCCTTAAAAATCTCTTTTACAATGCTATTGATCTTGCTATGCTAATTGGGGTGGATGGAATGGACAACTGGTCATGTTTTAAATAGAAATCTGTGACCCAGCGCTCATCAAAAACATGGGCTGGATTTTTATTCTGCAACATAGGGTAGGCTCAAGTTTTGGATCTTTCTTTGTCCTGAATGTGTGTAACATTCTATCTAGCTGAAAGGGTGAATCTCCAGACTAACAGCTCAAAGCCATTTTGTTCCACTTTTTAATAAAGCAGCCCTGAAAGACAATATGGATCATCACAGGGCCTATAGCCCAGTTAAATAAAAGTCGATTTATAAGATGTGATAAAATTACCCATGTTGATAGTAATGGTAATGTACACAACTTTGTTACTTTGATTAAAATTAGCTTGCAAAATGACCCTAGAACTTGAATACGGCAACACTAATGAAGTCGCTAGACTCTTAAAGTCAAGACCTGGTGATTCCCAACCTAATTGAAACTTAAATGACTTACTGTAACGCCTGGATCTTTTTACCCAGGAGTTTGGTGAAGTAGAAAGGATGGATACACAGATAATGTTTTTCTTAACTCTTTCACTTATAAGATTAAACAATTCCTATATGTCGCCAATTCGGTTTATCTTGTGGTCCAGGTGCTATATGGAGGCAATGGTTTAAAACTTTGATGCTCACTTTGCCCTTCACCATGGCTTGACCCTTAAAGAAGTTAAACCATGTATTACCAGTAGTGAATGATGAACATGCCGTTTCATACATGGTTATTTATATCCACCATTGTGCTGCCACTTTTGAGGCGCCAAATAAATGTCACCCTGAGCCTTGAAAAACACAATTAGAATATTTCCTTGAAAATATTTTGGATAGGTCATTGGCCCTCGTTCTGATAGAACTGGTCTAAGTCAAATCACTTGTCACATTTACAAAAAGCTAGGGAACAAAGCAAACTGATAACCTATTATAGTCTCGAAAACCCAAGATCTATGACGTAATTTTAATTTCTTGGGAGGATTTAAGGAAAAGAAGGGGTAGATTTGAAAGGGTTCTACTTCCGCCACCTCTCAAATAATCCCAGCTTTATTAAAAATTTAACAATTTGCGTCATGTCTTTGGTAAGTTCAATGACTTTCATGAAGTCCCGCTACTAAATTATATTGTATTACCTGTGATGAAGTTGCTGTGATTGCCCACTTAAAGAAGGACAGAGAAGCCAAATTGGCACATAAATTAGTAGTGAAGCCTTATGTTCAACAATTGGTGCAATAAGAGTTTCTAGTCACCTCTGTCAATACTACCTAGTTGGATGGTGTCCACATGACCATACCTATCCAGCTATCAAAGTAATTAAACTCTCAAATATGTGAAAACCTACAATCTCATCTAGGTCAGTTTAAGACTTTATATGTCAAATCAATAAATTCTTCTGAAGCTTACTATTCTGAATACATCGCATTAATAACATGACGAAAAACTTTTAGTATGTGCCATAGTGGATAGTGTTGCACCAATAGTATCGTGTCCATTAAGCTAAATAAGGAATCTTGGTCTTACTCCCAGTTTTGACCATTGAAAAGAATATGAAATTGTGAGGCACAATTTAACTATATCCTTAGAAGAATATAGCGCTGTGACTGCGTTTTAGCTTCTTAGTAAGTTCAGCGCCAGCAGTTGCTTTAATGAACAAAAAAACGACATTATTGAACCTTTCTTTTATGAAGATCTATGTGATCTATGCCTTTTTTGCACATTTTGGAAGTGCTGGGACAAAATTTTTAGCTATTTTAATAATAATGGTGAATCTGCATTACAGAATCAGTCATTTGTTAATCTCATGTTCAAGGATGGCATAGTGCTATTGTTTATTAATAAATGTGGATAACTAGGTGAAACCCACCTAGTTTTCAGAATAAAAGAGAAATTCCGCTAAGATCTTATTGTAGTTAAACCAATAAGTAAGACAAAAGATCATAAATTGAACCACAGTTAACTTACGATCCTAGGAATTGTATATTGAGATTTTCACACCATTCTGCTGGTAAACCTCAAACTTTAGTTTCAGCTTGGTTTCAAACTTCCATACCATGGTGAAATAGGTGCTATTAGCAAATCTTATTCATACCCTATTAGATAAAGCAACATCAAACTGTTACTTTTGTTCTACTAATACCAGTTGACAAAATACAATTATCTACAGTTTTAGTTATTTTAATGAACTTTGGCTTAAAGGCGAGGAGTGCAGTCTCATTTGCTTGAGTATCTCTCTTAAAACCTCTATATATTAACTAGGATGAAAAACATTCATGTCTTTTATTTGAGAAATATAGTGTTATTTTACTAAAAATTTTGACCTGTGGTGTGCACAGTATGTGTTAAACCAAACAATATTTGAAATCATAACCCATTTGCCTCCAACCTATTAGATGTTTGAAAGTGTCAGATGCAGTTGTCAATATGAAAATCTTATAGCTTATAGAATTTAGTTGTTAGTACCTTATAAAAGTTCTTGGGCCTCCACTGTTGATCACTAAATATAATGATAAATACAATCGCGTCATAATCAATTTTAAAACTTAATGATGTGACTAAAAAAATCCCATCCATTACCATAAATTCCTGATGCACTTGACCTCTTGAGCGGCGTGCAATACTTCATGGCCATGGATCAAATTTCCGGCTATTGGAAGATTATGCCACCAATTAAGAACAGTAAAATGTTCCATTATTGTGGCCCAGGTCCTTTATTAACCCACTTAAATGCATCAATGGTTGTGCAGCGCCCCCATACCTTTCAGCTGGCCTTGGATAGTAAACTGGGCGATCTAAAGATCTCCTTTGTTAGCTTATTTAGACAATATAAACCTTCTCCATATAAATTTAATGAGAACTTGCAACACTTGGAAAAATTCATTAGCCTCACTAAGGATGATCTTAAAATCAAGCCATGGAAGTACAGTTTCTTCAGAGAATAATTAAGTACCTGGTGTTTGTCATTGATAAGCATGGAATATAGCCCCAGATAACAAAGATTAAAGCATTTGATAAATGATGTGGCAAAATAGCAAGCAAAACAATCAAGTGTCCCTTGGGATGATCAGATACTCCTCCCAGTTCATGTAAAACTAAAGCTAAAAAGATTCATTATTTCACCTACCTGAAAATGGAGTTTAATTTGAGTGGATGGCTAACTACCAGTTGGCCTTTGACGAGTTAAATTTTCTCACTAGGCGCAAATATATTGTATACAAAGTTTTATAAATCATATATTACAAAAACAGACGCATTCCTCACCTCTGTAGGGTCAGTGTTTAAGTAAGCTAGCATTGATGGTGTTGAGCACTCTGTGGCTTACTATAGACAACTTTGGTTATTTAAAAAGAAATAACACAGTAACTTAGAAGGAGTGTTTGGTGGTAATCTAAACTTGTAATCAATACTCTGTGTTTATTCACAGGGTGCACTTCACAGTAGAATTCACTCATGCCTCACTTAGACAGTTACAGAATCTTAAAATGCAAGAAGGATTTATACTTTTTGGACTTTGAAATTACAAGTTTACTATTCGAATATCTATAGCACCACCTCAACATAAAATTCGAAAATGGCAATTGTTTATACCAGTTGCCCACTAAGGCCATAGCATATGATCTGGACAATATTTAATTGATATGATGTAACCCTAAAAAACATTTCAATGAAGCAGAATAAAATTTGCGCATCATGGAGAAAACAAAAAATTACATTCTAAAATAGAAGGCAATATAAGATTATTGACTAATGATAATACTAATATTACAGCTGATGGAGCAAACTGACTAGATTAATAGACCCACGAGGCTTTAGGGGCATGGGAGATCTAAAAATACTCCTGAGCAGTTGGACAGCACTATTATTTGGAAACAATATATTCCATTATCCATGAGACCCTCAGCCGCTGCAAATAATGTCAAACAAATGACTTACCAAAAGGCCACATCCTATTAATTGATCAAACCTAATTTGTCTGGCACATCATCTCCATTAAAGTTGTAATTCCGCTTCCTAATAGTAATGGACAACACATGTAGATTATAGTGTCTATTAATGACATCACCCATTTAGGCGGAGGCTAAAATATTCAAGGACAAAAGCATAAAATAAAAAAATTATCTTGGAAAATTATATATATTAGCATGGAATTATGAAAATTATACTAATGGAATTGAGAGACAAATTTTACACCTCTTTTCATCCCTAAGCTCAATGATTTGATGGGAAGGTGAGGAACATCCTGCTAATGCCTATAACCTGAGACTAGAGTCATGGTGGAATGGGTAAACGGCTCTTTCATTGACATATTGTGGAAATAGACCATGGGAAATCTATCCAATTGAAACCTTTCCTTTCCCCCACTGCTTTCATTTATAGTATTTCCTTTTACTCATCTTTAGGGCAATCACAATTTAAGTTACTATATGGAAAGCATCCCACGCTCCCTCCTATTCTATACTCATGTATCTATGAAGAGAACATGATCTCAACTAAGTAACTAGAGAAACTCACGTAAATATTAATTCAGCTACAGAGTAAAACATACTAGCACTCTAGCTCAGAAGATAAAGTCCTAAAAGTGAAGTAATTGGCATTGATGGACCTTACACAACTTTCCTGTAAAGGATCAATATTATGAAATTATAATTATGAAGTTAGATGGATTAGCAAACTGGAGCACATTTGAGAAATGATCATTTGAGATCATAGAGCTAACTCCACCAACATGTACACTCTAAAGGATGCACCATGGCTTGCCTCGCCAATTGTGTGCATGTTAAGTTCTAAAAGAAATTACAGCAGAGCGACGGCATAATGGTCATCACTTCTAATAAGTTATCTCCCCAATCATTTTTGTCCCCTCTTTTTGGTCAAGTGGGGGTAAAAGTTATAAATTTGTTTTGACCAAATCATTTGGATAACCAAAATATTTTATAATAGAATTTTTAACAATTAGAGAGTGGCCTCTGATCAGGATACTTTACCCATGTGTCCGCATAAACTCAAACACAACTAAATATTTATCTGAACTTGCTTCAGAATTAATCTGTAGAATAAAGTTTCTATTAATTATCTCAGGCTGCGTTTCTAATTTTCTGATTGAGGCTTAATCAATTTTTGCCCACATGCATTCATCAACTTGTAGTATTGATTTACTATAAATTTTACTGTAATTTTTCCTGATATATATATCTACTAGTTATGTTTTACAATTAATCCCTTGCTATCTCACCAGTTTAAACCTCAAATACCTAATTAATATCAAAATTATTTTGCCCCACAGACGCTTAAACTCAAAGAACTTATTTTTTATCAATTATTATTTCTCTTCAGTGGCATAAATTCGTCTTTGATAATGTTTATTATCATTCTCTGGTAATCGTCAGCAATTTATTTTTATTAAGACAGCTATTATTAATTATAATTGCTCTGAGAATAAGGCACTAGTACTCCTATATGTTCAAATATTATATAACTGACCCAGAAATCGTAAGTGCTGCTCAGTTACCAATTACTGGCGACAATGGAAACCATGGGTCTTAGAGAATTATATAATAAGGGGACTTCCATTTATAAAGAGAATCTTTCACACTATAGCTTTAAAATTCATACCAAGACAACCCAAATTACCAACCCACAAGACCTTAGCCACGGACATTTATAAATGATATGGTGTGCTTTTTATTTTGTGATAAAATACATATTTTCAGGAAGATGGTATCTTTTGCTATTAAAGGTTTCAGTCATAGTACAGGTCATTTTTTATTGTAAGGATTCACCTGTGCCTATGAAATATAATGTCGCTGCACCAATTTTGGCACTCATTTTATGCCTAGGTGGCAAGTAATCCTAATGGCTCTACTGATAAAGCCATGTTTGTCTATTAAGATTATAAATATTTACAATTACATATACATATAGTTAAATCGAAATATAGGACAATTTTAGATTATATAGTAGTATCATTATACAAAATACAAAACATATCAATATTAGCACATAATATAAACATTAATTTAAAGTTATATAAATGAAGTAGAACTTTCACATTTGCTTAAATCATTGTTCAATTATACTAAAATTCTGAATAAAATTATGCTCAAACAGTTTTTTATCTGTGCCACTACAAGCTATTTCAGCCCAATTGACGCCTGTTGCCCCCACATGGGGTGGCGGTGCACCGCCTTCTGGCATTTAGCAACCACCAATGAAACAATTGAGCTAACTTAACTTCCACACAAACACTTCTGGTAACTACTTCACCCCTTGGGGCCTGACTCACTACCTTGCATGCTCCCAGGCAGTGCTAGGAATCCCTGGTGCTCCCTCAGAGTAACCTGCAATTTCGCCTTGGGTCAAGTATGGGGAAAGAAAACCATTACAAAAGCATGACCATCATCAAGATGTCCACGGCAGTTTATAAACCTGCTAGATTTTTAGATTTCCGCCCCATCAAGGGTTATTTTGACCTTGACTTCTTTTGTAAGCCATATAATAGCGGCAGCACAGCTGCCTTTAGTATATAAAAATACACCTCTCCCAACTATCTGAGCTCATTTTCAATATGAGGCCACACTTATAATCCAGTTTTCTAGCTTGCCCTCCCACTTCTCCCCCAAATGCCTCTGCCACAAACTCATTGAGGGCTTGGCTGCTATGACACTAATATCATGTTGCAGTTTGTGGTTCACAGCAGTGCTGATTATCTCACCAGGACTCAATCATATTTGCAATGATTCACCCCTTCTGTCATGACAACCATTCTCAATACTCCTATGCACCATGAATAGATCTTCCCCTGATCATCTCTTCTGAGCATGCGTTGAAAATGGCTGCGCCATCTGCCCCTTGTTCTTTGTTATAGATTATTTAAAGCGCAAATGCTCAGAAGTTTATGTGTTTCTGCTTTTGCCGCATCTCCCTCTATCATCAACCCCACTTTTGTTACAAATAAACTTTTGAATAGGATTTGATTCTCCCCCACCTAATCTGCCAAGGGCGCTGCTTCCACTGCTCTTCCCAACCAAGGGTTGACAACTATAAATATTCCTGAGCAGATTGCAGCTCATGTGCCAGCAGATTTTCAGTGGTCTAATGTGTGCAACCAATCAGCATTTACCACCTAACCAACTCCCTTCATTGGCCCAGCGCTTGCAGTATCAAATCCTTCTGATGCTCTCAAATGGTTTAATAACAATGAACGTGCCTACAGAATCAAACATGACTTTGAATTGTTAGAATTCTCGCACAACCCCCTTTTTTTAAAATCCCCGCCGCCATTTCCATCCTAACAACAGATATTCAATTGATAAAAGTACTCATCAAAAAGTTGTTGAAGCAGATGATGCCCCCACCGAATCCCTCCTCTGCCAAGCCCTCCCTATGGCAATGTAGCCATTTTTTGAGAGTATCCTATCCTCAACTTCCCTAAAGATTTCCCCAATGAAGCAAATTTATTAACAAGAACTTGTATTTGCAGAAGGTTGTGCATGCATTAACACAGAGAGATTATCACTATTTGAACCACCAACTACCCTCAACTCGCCAATGAATAAATTCATGCACTTGTGTGCCTGACTTATTACCTTTTCTGGACACCAAATCACCCAAATTGTCAAGTTGATGCACACCATTGGCATCATTAATGAGGAGAACCCTCACCTCTTTCTTCTTCTGCCCCACACCACTGATGCTCCAACCCTCTCTTTGTCTGCCTTTGGCCACCACCGAAAAAACTTACACTGGACCTAAATTCCACCAACCTCTCTTCCCCTTGTGTATGAGTGCTTATGCCAAACGCCGCAGCATCATTTTAGGGGTTTTTTAGAGTATTTGATAATGCCTATGTTTGAAACAATGCAAAAAAGATGCTTGGAGGACCCTATCTTGGGTTGGGCACCACTAGTACTAAAAAACTATAAATATGAATAAATAAACATTTAATGCTTATAGATATCATTTATTAATCTTATCGTTACTATGGTAATAAATTAAGATCTTATACCAATGACTACTACATAACAAATCACTTTATATTGAATTAGAAATGTAAAAAAGATAAATACTTTTGTTGGAAATTTTATATAGTTTCAACTGGGGGTTAGTAATCTAGTATTTAGATTGATAGGTCAATGGTATTTGCAAATTGGTTGGTGATTATCCATTTGATTTTATAGGCTAGTGGGTTTGTTAAGCAGTTGGTGATTTGGAAATTTTAAAGTCTTAATGGTTTTTCTAGGCGGTTAGTATTTTTTAAATAATTATTTTCAGTGAGTTTGCTAAGATATCTGAAGATCATTTGGTTAATGTTTTAAATCAATGGTTTTTCTAAGCGGTTTGGTGTTTTTGGTTTACATAAGTCTTGTGGATTTACAATGCGGTTGATGCTTTTAAATACATTTGTTTATATATCAATTACTATGCTAATATGTTCCAGTCTCCTATACCAATGACTGACTCAATTTCTACCGCGTTATACCATAAATTTAGGCATTCTAAATTGCATTGTTAATTGAAAAACTCTAATTTAGTAAGAAATTAATAAAAGCCTGAGATTTGTAAAATGATTAGCATATGTATGTTTTTGATTAGTGAGAACCTGAGATACAATTTCTGAGTGTCAGTTTTGATTTATGGACCGTGAAAACTTGCTATTTATGTGAAGTAAAGCAAATATACCCTCAATTTCCTCCTAATTTATATTATAAAGTATTAAAGTAAAATCTAAATCTAATATAGAAGAAGACAATCAGAATGGATATTGACATGACATCTATATATACTAGTCTCAAAATTATATATATTACTTAAAAGAGATGCTCACATCTAAAATGGAGCTCAATAAAAATCTAGCAAGCATATTTAAGTTTTGTTTATTTAAGAGTTTAATATGCAAAATTTATAATAAGATCTTTAGACTGAAGTAATTTTATCTAACTATACCTTGGGGAATGTGCCAGCAAATATTTTGGATTACATATTAAGCTTATATAAAGTCAGTATAAGCCAAGTTTTAGCAACTTAAATAAGTTATACCTTTCACCAAGTCATACATAGTGTATCTTTCTGAATATAATCTAAATCCAACATATTTTACCTTAAAATTTATATATAAAGAATATATAAACTCACTTGGTTTACTATTTAGCTTTTTCATAAATATGATAATCCTAAAATTTTTATTTATTTTTTAGAATAATAAGACTTTAGTCTAAATCCAATCCTTTCCATAAGTATAAAGCTAAATTTTTAGGAACTATTTTTAACAGAGCACAATGATATTTGGTTCTTCTAAACGTTTAAAAGGCTTTACTTAATAAGAGTTATATTGGATTTTTATATTATAGTATTTGTATTTCAAAATAAATTTGGTAGGTGGAGTGTCTACTTCCACGGCAGCCCAAAAAACAGTTTTTACTAAATAATTTGATAGTTGTACTAGGATTAATGGCATCTACACGCTGTTTAATTTTATAAGTTTTCTAGGATGAGATAATTTTTTTGTTGTTCATAATTTAAGATGGGCGTCACTTATGGTACTAAGATGAACTGTCATAAAGCTTTAGAATTTTTTGGATTTGACACAATGGTAAGGTTTTACTATGAGTTCTAAACTCTTATTAACTCCAAATATTGATGCTCAACATAAGAGCAATAAAAGTTTAGTAATATGATTTTAGTTATATAATATTAAATAGATGTTGATATATATATATTAGAAAAACTCAATGGCATACTTCATACTAAGTGACTCCTAAGAATTATCTTTAGTAACCCTTCAGAATCCTTTTTTATAAGGAAGTGATTCTGAGATTACATGTAATTTTTATCAAAAAGAATATTTCAATGGCCAATATAAAGTTTATGTATGAGAAAAGGGATAATTATTAAAAAAGGCTAGCTCTCAGACTGCAGCAGGAAAAGATGAGTGCAGATTGAGGTATTCCATTCATTTGTTCAACATCCTAATCCTGGTTGGAATTAAGCAGTAATAAAGATTAGTAAATTATGTTTTTAATATAGATACATTGGTCATAATGGCTAATTAGTCACCACAATTTAGAGTGTCTTTATACTGATCAAAAACCCTTTACATTTGACGCTTTTCACACTTGTAACAAAATTCTATATTAGATCATTAATCTTCATTCAAAAGACTCAGTAATTGTCATGTCTCATATAGTACTAAAAATTAATTTTCATGTCTCATGACATGATTTTTTTGTAAATTGTAAGAATAAGGAACAAGTAAGCAATTCTAAAGTGGTCAAGTTGGCCGTCATCCCTGACCATAAGTGTACTTTTGATTAACGCTGGTTAAGGCCAAGAAAGCCCAGTTTCACCCCCATAAATTTATAATAGAGACATCATGTTACATAAACGGTATTAAAATTTATCATTACAGTTTAAATGAGGATATATCATACTTTTGCTTTCCATATGGTTATTAGACGCGCTTACTAAACTTAGTATTACCAAAATTGTTAAAATTCAGCTGGTGTCAAAAAGCTTAAAACCTATATACTTTAGTATAGAACTACCCTATTGGAGTATTGTCTTATTGGCTAACCTTAATTACAAGACTCACAAATTGATCCAGGTCATTGCTCAATTTTCCTTAAAATAGTCTATCTGACCAATCTCCCTGTTGGTCATAGCTTTATTTTTGATTAAAGGCTATTTTTTCTATTTACTTATCCTATGATACCTTTTGCTGGCCTCAAGGGTTTCATCTTCATGGGGCTTAATAGTTTTGTTTATATGCTATGAAGGTGTTGT
Source organism: Massospora cicadina (assembly GCA_022478985.1). Classification (NCBI taxonomy): domain Eukaryota; kingdom Fungi; phylum Entomophthoromycota; class Entomophthoromycetes; order Entomophthorales; family Entomophthoraceae; genus Massospora; species Massospora cicadina. The sequence continues at coordinate 122,808 of JAKSZP010011846.1, forward strand.
CACCACACTGAGGACGTTTCTGTTGATTTTACAAATAGTCTATTCTTTAGAGTTAGATTCATTCTTCTTACATTTGATGACTACTCTCCTTTAATCATGCTTGTGGAATTTGATCTATTAGAACTCTCCTATATTATTAATGTGATACATCGGTTGGTTGCTACAATATCTGAGCTTCTTACAGAGGCGTTCTAATCTATTTTAGATGTTGCACAGCTTGGAGTTTCTTTATTTACTGTTCATGGGAGAGTTCCTGCCCTTCCTGCATAAGCCTGGTTGGTTTTTTCCTTTTAAGGTCTAACTGCATGGGCTTAAATCTTTTAATACTCCTATCACTCTGAATATAAGCAGTATTGCTCGACCTCTTTTGGAATTTAGTTGCTGCAACATTTTTCACTCAGTACCTTTGGCTGGGCATTTATAATGGTTGGGTATCAAATTAAGTTTTGGAAGGTGATAGAAGGTTAGAACGCTTTCAGGAAGGTGGAAAATCCGTGTTCTCTGCCTTCCAAGCCTTCCATGGGCTCTTTGCAACCATATATTTAGATGTCTTTGTGGGGTCTATTTATATATACATAGGGCAGATTCAGGCCTTATTTTTTGTCTTAACGTTGTCATAACATCTTTATTCAATAGAAACGTAACCAGAAGGTCTTTATACACTTGGGTATGATTGGCTTCATTTTCCTTCTCCAATACTATGATTAGTTCCCTTTTTTGTAAATTTCCTGAATACAACTGAAGGGGTGTAAATTAATTTGGTTGTGCGTGCTTCAACAGCAGTGACCCCTATGAATACCACCCTTGGAGACACCAATTCTTTGATAACGGAAGCTTCTTTTGCTTCTATTATTTCTTTTTGGAGAAAATGATGGTCAGAAGGGGCTAAAGGCCAAGTTAATAATCAAAATTCTAAATAATTTTTCTGCAAAGGTTTCAGCAGTGGTGACCCCTATAAATACTTCTTTGGAAAACACCCATTCTCTTCTGAAAATGGAGGATCCTTTTGAAGTTCAACCTTTATGTTTGTTCTATCTTGAGGGTTGACAGGGGCCTGGCCCCACTGTATTAATTAATTTTAGTTATTTAGCTAGAGATGTTTTATCTGTGACCACACTTTATAATATCTCCCTTGAAAGCCTTAGTCTTTTTTGAAAATGGCATCATCTTCCTGTGCCACGCTTCCTCTTGGGAATTTTTGAGGATTAGCAGGTGTCTAGCTTTAAAATTGTAATTAACGATTTAATTGATAACCACCCAATTTTGTAACTCCAAACCCTGGAATGATGCAAGCCCTATGTGGAAGGGAGTCTTGCTGTAATAATGATGGATTAAGATATCCATCTGGTAGAAATGGGTATGGTGCCTTTGCAACCTGGAAACCCCAATTTTAACTGAAATTACATATATGCAAATGAGCTTTTTATAACCTCTTGCAGAAGCATTTCTGAGCCAATTTCTGCATACAGGATTACCACTGAGGACTATTAGATGAACCTTAGCGTGTTTAAGCACTCAGAAGGTTAAATTAAAATTTATTAAAAGAATATAGCAATTATTGTTCTTGTGAATAAAATGTTGTTAAGTGATTTTCCATCAGTCATAAGAGTGCAGAGTATCTCACTTCCTTCTTTATTATAAAAAACACATCGTCTGGCTTTAGATTACCTCAGCTAAGTCTATCTTTATTTTTAGTGCCATTATCTGCATTAAATTTCAACATCATGGTATTTTTTTCTGCTACCCTTTCTTCCCCCTCAGTGAAGTTTATACAACAATTTTAGTGAATACTAGTGCTTCTAAGAACTTAATTGCTTTATACCTAGCCAACTACCTTGATTTACAATACCTACTGGTGATACAGTTAAATTAGATGCTTCCCAGAGTATTCCCACTTTAAAGGTTTTGTATGGTTAATTATCAGTTGGTATTTACCACTTAGCTGACCAACTTCTTGAAAGTCCAAAACCAGCTTCATTCAAATATCTTGGTAATAAACTAATGACAAAAGATCTAACTGAACTAATTTGAGGGCTTATATTCTTAACATTGTCTTTGGAGAGTAGTTAAAATTTTTAATCACCATATCAGACAACAGCACTATGAGCAACTTGTCGCGTTGGCTAATTAACATCAGCTTGGTCTTGTGCCTATGATGAAGTCCACAAAAGAAGTTCATTGACCCCCTATATATAAGGTTTAAAATCATTATTTGATGCGGCTTCAGCATATGTCTACCTGTCTGTCAAAGTCTGATTGTGGTTTTAAACTCAGAGTTGACCTGGTTTGCCTTTCCTCCATGATCTACTCTTTGACTCTCCTGACGGTAAATTTCTCTTGATTGTAGCCAAAGTCAAATGCGCTCAAAGCTGTAGATCAATGGAGAGGTTGATGAAGATGAAAAGATGGTTTCAAACTAGACTACTTTAATGAGGTATGAAGTTTTTATATTTATAGGATGTGTGGGGACGTGGCACCTTGGTGACCTCCATGGCCTTGTACAGTTAGGAACTTTCACAGCCTTCCTGATCAACTGCCTGTTTAGCGCCCTCATTGTTCTGCGTTATCCTTATGACCACAATGATGGGAGTCGCTCCTCTTGAGGTTTAGGAAGTGGAGATGAAATTATAGAAGGCATCTCCATCAATTCTTGAGCGCGTGATGCTTTCTTATTAAAACTCTCATTAGTGCCTTCAGGGAAAGGTTTTATTCATGATGGCTTGAGTGTCAACTTATCGTGTCTTGATTCAGAGTAGGGTTTTCAACTCACTCATCATCTTGGATCCTGATAACTCCACCTCAAGATTCTGGCAGAGGAGTTATAGGGATGAAGGAATAGGCCATGTACTCAGTTCATCACTGCCACCCAACTGATGTCAGCAATGGAGTACTACAAGTTCACCTTAATATTAATCTTATAATGTCCAGACCAAATAACGTCGAGCTTTTTATGTTGACCTCCAGGTCAATGGTGATAAAAGAGAATGAAATCACCTAATTGAAAATTGTTAAGGAGGGTCAGCGAAAGTTAAATCTTGGATGTCTCCCTTTGTGTTGTGGTGACAATGCTTTGTGTGGAAAGGACTTGAAGCCATAAAATTTCATTTGCTAAGTCCCTTATAGTAAATTCAGAGTTTCAGGTATGGAGGTATCGAACAGGGGCTGAACACTACTTGGTAACTGGGAAGCACGCTCATATAGAGCTTTAATTGAAATTACCTCGATGATTTGATGGTAGCTAATTTGTTAATCAAGTGAGGCGCTGGGTAGATAATGGTCCCAGCAAGTAGGGTCAGAAGTGGCCATCTTCCACAGGATAGAGATGAGGGTTCCATTAGTATATTCTGCTATCCCATTGGTTAATGCCTTGTATGGGGCGGTGAAACTCTGGAAAGTTCTGAAAACGGAAGTTAGTTCTTGGCTACCTGTGAGATCTTTTTAGCCTATTGTCCAAAAGTAAAGTTTTTGGGCATCTATGCTGGGTGAAAACGGAGCAAATAAGGAATATGACTGTGGCTTTTGCTATGGCAGTGGGAATAAAAATTTCTTTAACACATTTGGTTAAACAATTAATAAACAATAGGATGTAAATAAGGTCATGTAACCCGATGTACAGAGGGCCCACTACAATCATGCTGACGAAATTAAAAATCCTGAGGAGCCATGCCTGAAGGTGATATTGAGAACTGGCCTAATCTTAGAATTGACAAGTCATACAAGTCTTTGAACCTTCTAGAGGTCTTAACCATTAAGTCACAGAAGCATCATTTTCAACCATTCATGGTTTTTTTCACTTCCCCATGTCCCACGGTCATATGCTCTTCTAGGACAACACCATTTTGAAATAAGGTAGATGTAAGGGAGTCATTTCTTAATGATTTATCTATAAAGCATTACTTTCTCTTTAGTGTCCTAGGTCATTTTTTGGAGCTTGACCTGGATTTCAGGAGTCTCCAATTCTCATCACCCAGGCAACCAATTAGATATATATAGTTGGTCTTCCTTAGGGTCAGGTCAGCGGGCACTGTCATCCTTTAGAGACCATCAGCGTACTGATGAATCGCTCAAGCTATAAGGCTTTCCGCTAAGGGCAAGAAGCCAGGTGGTGCCTACTACCCCCTTTTAGAGCGGAAAGGCCTTACTAATTTTGGATAAATTTATATACTTGCGCCCACCCCAATTCCCCTCCTGTCTAGCACTTATTATGTTGAAAAGATTAATCTCCTGTGCAGAGAAATTCCTCAAATTAACCAAAACATTGCCCCAGAAATTTGCTGTTGATTTAGAGCTGGACCTCCAAATGTGGAGCGCGCCTCAACCTGAGAAAAAAATTCTAAAAAAAATATCAAGATAGCTAAATTGGGGAATATCCAATTATGGCGTGCCCATCACCTCCCCCAACCTCAATTCTCACGCCACCTAGTGAATTACCCCTCTCCCACCTTCAGTTCTTGTGCCAACTCGCAAACTGACCCTCTCCCCTCAAGTGTGCACCCTGGAAACCTGCAGGTAGAAAAGATACTAACCCCAGAGCTTCAGGTCCAAAGGGCAGAGTTGCAAGCAGCTAACCCCCTTTTTCCTATATAAAGGCCAGTGCCCTTAGTAGGGAGTTACTGGATTATTCTGCCTTTCTTTTTTTCTTTTTTTATTAAAATAAAACGTTTCCCCTCCCGTCATTTGTTTTTGTCATCACCAGGATTTTTGAGCACCATGGCGCCAATCCAGGTCGTTTTAGTGCAGCTAAGAAGATGGCGCTCCCTAAATTTACTAGAGAATTTTGGGTCAACCACGACAGCAGTTGCTTAGGTACTCTGGTGGCAGAATGGTACCCATTAGGGTGCAACCAAAGCAAACTTAGGCCTACCAAAACCTATCATAATAGGCCAGTTATATTTACAAAATTTTGCTGCAGTGCAGCATGAACCTCCCCTTGTCAACCGTCAAATCCCTTTTCATCCTCTCCCTGGCTGGTGGGTTTGTCACTTTGTTGGCATATCTTATCATGCAGTTCTTATGACCATTGTCTATAATCCACTGCTCATTGTATGGCAAATCCAGCAAAAAGATCTTGCCAGTTGCTTTAATTATTTCGCCTGATATTGGTTCTTTCAATTGCTGATCCGCACAAGACGTCCCTTCCCAGCCCAGATTGTCCACAACATGCACAGATTCCCCCAAATCAACCCCCATTTTCAGGATAGAGTAACCTATTTCTATCCAAAGGTAGGTGGTCATTTTGGATTAACTCAACGTCGCAATATCACGCCCCCACCTCACACCCAAGTATGAATTTACCCTGTGACCTACCTTATCAGAAGGTTGACAAAAAAGGAAAGGTAATGTAAGGTTTTCCGCTAAGGGCAAGAACCCAGGTGGTGCCTATTACCCTTTTCAGATAGGAAAGGCCAATTTAATTTTGAGAATTTTATATACTTGCGACCACCCCAATCCCCCTCCTGTCTAGCACTTTGTATCTTGAAAAATTCAATCACCTGTGCATAGAAATCCTTCAACACTACCAAAACGTTAAAAAAAACCACAGAAATTTGCTTTCAATCAAGAGCTGAACCTCCAAAAATGGAGCGCGCCTCAATTTGGAAAAATTAAAAAAAATTACAAAGATAACTAAATTGGGGGGCAACCAACAATAACGTGCCCCTTCTATCCCCAACCCCAGTTCTCACGCCACCTCGTGAATCGCCCCTCTACCACCCTCAGTTATTGTGCCAATTCGTGAACTTACCCTCTCCCTTTAAGAGCGCACCCTTGAAATCTGCAGCTGGAGAAGATGCCAACCCCAGAGCTTCAGGTCCCAAGAAAGTGTTGCAAGAAGTAATCCCCTTTTCCCTATATGAAAGCCAATGCCCTTACTAGTGAAGGTACTGGCCTATTTTGCTTTCTAGTTTCGTTTTAATTAAATAAAAACGTTACCCCTTGCCATTTGCTTTTGTCATCTTTGATTTTTGAGCATTATAGCGACCATTCAAGTCGTTTTGGTGCAGCTGTGAAGATGGCGCTCCACAAATCAACTAGAGGGTTTTGGGGCAACCGTGACAGCAGTTTATTGGGTACTCTTGTGGTTGAATGGTACCCACCATGGTGCAACCAGAGCAAATTTGGCCCTCTAAAACCAATAATCTGCATTATGGAAAATGGATAAATTCTAGCTCTGCAGCCTTAGAGCCCAGCTTTCTAACTGGACATCTGGGTTCTTTATTTTCTGTAGCCATCAGAGTGAGAAATGGTCAGCTATGATTATAAAATGGGTACATATATGTAGGCCATAAAAAAGCTTGATAGCCAATAAACAGCCAGGTACTCGCACTCAGTTATGGTATATTTTTTCAGCCTTGTTCAGTGTATTTCTGAAGTAAGACACCAGGTGATTGACCTGATTTCATCATGCTGAGCAAGTATGGCCTTGACGGCGTCTCTGCTAACATCAGTGAATAACAATAAGGGCCAATTAAAGTTCTTATGAACTAAAATAGGTTTAGTTCAAAAGGGTGGATCTCAATGCATAAAGAACCTGTTCTTGTTCAGGCCACTACTTGAAAAGCACATACCTCTGTATGAGATAGACCAGAGGCTCAGATAAATTGGAAAACTGAGTAATGAACTGATGGTAATAGCCACCATGCCCAGGAATACTTTATTTTCTTGAAGCTCTGAGGGCGTGACATCTTCTTGATGGCGTTGACTTTATCTGAAATGGGCTTAATACCATCTTTTGAATCCTTGTGTCCAAGGAACTCCATTTTTTATAGGAAAAAGAGCACTTTGATGGATTAAACATCAATGAGGCCTTTATTAAACTGTTAAAGACTTCCCAGAGGTGTTCCACATGACTTTTTGAATGTTTTTAAAAAAGTGATATCATCAAGGTACATGAATACACTGGATATTTTAATTCCTCTAGTATTTTGTCCATGGCACATCAGATGTGACAAGCGCGTTGCAAAGACCCTGAGGCATCCTTGTTGGCTTTAATAGATTCTCATTGGCTATGATTGCACATTTGGATAAATCTTTAGGGGCTAGATCTACTTGCCAATATCTGCTATTAATATCCATAGCAGAAAAGTATTGCAGCCGCCAAGCAAGCAGAGTCAGTCGTCAGTCCTTGGCAAGGGTTAAATAGACTTCTTTGTAATAGAGTTAATCTGTTGATAGTCATTCATACTGCGATGGCTTCCATCTTTCTTCCAAACTAACAGGAGGGAGGAGCCCAAGGACTTTGAAAGGCACCAATAGCTCAGCTCAAGTAGTTTATTGAGCTCAACAGCCAATTGAGCTTCTTCAACTCTAAGTTTTTGGTAAGGACGGGACTGAATGTGGAGGGTTCCCAAGTTATATGTGATTTAAAATGCCATTCATTTTCCCAAAATCGTAGGTAGAGGAAGAGAAGAAGTATTAACATTCCTCTAATAATTATTTTACCAGGATCTGTTGCTCACTTGTGAGCTCCTGTCATATAGAAGTAGCTACTAGAGCTACTGATAAGTGTGTTTCCAATCCATAATTTTGTAAACTTTAGAAAGCTACAGATGTCATCAATGGCCTCTAATGGAAGGAGGCAAACCTAAGTGACTGTATTAAAAGACCCAATATACTAGTTTGGTTAATGCATTTACCAAAAAACACCAATATGGATCCAGTTTAGTCAGGATCTAAATTTCTGGGACAGTCCAGGACCTCCTTAACGGATAGGTTTTCCAGGACTCAGATTTCAAGCAGTTGTTTGGAGGAAATCTTGATATAGAACTTGGTGTTGACAATAACCTAGGACTTGGGTGGTATAGTTGTCATCTTAGGAAGGATTTTGGCATGCTTTCCTGGTTGTCTACCACAGGAGGGGTATCCATATATGAGAACCATTACATGATACTTGAGCCAGCCAATATGTCTTTCACTCTCTAACAGGCAAGCTCAAGACTTTACCTCTGTCTTGGAATCACAGGAGGTCGCAAAAACTAGTGTTCCTCAGTTTCCCAGCAGGGTAAGAATTCCCCATCATAGTGCACAACGACCAAATAATCTTGGAGAAACTGAGTCCCATAGGAGAAGTTCAAAGCTTGGTTTATTTAATAAAATGGCGGGGTATTCATGGGAAATTTCTAAAGCAAATGGGTGAGAGGCATAGTCCCAATGGATTGAGTACTTTGCTTCCACCCGTGCCATGACCATTTAATTGGGAAAGTCTGGAGCAATTCTGATGCGTTTCATTAATTTAGATGAAATGACACTCACTGGAGAACCACTGTTGCCAATGGTGTGGGCAGGGATTTTGTATACCTGAGCAATGACGCATGTAACTAGGCTCATAAACTTCAGGGGTAGAGTGAGGATCATAGAAGATTCATCAAAAGAAGATTAAGCATTATCAAGTCCTTTATTTTCAATTCTTATTGAATCATCTTCTTCTATGCAAAAGGATAGGCTCATTAGAGGTCACTAAACATCCTCAAAGCGGTACAGGGATGTCAGTATGAAGTGCCTCGTCCTTCATGCCGATGGCCCTTTTCCTTCTCCTTGTCAAGTCTCTCACAGTAAAGTTTTGGTTCTATGATGGAATTTATTGCATTGAGAGTCTTGAGGTCAGGGATTCTTCTGGTTCTTGACAACGTAGACCTGAGGGCAACTTGAGGAGGTAGATGTGGTAGAGTTTGGATTCAAGATTGATGCAGTGATCACATTTAATTCTTCCTTAATTCCCAGATGCAAGTAAAGCTATTTTCCCGGCCAATCATGCGCATTTGAATCTCAGTATAAGAAACAACGTGGAGATGACTGCGGTTATGGCGTCATTAAAGGTAATGCAGTTAGTGGTTACCAAAGGTTGTGCTTGACCATAGAACCGCTGGTAAATTACACAGGACATTCTCCTTTGTTCAGCCAAATGCCCATAAAAAGCCTGCTTCTTATTGATAACGTTTTGTTTCCTAAATTACTGGATTAGAGAGGTACAGAATATTTCCCAGTTATGTAATCCTGAAAGTGAGGGTCATATTTTTTGGGTGGTACTATCTAAGCAGGAATAGATGTGCTTCACCTTTTGCCAGCCGTGGCCTCCTCAATTAAACTTTCATACGCGTACAGGAAGGAGGCAATACTTTCCTGCCCTGAAGTAAACTTCTCCTTGAAACTAGGCTTAAAGTTAGTCACAAGTGGTGTGGAAAGAGTATTGACACCAGGAACCATGCAGTCTCATAGATCTCAGTTTTTACATACTCATGAGTAACTTGTTAATCCAATCAGCATCTTAATCCTTCAAAAACTCTTAAATGTCATCCATATTTCGGTTTAAAGAGGAATGGAGGCTTTATGGGCATTCTTCTCCTTTAGCGCTTTAATCTTGGCATGTTGTAGGAGCAGCTGGCTCTCAAAGCTATCTAAACGAGCTTTAAACCCATAATAAAAGTTTGTTTATTTTGGGTGATGCGACCATTGTTGAGATTAGTAAAAGCTGAAATTATACATCTCATCTGACAAGGCTTTTATTAAGAACCTAGGGCAAGAAGGACGCTTTCCACTAAGAGCTTTCACCCCTGAATCACTTTTCATATTTTATCTTGTAAGGCAGTGGAGGCTGTTAAAACGTCCTTTTTCCAGGGATTCTCAAGGTCGCCAGGAGTTGGCACCATGAAACTGGAAGGTCCTTAAGGCTCATGGGGACCTTCTGGACCTTCTGGACCTTTACTTCCAGAGGTGATGTCATGAGTGGCTGTCTCCTTTTAGTGCTGCTGGAGGGTCCACACAAAGTCCTCAATTTGGTTGAGGCATTAATTACAGACAGCCTCGCGGAGTTGTACATTATGATAAAGCTGGTCCTCAAGGTAGCCCAAATTTCCACTATCCAACAAAGTAAGCTGGTTATGAGCCTCAATAATTAACTGACAGTTATTGACAATGGCTTTTAGATTTTCATGAACAAAAAAGGGGCAGCATTATAAGATTTGATGATATTTGGGTGTAGGGTTTGAGTAAGCCCTAGTTGCCAGGAGACTTTGTGATGATGCAACCTGATTATTTGCAGGAGGTGATGTATGGTGTATGGATGAAGCTTCGGAGGTAGCGTTTAGTACCCAAGACCAGCTCTTCTGCTCATAGTAGGGCCAAGGTGTATAATTCTCACATTGTAGAAGGCACCAAAGAAGCGCGGGAGCAACTGGAGCAGCCTCACATGGAGTAAATGCCATTTAATAATTGCTGAATGATCTCGTTAAGGTTTCATATTGAAGTTGTTACTGATCATTGTCAATTTATGGTATGTTAAACTAGAAAGTGTTCCGAAACTCTAAGATTTTAGGCTTAATAAGAGGTCCTTTATATTTAGAGGTGTTAATCCATCAAGTTACACAGCTTGACTGATCAGCAGGTTGGTTTTTGATTGCTTTTATTTTCCATCTTTTGTGATATAAACTTTCACTTGGACAGCTTATGGCCCCCTGTAGTGAGCACCACTATTCTCAGCATAACAGTTCTCTTTTCTGTAGTCAAAGTTTGAAATGTAATGAAGCTGTAAACTAACGGAGAGGTCAAAAAAATGAAGAGATGGGTCGAAATAGACAGTTAATGAATTATGAAGTTTTTATATCTATAGAATGTTTGGGGAAGTGGAACTTAGAAACCTTCTTTGCCCTGTATGATCAGGATCTTTAACAGCCTTCCAGAAAACTGCCTTTATAGTGCCCTCATTGTTCTGCATCATCTTCATGATTGCAATGATAGGGGTCACGTCTCTCATAGTTCAGGAACTGGTGATGAAACCCCAGAAGGCATCTTCATCGATTCTTGAGCACGTGATGCTTCCTGATTGCAACTCTCATTGGTGCCTTCCAGGACAGGTTGTTTGTGATGCCTCAAGAGTCAACCTATCATGCTAAATTTGAGAGTATGGATTTCAACTTGGTCATTGTCTTGATTCTGACAGACTCTATGGGAAAAATCAGCATTAGATCTTGAGTTACAGATCTACTTGCAAAAGGAGCTACTGGCATACCTCTCCACTATGCTCATCACTGCTTGTTGTGGAAAAGTTAGACAGTACTTTACGCCCTTAAGTAAATTGTGAAAAATAAACTAACTATACCTATTAAGCATCCCATTCATATGTAGTCACAAATTTATCTCTATGTGGAGAAAGCTGAAATCTTGTCCAGCCTATATTGCTTGAACAAATTTAACCAAATATGAATCAAAAAGGGACAGGATTAACTCAGTGCATTCTATACCAGGAGGAGGATTTTTCAATTCTGGGTCATACATTTTTGTCTCAAGAATGCGCCAGCAGTTAAAAAGTCATATTGATGTGGCGTTAAAGGAGTCGTTAGGTGTATGCACTGTGACCTATATGGATCAAATTTTGGTTTTTTCCTAATCAAGCATCCCATGAGATAAACATAGTGGCAAGAGGTTGAGCACTTAATATAAGAAGACTTGACACTTTTATATTTTCAACTGTGAGTTTTTTGAGTCCCAGGTCATCTTTTTGGCTTCAAAACTTTTGACAAAGATTAATGATCACTTTAGACAAGGAGAGCAAAACTTGATATTGGCTAATGCCAACACCAGCTAATGAATTGAGAAGAGCTTTGGGAACTTGCACTTCCTTAAGAAGTTCTTACCAAATCTTATAGAGGCAGCTGCACCCTTGTATACATCTGCACTGAAGAATGCTGTCAGGCTTTGCCCTGGGTTAAGTAAAGCCTAAATTTGTGGTTCCCAAAATGTTACATAATTCCATCAATTTTGGCTTACCTTTATTTATTAACTATCATTTTTGATAATTTGTTGGGATTAAGGCCCAATATATAGTTATATAGCTATTGACTGATGCTTCCTCAGGTCTAATTCCTTAAAACATCTTTATATTTACCATTTGATGTTTTATCAGTCACAGCTTAACAATTTTCTTGACTGACGCTAAAGTTTAAGAGTGGGCTCAAAGCTATAAATTAGTGGAGCGGTCAAAAAAGTATATGGGGCAAAATAGATTTGTTATAGAGTGAAAAAGCATCAGTACTTATAGAATGTTTGGGTCTAGGTGCTTTAGGGACTTTCTTGGCCCTATATGATCAGAATCTTTCACATCTTTTCAAATCAGTTGCCTGATCAGCGCCCTCATTGTTCTACATCGTCCTCATGACTGCATAGGTGGGGGTAACGCCTCTTAAGATTCAGGAAGCATGGAAGGAATTTTTGAAGGCATCTTATACGATTCTGGTGCGCTTGACGCTTTCTGATCAAGATTCTCCTTGGTGCCTTCAGGGAGAGTTTTATTCACTCTAGCTCAAGAGTCAAATTTTACTGAGGCTTAATTCAGGAGTATGGATTTTGTCTGGCTCATTGTCTCAAATCCTGATTTGCCTTCTTTAAGATCTGTTGGAGGAGGGTATAGGGCCAAACAAATAGGCCATGTAATCAGTTCACCACTGTCACCCAACTGATGTCAGCAATGGAGTACTACAAGTTCACCTTAATAATCCTATAATGTCCAGACCAAAGAACGTTGAGCTTGTTTTGTTGACCTCCAGGTCAATGGTGATAAAAGAGAATGAAAACACCTAATTGAAAATTGTTGTTGAGGGTCAGCGAAAGTTAAATCTTGGATGTCTCCCCTTCTGTTGTGGTGACAATGCCTTGTGTGGCTAGGACTTAAAGCCAGATAATTTCATTTGTGAAGTCCCTCATAGTAAGCTCAGACCTTCAGGTATGGATGTATCGAACAGGGGCTTAACACTACTTGGTAACTGGGAAGCACGCTCATATAGAGCTTTAATGGAAATTACTTTGATGATTTGATGGTAGCTTATTTGTTAATCAAGTGAGGCGCTGTGTAGATAATATTTCCAGAGAGTATGGTCAGAAATGGCCATATTCTACAGAATAGCGCTGAGTGTTTTATTAGTATATTCCACCACCCCATTGTTTTATGGGTTGTACAGGGCGTTAAAACTCTGGTTAGTTTCAAAAAGCAAAGTTAGTTCTTGGACTACCTGCGAGGGAAATTTAGCCCGTTGTCAAAAGATAAGTTGTGGGAATTTGTGCTGTGCGAATATGGATTAAATAAGTAATAGGGCCATGGTTTTAGTGGTGGCAGTAGGGACAGAAATCGCTTTAAAATTTTGGTCAAATGGTCCATGGCAAGAGAATGTAATTATGGCCATGCAACCCGGTGTGTGGAGGACCCACTACATCAATGCTAATGAATTTAAAGGGACCTGACGGGGTTACAACTGTTTGCTTATATTGGGACTGGCTTGATCTTGAATTGGCAAGTTATACAGGCCTCTAGATCTTCCTAATTGATCTCAACCATTTGTTCCCAGTAGTATATTCTTTAGCCATTCAAGGGTCTTCTTAAATGCCCTGCTCCCATGGTCGTATGCCCTTTTAAGATGACATTGGTTTGAGAAGTAGGTCGGGTATAAGGGAGCCATTTCTTATTAACTCTCTTATCTAACATTTTTTAAAGAATCTGTGTGTCTAAAGTCATTTTTTGGAGCTCAGCTTGGATTTTTTGAGTCTCACACTCTTTTGTTCAGGTCATCAGATTATATCATAGAGTCAGTCCTCCTTAGGGACAAAGAATATACCTGCATCTGAGAGATAATACGGCGTTCTGATGAATCGCTCCTGCATGAAGGACTATAGTGAAATTGTAGTTTTGCAGCCTTAAAGACCATCTGGCTAACTGATCATCCGGATCCTTAATTTGCTGCAGTCATCAGAGTGAGAATTGACATTAACAATAGTGAAGTGGAGCCATTGAGGTAGGGCCAGAAATGTTTGATCTCCAACAAAGCAGCCTGGAACTCACGCTTGATATTGATATAGTTCCATTCAACCTTGCTCGTTGTCTTTCTGAAGTAAGATACTAATGATTGGCCTGATTTTCATTCTTGCTAAGCCAGGATGGCGCCAAAAGTTACATCACTAGCATCCATGAATAGCAAGAAGGGCTTATTGAAATGTGGATAACCAAGAGAGGTTAAGTACAAAGAGTGGTCCATAGAGCATTTAACGCCTGTTCTTTTTTGGCTACCACTCAATAAGAATATTCTTTTGCAGGAGCTATAATAGAGGCTCAACTAAGTCAGCAAACCAAGGGATGAACTGACTATAATTTTTAACATGCACAGAAAAACTCGAATGTCTCTAAGGCTCTAGAAACGTGACATCTTCTTAATGACGTCAACTTTGTCCAGGATGGGTTGGATAACATCTTTCTAGAACTTGTGTCCAATGATTCCATTTCTAATTGGAAGAAAGAGCCCTTTGAAGGTTTAATTTTAATGAAGCCTTTCTAAGATGATTAAAGTTTTCCTGGAAGTGTTCCACATGACCGTTGAAAGTTCATAAAAGACAGTGATATCATTAAGATATACAAAGACACAAGACAGTTTATATCACATAAGATCCCATCCTTGGCGCGTTGAAAATTGGCGGGCGCATTGCAAAGGCCCCAAAAAATCATCGCTGGTTTGAATAATCCCTCATTGCTATAGCGTAAACTTGGCGGTATCTTCAGGAGTCAGCTCATCTTGCTAATATTTGCTAGCAAGATACATAGCAGAAAAGTATTATGACCTGGAAAGCAAGCAGAGAGAGTTATTGATTTGGGGAAAAGGATAACTCTCTTTCTTGATGATGGAAATGAGCTGGCAATAGTCCATCACCACGTGATGGTTGCCATCCTTCTTCCAAACTAACAGGAGGGGGAGGCCAAGCACTGCATGAAGGCTTAATATCATTGCTTCAGAATGTTGCTTGAGCTCAGCAGCCACATGAGCTTCAATTTTACTCTTCCAATATATGGACAGGCTTGATGGGTTGTTCATCCCTGGTCTCAACATGATTGTCATATATTAGGATATTGGATGTGAGGGGAAGAATCCTAGCCATTTGACTCACATGACAGAATTGGCAACTAGACCTGATAAGGAGGGAAGTCAAAGGAGTTAACCGTTTAATCACTCAGAAATTTAGATTGTTGGTACAGCTCAGATTAATCTGTAGAAAATTCCGTCAGACCAAATTGAGCCTATGATACTCCTGAGATAAAATATTGCCACATTGAATCTTAGGACCATTGGAACGTCAGGTGACAGTTAATCAAGGTGGCTTCAAGGCAGTAAATGAAGACAAGCCTGCAAAAGTGTAAGATTCAAGAAATTGCCCAACGATCAACATAAGTGATATTTTTTCTCATCTGACTCAATACATTTTAAATTTTAAATTTATTGCAGGGAAGGCCTATCATGGGACGGACACTTCTGAATATGACTCAGAAGAGACAAAACTTAGTAACATGGAAGGCACCCCAGAGAAGCGATGCTATCTCTTGTTGCCAGTGGGAACGCCACTTATGGGGAGGGGGAGGGAACGTGTGGAGGGGCCGTAGCCACAACTGAACACGTGTGGAGGAAGGGGTCTGATTTGATGTACCAGACTGGGAACCAGGAGGAGACCAAGCTGTAGGCGACGCTGTGGGAGGTATCCAAACATCCACGCTTGAAAGTGGTCCACCAAATGAGACCAGAATCTGTGGAGGCTTCTGGGAGGGTGGGGGTGGAGCCTGCGATGGCATCTAAGACAATCGTGTGGATGGTCCACATGGCGATTGCAACCACCAAAGCTCAGAGGGAGGGTGGAAGAGAGGGGGCCATTGACAGAGCAAACATAATTCTTGACAGACTGAAGGGATGCGTTTGATCCTGGCCCAGCAGATGTTGAACTTCGCGCCATATCACTTTAGAGGTAGGGCACTTCTCCAGGCGGTGGAACAGCATTCTGTATTGGCCACACATGACACAGGATGAGTTTAAAGCATTAGAGCGCTCAGCTGTACGACACACCCGCCTCAGGCAGCGCCACACATGAGAGCGGACTTGAGGCAGCAACAGAGGATGGTGTACGTATTTCCAGATAGTTTAGTTGGGTCTCAATGGAGTAAGGGATGTCCATCATGTCCAGGTAGTCCACCCTGGATAGGACACGGGGCCGAATGGGGATTACACCATCTTGGATGGGTAGCCCTTTACCTCTTGTGTGAACTGAGGAGAGGGGCGGCCTCTCTGGCCTGTGTGTCTGCTAATACAAATTTCCACTCGGCACTCCGCATGGAGAGGAGGATTCGTTTGTAGTGGGTTTTAGTCCTGTGAGGGCCAGTGGCCGATGTGTGTGATGCGAGGTACCTCATCAAGGAGTGGGGGTTCGATGGATTGTTGAGGCCCAAGGCGCGGGAGAAGTTGGAGCGGGCTACGCGGGACCAGTGTTGGGAGGGGAGTGTAGGGGCGGTGACAGCCGCAATCCAGGTGCCCAGGATCTTGGCAGCATGGGCTCTGAAGTCAAGAAGGCCCATGCCACCATGATGATGAGGGCCAAACATGACCTCTAGCCATACTGGTGGAGGGCGGCCTGACCAAATCCATCCTTGCAGCAAGGCATACAAGGATTTTAAGAAGCTTGGGGAGAAGGGGAAGACGTGGGCTCCAAACCAGACTTTGGAGAGGAGCATAGAGTTGGCTAAAACAAGACTGCCAGTAAGGGAAGTAGGGTGGGCTCTGAGAGAGGCGATTCATTTCGTCATGTTGTCCAGAATACGGCACTCCATTACTACTGATGCATATCCGCCTGCCTCCATCCACACGCCCAGATGGCGTACCGGTCCTATGGTAGGACGTGGCGCAAAAGGGAGCACCAGTGGGGCGGTGTGTGTTGAGTTAGCAGGGTGAGGACGTGGGCGAGCAGATGGGCCAGGTTGTGAACTAATTGCTGGGGTCCAGCAGTTCTGAAACTGACCAAGGAGGATGATTTCGGTTTTGGAAGTGTTCAGTGCCGCGTTGCTTACCCGGGAATACTCTTGGATGAGAGCTTCAAGCGCGCGTGCATCTTGATTATCAGACACCCCAACCACACAATCATCTGCGAACGCCATTATCTTGACTAGGGCTTGGCCTAGCACATGGACCCCAGTGAGTTGGGCATTCACATTTCGCAGTAGTGGGTCAAGGCTGAAGTTGTATAAGAGTGGGCTTAGGGGGTCCCCTTGTCGCAAGCCCCTTTGAGGGCGGACTACTTCTGTTTGGAAGCCAAGGCCACATACTGCCATTGGTGCAGATTCCGTGAGCAGCATCACCCTGTTGATGAAGCGAGGGGGTAGGCGGAATTGATGGAGGCAGGCCCTGAGGTATTCCCAGTTTACTCTATCATAGGCCTTTTGTTGGTTTAAGAATACAAGTGCCCTAGAGGCTGTGGATTTACATACATTAGCCACAGAGTGCACGTTATCCCAAATCGACCTTCTGGGTATGAAACCGTATTGTTCTGGGGAGATGGTGGCAGATGCTACGGTCCCTAAACGGTTAGCCATGATTTTTGTTAAAATTTTAGTGTCTGTGTTTGTTAGAGAAATGGGGCGCCAGTTGGCTAAGTCTAGCTTATCCCCTTTCTTGAAGAGTGTGACGGTAAAGGCCTCATGTCCTCCTGGTAGGAGGCGCGTTTCCAACAGGCTTTGGTTAAGTGAGGTGAGCAGCAATGGGGATATATAGCTGAAATACTTTTTGTAGAACTCATATGGAATGCCATCTGGGCCTGGGCATTTTCAGTTTGGCGCACCGCGAATGGTTGTCCATAATTTGGTCAGAGTAATCAAATTCTATTATCTCCGGGTATCAGAAAATGGTGCAGATGTGGGCTCAGTTGAGAAATTCAGCCACTTTGGCCAGCTAGATTGGACTGGATTGATATAACTCGGAGTAATACTTTTGTGTTTTGATTGCCACTTTGGCTGGCATATCCACAATGGAATCATCCGATCTTTACACCTGTGTGCAGGCCACACTCTGGGGTGGTGCAAATTTTTTTTAAAGAAATGTGCGGTGCATTTGTCGCCTTTTGTATTGTGTGTGGCCCTGTACTGAACACAAACCCGATGTTTGTGTTGCCTTTTGAGTGCATTGAGGTGGGCGGCTGCCTCTTCCCACTTCCAGCCCCATGCAGGGCTGTATCCTGTAGCTGGGATGTTGGACTCCAGGTGTGCCAACTCTTCCAGAGCGCGCAAAATGACAGCTGATGTGGCTCATGAGCATCTGGAGGAGAGGTGGCGAGAGTGGCAGATGGTATCCTCTTTGAAGGTTGCCCATGTGGAGATGGGGTCCGCACAAAACGGTGCAACAAACTCTTTTGCCAAAGTTGCTGATTCCACCCAAGTGGAAAATCCTAGCGATGCAAGTTTGGGGGGGCGGAGTTTGCACCAATGTGGGGCCTTAGCCTCTGTGACCAGTAGGTGGTAGGTTATTGAGACCAGTTGGTGGTCGGAGAATTCCATTTTTGTTGTTTTGAAGTGGGAGATGTGGGGTTGGAATTTTGCTGGTGTTAGGATAAGGTCGATTCGGGTCATGGACCTTAGTTGGCTGTTGTGGATGTGGGGATGCATCATGGTTTTGAGCAGCGGGGCATGTCATGGCAGCACATCCATTAACCCAAGGGTGGCCTTTAGAACGCGCAGTTCTAGTGACCCTGGGGGGCGTGGGGTGAGGAAGGCCACTGGTCCGTTGGTGTGTTTAGCCAACAGTTCATGTTGCTGACTAGGAAAG
The DNA here is from genome assembly GCA_022478985.1 of Massospora cicadina. NCBI lineage: Eukaryota > Fungi > Entomophthoromycota > Entomophthoromycetes > Entomophthorales > Entomophthoraceae > Massospora > Massospora cicadina. The sequence goes on from JAKSZP010011846.1 coordinate 141,410, forward strand.
AGTTTGAGGGGTAGCGGGAGGGATTTGACTGATGAGAAAAATTCCTGACGCTCGCGTGCACCGTTTGGGGCATAGATGTTAATGATTTCATGTGCTACGTCAGCCCACGAGAAAGTGACAACAAGATAGGCCATTTAGGAATGTTTCTGAAGATAAAAATTTGAAAAATTATTTTTCCAAATTAGCACCCCACAGTGCTTTGACCAAAAGGATAGGGATGGGAGGAGCATTGTTTTCCAAGCTTCCTTAAACCTCATGGACAGTGGGACTCCTTGATGGCCAGGATATCCACGGGTAAATTATGTTGTAAAAAACTCAGTTTCCTAGCCCGGGATGGGGAGGCCTTGAGTCTGGTGATATTCAGTGTCCCTAAAGTGAAGGTTTCCCCCATTGCACCTTAGGTGCGAGGGGATGGGCACCTGGGCCCACTAGCCTCCTCTAGATCCCCATGGGCCTACACAGCAGTGTGGGTGTTAGCAGCAATGCTATTGGGGTTTTTGTTAATTTTTGTGGAAAGAGTTGCATTGGCTTTAGCCTTCACTTTTTGTTTTCCTAACGTCGGATGAATTTTTTGTGGTGCGGATGAGTTTGGTGCACTGTTGAGCAGGTCAAAATTTTTTTTTCAGTTGGGATGGGTCCTAAGTCAGTTTCGACCAGGGCTTGGGTGCAACGATTGGGTGAGATTGAATCCCCCATTGGATCCTCAGATTGAGTGGCCCACTCAGCATGGGCTTCCCAATCTGATTGGTTGATGGATTTCCAAGTTGATTCCACCGCGAAGGTTTCCATGTCCTCCTGGCGTTGTGAGTGTGAGATAGCGGTGGTGGCTTTGGCTGCTTCCTTGGCTGCAGCCCTGCAGGCCTGCTTGGCCTTCTTCCGCTCTTGTGGAGAGATAGGTTTTACCAGTAGGTAGCAGCCTTGTGCTCCCCATGGGAAAGCCTCTTTGGTGCTTGCAGTTAGTTCATAGTGCGCCTCTCCGCTGGCCATGGCCGCCAAGGGGTGCTCTTGGAATGTGATGCCCTCCTTGGTGGGGCATGTGTGCACCTTATGGCTGAACGCGTCACAGTGGGTGCAAATGGGGGGCGCGCTATCCATGGTCACCTGGAATGGGTGGGTGGTATGCCCTGCGATATCAATAAAAGTGGAGTGCGGGATCTGGGTTAGGTCCTTCACGATCTCCTCAGTTGGGGTCAGAACTGCGATGGCTTTGCTGGTGCACAGGTGTGGCATCAGCGTGAAGCGTTGCATTTTGAAAGATTGTATTTCGCCATATATGGTGAGACCATCTTCCAGGTGTTGTTCCAAAATGTCACGTTTTACAATAGTAGGCAAAAAGTCAAATGTGAGGAAAATTTGGCTTGATTTTGTCCATCTGGTGCATTTGGTTTCAACAACCCATTGCCCTTCGGGGAGGTCAACCACTATGCGCACCGCTGCAGCCTCATCTGCTTCCTCTTTGCTTTTGAAACCTAGGTCCAGCCAACCGCGTGACATGGAGTGAGGTGCAACGTACACCGTGGTCAGGAAAATTGTGTGCACATCTTCACAAAATTTTTCCCATAAGGCCATTTGTTGGATGTATAGAAACACGCGGACTCCATATTCCACCAATGAAAGTGGCTAGGAGTGTGGCGTGTTGATGTACTGGTTGTATAGTGCTTGCCATGCGAGTATCTTCAGGGAGATAGTGACCGCCAATTTTTTAAAATTTTTGTCTATTCCGCCGGTTTCTATGGGGCATTTTTGAAAGTTTGAGGCTGTGGGCCTACCACCTGCTCCTCTTACCTTACTTGCCCAACTGCTCCCTGACATGGGCGCAGACTAATCTCCTCTGTGAGATTATCAAACTAGATTTAGTCTTGAATTGAATAGGTTACAAAAGTGATTGCAACGAGAAAGAAAAGTTTTCTGACTCAATACATTCAACCTACAATTTTCCCTATCAAAAATATGCTACAAAGACATTATACCATACAGAATTTATTGCCTGACCAAGAGCCTCCCTTCCAATTTTCTCCTTATATTTTTCTTAATTCTTTTCCTTTTAGGATTATGTTGCTAAATGTGTCATATAAAAAACCCTATTCTATACTATATTATTAAATGTTAAAGATTCAATATCTCATCTTGGTATTTAACTTCATTCCGATCATTTTGTCATACTTACCATAGGATGGATACTCTAGCTGATGGCACATAAGTGGTGACTTGGCACCCTATATAATAAAACATATTCTTATCTTGCATCTTAAATGGCTATAAGTATCAACTGTCAGGCTTCTTGGGCATAGCACCATCAAGATCAAAAATGGAAGCCCAACAACTAACATCAAGTTGTGGTTCCTTCATTATTATTTAGTGATGCCAGTTGTGATGTGCTAGAACCTTGTACTTGGAGGCCCAGGACCATTTATATGTTCTTCTTACCAGCAACCACCTAACCAAGTGAGTCAAAGCTATCTCTCTCCTTCACCACTGCAAAGGCTACGGACTTAATCTGTTTGTGCTCCATTTTCACATGACATGGATTCCCTAGGGCTCTATTTTCTGATAATGGGTTAATTTATGTCAAAATTAAAGCAAGTAATACTTTATTGTTTGATTTCTGTCACCATTTCACTTCCTTCTACAATCCTTAGATTAATTATGTTGTGGAACAATAAAATGGTACCCTCATGTCTAAACTTTGAATGATGGCAGCCACTAAACTCATGTAATAAGATCATTATCTGCCCTTTGCTTTACTATCCTATTGAATAGAATATCATTGAGTAATCAAGATTTCACCTTTAAAAGCCTTTTTAGGGAGAGAGCTTTGATTAAAAAGCTTTTTACAACAGGCTAAAATTCCTCCATTTTTTAAATGCTGTGTTGACCATGAGGGAACTGCCAATAAAATTATTAAATTACAAATTCTTGACACCAAAAAATTACAACTACTACAAAGAAGACTACATATTTTATGCCTATTAAACGGTCCTACCTACCTATAAAATTGAAGGTTTTGATTTGTTTTATCAGTGTTAGACTTAGCCTTAATATTGGTGCTGACTTGATTTTAAGTATATGTTATATTGATTAATTAATTGATGTTACTTTGTTACTATTCTCCGCTCCCTAATAATACCCATTGCAATGTGGACTCTACACACAATTGCATTAGATGCGTTCAAGGGCACGGTCCCAACCATTCATGGGATTATTAACAGATTCCATGTCCACTTACTAGAGAACTTCCAAGTCTGGCTCTATGGATATATGAGACCAAGACAAAAAGCGCTCATAGAATCATGGTTCCCACTCTGGTTCTTTACACAGACCCTTTCCTTCACGCCTGCTCCATATCAGGGGAAACCCCCTCAGAGTAGTGCACCAACCCCCCCATACCTGGCAGTCCCTCTGGCAACAGGGGTAACTTGAGTACCCTGGGGTGCTCAATTTTTATATTTCTTAGTTATTCTCTTAGTTTCACATATATTTGGTAATGTCTGTCCCCTGGTCAGCTTACCTCGGTTAAATAAAAACTTTTTTACTATTGTTATCAATTTAATTTTTAATAACTATTTGGTGTTTAATTGTGATTAAGGCCAATAATGTATAATTTATCTATCTTTGTTTTATTTGTCTAATGCTCAAAAAACTCTAATAACATGTATTTTCAAACACTAATCAATTTTTTTCATTATGGTACTGAGTTTATGACTTAACAAAATTCTGGATTTTTTTCTAATTAGTGCTCCACTGTCCGATGAGAAATGGTAGAGTTCCAGGCTGAATTTCTATCATTTTGATATTAGGTCTGAGGATGTATTAAGTGTTCATCTCCTCTATTCACCTTTTTGTCACCATACACCTCATACTAAGCCTTCTTGCCTATTGGTTTCTTAATAACATATAATGAAGTCACTTAACTATGTTACCTTTATACAATCTCAGTACATCCTTCAATAAGGAATTTTGATTTACTCCAACTCTAACCTGGACTGTGCCATTTCCACTTGCACTCCTGAATCTAATTTCACCCTCACATGGGTTGTTCGCCTATCACTCATCACAATCCTGATTTTCACCGGCACTTTGTATAGTACTGACCTTTTTCTTAATAAGGTACTTTTTAGAAACATATATCTATTTTTTTAGTTTAAAGTTCAATTCTCTTAATGGAAATATCTCCAGCCCTCTTAGAATTGCTAGGAACACTTGAACCTTTAGAGAAGGATAATTTCTAACCCATGTTGTTCAACCTAGGCACCTCCAAGTAGCTAATCAGATATTTTCAGCTTGTTGCCAAGGGAGCAAAGCTGAGATCTGTGCTCAGTACAGGAACACTGAGATACCACTGTAAAACGTCAATCACCCCTAGTACAAAATATGAAATTCAAATATATTTATTAGGATAATAAGAAGCCATTCTACCTTGCAGATATGAGCTGGGTCTACTGCTGGTAGTTTGACCAAGCTTGAACATACCTGAATTTCACAAATGACATACCAGTTGATCCTAATGACCAAGTTAAAATTATAAAGAAAGCAATGCAAGAAGTAATATATTAATTAAAGAAAATGTGTGATGCGCAATACTGTGAAAATCAGCTTGATAGAATCAAGGATTATATTGAAAATGCTGACGAATTTCAGATGGTGACTATAAACTCAAAAATAATGAAGTGTCAGAGGAAGGATTATATATGTATTATAAAGCTATGAATTATGATTCTTTTCTTCTGATGCTGGAGCCACTCCTGAGAGTAAACCAAACCTACCCACCTATCCCAGAAAAATCCTGGGACAAGCTACTAGAAATTAAGATTATCTAAGCTAAACCATAAGACCTCACTACTCTCTCCATTTTTTATAAAGATCTCCAAGAAGAACTTGGGCTTGCTACAGCTGACGAAGTGGATGTTACTGGTGCTGAAGTCCAAGTGGTTCTTAAGTGTAATTTTGCAGCTGAGACATAACCTTTTAATGAGCTAAATGGAGGAGATGAACCAAATAGCTGCCTCAGTAATTTGTTTCTTGATGCTGAGGCTCAAATCTGCTTAAACGGACCAACTGAAAAATATGCTTCAGCAGTAAATTTGTTTTCCTTGGCAAGGCTACCAGAAACCCCAAAAATTTACTTTGGTTATCTGAGCTAATTGCCCTCAAGACCAAATTACTCTCATTTACCAATTTAAAATAAATTATTTTAAGCCTTTAATTTATTTTTATTATATGCTACTTATATTTTAGGTTTACTTCTAGTGTCAGATAATTTAGTTTCCCCAACAAAACTTGATATAACTTAAATAATTTAAAAGAATTTGCCACATGACCACCTTGATATATTAATACAAAGCTGTGCTCAACTTCTTCTGCCTCCTCTACATGTAAATAGTTCTACACTTTTCTCTTAACGCCATAAAGTTTTTTGAGCCAATCTAGGTGCATTTATCTCTTCAACTATAGCATTCAATCTCATCTCACCAATTTGGGCTCCACTTCTGCCAAATTAGCTAGTTGCACTATCAATCTCAAACCTTAAAGGGATTGATGGCAACAAGATTACACTTCCATTATCTCAAAATTACCCTTGACACCTCCCTCAATGAGATTTATTCGCTCCACTACCAAACTACCTTCCAATTGCTATTTAGAAAATCTATTTGTTTTATTTAACTGAGGCAAGCTGACTAGGGGACAGGCATTACCAAAAGAAAGAAATGAATGACATGAAACCTGAACAGGGTCAACTCCATCGAAGAAAGTTTTTCCACCTCTGGATCAGAACTCAAATTTTTCTGGTTATGTCATGGGTAAGGTTTTTGTGTTATTAGACCTATTAACCACCAATAGCTTCCTTTGGCTGGCACCCCAATCAATGTGCGAAGGGTGGGAATCAAACCTGCAACCTTCAGGTTGGTAGCCGTACACCCTTACTGACTCGCCTTTCACCCCCTAGAAAATCTATTTGTCAACTCCACAATTCTCTCAGTAATAGCTAATCCTTGCATCAGTCTCGGTTACAAACTGCCCAGCAGCCAACTTGAATTCATGCAGGGAAAAAGTTAAAATTCTTTGCCTTCATATCAACTGGTCAAACAACTCCAATGCTTACCCTTTTCCATTTTAGCTCTTAATAATAATCAGTTCATTCCAGAAAACTCAATGTTGGTCCATGAATTCAAGCTGAGCTGACTGCAAGTTTAAAAAACCCACCCAGTGAATAACCGCAGCTTTATATTAGCTAAAATCTAAAGAATTTAGACATCTAGGCAATCTTACTTACTCTAAATGCTTTACAACGAATAGCTACCATCAAAAAAACCAAATACCAGATATAGAGATTGATTTATTGGCCTGTCCTAGTGTTACCAAGCCATCAATTGCCCACAAAGTCATCCTTAAAGTTCCCGAGAATGATGCCATGGTTTCCCCTTGCATCTGGCTCCTTCCTCTATACCTAGATCAGCTTTTTGGTTTAATTTCAGGGTCAGTTATATATATCTATACAGCTGCTTTATACATCTTTGTTGTCAGAATCACTTTTTCCCCCCTCTACTTTGTCATTGCTCCTATCTGCCTAAAGTGTCTTAGTGCTGTCTTCGCTCCTATTTCCCTTGTCTACCTCAACTATCAAGCTTGTTCTACCAACTATATCAACAATAATGTGTGCCACTTCAAGAAGCATAACACTGAACTTTTTTTGAAACTAAACCTACACTTAATACCTTTTATTCTCATAATCATCTCTTACATCCTAACCCAATTAATGGTGCTTTCCTAATCTGAGTGAATAACAAAACCTTGGGATTCTCGCCTCTTCAAGATCAAGTTTTTCAGGATAATGAAATATGATAAATACTCTATCCTACCACCAGCTGACTACAGATTATGAGACTGAAACTCAACTCTTTCTCTCCAGGTCAACACCTAACCAAACTACCTTAAATTTCACATCAAGCCCTATTCTGGTAGTTTAATACCCTAATGAGCCTGACTGACTATTGAAATTTTGTGAGAAATCACAATAAACAGGCGCTACAAAGGCTACGAAATTATTAGTTCCAGGGCTCTAGAAAAGATCAATTTAAGTGCATCAAAGTTATTTTTTTTAGTACTAGATTGCATCGAAGTTATTAGTTCCATTGCTATGAATAATGCCAATTTAGTATACAGAACCTTGTATGAAAATAGACCAAAAACAAACTATGCGGTGTGAGCATTGAGGTACTTTATTAATTAAAAACCAGAGATATTTACAGAGGAAAATTTCGTGGTTCTTCGCGAGGATTTCATAGATTCACCCAAGGTAAGATCTTTCCTACCAGAGGACCGATATCATTGATTATCATTATTTTTAAAAAGATTTGTGATGATCATATCTGATAGAGCTCTTGTTAAATGCGATCGCCTTATCAGCTAGGGCTTAGTCCCTTCATAATGATTGGTTATTTCAGATTGCTTGGTCATCTCAGATTGCTGAGCTTCCTTGGATTGGTTAGACTCACCCATTATAGGAGGTCAATAACTCTGAAGGGTCTTTCTTTGGCCAAACTGTGAATCAGAAATACTCATCTTGGATTCTTCAAGCTTATTAGATCAAGATATCAAATCTCGATCTGGAGTAATTTTGGTCATCTTAGTCATATCTCCAACAATGCCCCCCTCAAGATCTTTCCTAGGGGGCACATACTTGCAAAGAAACCTACTATGCACTCTATTGATAACAGTACCAGTATCAATAGTGGCAATGGAGTATTCCATACCCTAATGATAAATAATACAATAAGGACCAGCCCATAAGGTGTCTAATTTGTGAATCCTTCCTCCCGGCCTATGGTGGTAAGAAAGTACTAGATCTCCGACTTGATATTGGTAACATAGGTCTACTAGCGTTAATTCTGGTACCTTCCTTCAAAGGTGGTAGTAGCAAGGGAACTTGAAACTAATGCTTGTGATCAGATGATTTCCTCAGCTAATCTCCTCATAGATAAATCTTTAGTTTGTGGAGTAGCCTCTTCACGTATAGGTTGTACACTTGAGGGGAGGATAGGTTCCCAAACATATAAAGCTTTGAAAGGAGACATTCCAATAATACAATGATAGCTAACTCTATAAGCTAATATAGCACTAGATAAGTAAAGGTTCCACCTACTAGGATCACAGCAGGCCATCTTTTGAAGTATGGCTACAAGGGTACCATTTGCCCATTTGACCACACCATTAGTTGAAGGATTATAAGGGGTCATAAGAGACTGATAAGCCCCCATTAATTTGGTAAGCTCAGCCACCACATGAGATAGAAATTAGTCCCATTATCCAATACTAGGACTTTTGGGCTACCATGCCTGGTGAAAACTTGCTTGAAAGAAAGGATGCCGTCACCTTGGCAGTAACTGTGGAAACTGAAATAGCTTCAATTTATTTATTAAAATGGTCAATAGCTAATAGAATATATCAATGCCCATAGGTGGCCGTAGGGAAAGGACCCACCACATCATTACACATAGTGGAAAAGGGTTTGGAAGGCCCCACAATTTGGTGTTGAAATTTCAGATCTCCACCACGTCTTTGGCACTTAAGGCAATATTCCAGCACATCATTTACAAATTCCAGCATGTTATCGCAGTAACAATGATTCTTTAACCACTGTAGTGTCTTAGCGACAGCTCCTTGACCTACAGCTTGGTGGGCATTCACAATAGTATCAGTCCTCGCAAAGGGCCAAATAAAGGGCAACCACTTAGATCCCAACTTTCTATATAATGAAACTTCTTTAACCTGAGTGTCTTCAGTTAAGGATTATAGCTTCGAGATAACATCCTTAGATCTATGGAACCAGAGCTCAGGTCTACCGATCAGGTCATAAATGTGATCTTCCTCTTCAGAAAATAATGTTAGGATAGGCAATCGTGAAAGTCCATCAGCGTTTTAATGAGTAGCTCCAGCGCGATGTTAAATAGTTAAGTCATAATTTTGGAGCTTTAAAGCCCATCTAGCTAAGCGCCCATCAAAATCCCTCATTTGTGGCAACCATTTTATGGAGGCGTGATCCTTTACAATAGTGAAATGCTCGAAATATAGATAAGGGTGAAAATTTCTGATGGAGGACAACACAGCGAGGCATTCTCTATCAGTAACTCTATAATTGCATTCAGCCTTAGAAAGGGTTTTACTATAGTACGCAATGTGGTGATCAACCAGAATGGTATCATGTTGAGCCAGAATTGCCCAATAGCAATATCACTGGCATCAGTAAATAGTATAAAAGGTTTGGAAAAGTCAGGATGGGCTAAGACAGGGGCACTCATTAAAGCTTGGCGCAACAGATCAAAGGATTATTGCTGTGATTCTTCCCATACAAAAGGGACTTCTTTATGCAAAAGATAAAATAAAGATTCTGCAATCTTCGTAAAATGGGGAATATATTATCAATAATAACCAATCATCCCTAAATTCACTTAAAATATTGTGTAAGCTTTTAAGAACTGACATGTCCAAAATAGCTTGTATTTTATTAGATAAGGATAAAATACCTTCGCAATTAACTTTATGCCCCAAAAAATTCCATCTCAATTTAAAAAAGCACACTTTGATGGTTTAAGTTTAAGTGAGGAATGACACAGTCAGCCAAAAACTTCCTTCAAATGAGCCAAATGCTCATTAAAAGTTGTGAAAGACAGAAACATCATCTAGATAAACTAAAACACAAGAAAGTTTCAGATCCCCAAACAAGCCATCCATGGCTCGTTGAAAAGTAGCAGGGCATTACAAAGCCCCTGCGGCATATGAGTTGGCTCAAATAGCCCCTCACTAGAAATTAGAGCACATTTTTGACGATATTCCAGGGTAAGATCAATTTGCTAATAGCCACTCACAAGGTCCATAGCTGAGAAGTATTGTGATCCAGCAAATAATCTCAATGAGTCATCTATGTGAGTTAATAGATAAAAATCCTTTTGAGTAACAGCATTGAGTTGACAATAGTCCATAACCACTCGGTGACCCCCATCCTTTTTTTGGATGAGTAGTAGAGGAGAAGCTCATGGACTCTTAGAAGGCATTAGTAGCCCTGCCTCGAGGAGTTGTTTCAGTTCCACTGAGACTTAGGCCTCTTCAACTTTGGATTTGCGATATGGTCGAGCTTGAATATTGGTAGTATCCCAAGTTTTCACTTGATGCTGTACCTCTTTCTTCAGGCCAAAATCTCCTGGACCTTGGGCAAGGATATCCGCATATTCTTCAAACAGGGCCTCAGCTTCAAGCTGTTGTTCTGAAGTAAGTGGATCCCAAAATTTGACGCCAATTTGAGAAACAATAGGGGGATCTTCCATCCCAAATTCGCATAAATCTCCACATCCTGAAATGGATAATATGTCATTCACAGGAGTAGGCTGCACATAGGCGATGGGATTATTGCAATTCTATTGCATAGGTCAGGAAGTGAGATTAGCTAGTAGAATTGAGACAGTACCATAATAGGCATGATCAAGGATACCTGGGCAGGGTAAGGCCTCCAAATGTGAGGGATTTAGGTGACTGAAGATCTCTAATACATGATCAGGGGGTACAAATACTTGTACACCCGTATTAACAATGATTTGAGCTTTGGGAGGAATAGTGATCAGAGAGTTAGAATATAGCGGCATGCCCTCAGAGGCACAAGCAGACGGAGGTGGAATTATAGTCTGTGGACCCAGGATTCAGTATTTGAGAAGTGAGATAGATGTGGGGTATTCCAGTAAGCAAACACGTCGTTTGAGTTTGCCTTTGCTAGTGGGGACATCATCTAAGCTTAAAGGTACTTGGTACCCTATTAAAGAAAGGTATTTATCTTTAAGACTGATTATTGCATCAAAATCGATGAGAAACTTAATTCCTAAGAGAAGATCATAGCAATTGTTATCCAATACCACTGCAGGGGCTGACACAACCAACTTTCCAAAACGCATCAGAAGAGAGGAATAGGCTCCTATAGATTTAGTGTAGGAAGGTCCAGCAGTTCCATAATCTTGGGAATGGTTCAGGTCCGGAGCCAATTTGATTTTCTTCATAAGTTTGGACGAGATTACATTAATGGGTGATCCTGTATCAATGATAGCCAAAACTTTCACCTTATGCACAATGACTTCCACCCAGGTTACATCAGTGCCAAAGTTTGGGATTGAGAACACTGAGGGATTAATCGTTTGAATGGAATTAGAAGGAAAAGAGGAAGCATAAGCAGAAATAGAGTCTTTGTTGGATAATTCATCAGGGATATCAAGCTCATTGGGAGCAGATACCAAATAACAATTTAAAGAAGAATTGAAAAGTTTTGACTGAGGCACCTGAGGTAGGTCAGCACAGGGAGCCTCGTGCCCTATGCTTTTTCCTCTTTTTTTGACTCCTCCTCTTGTTTTTTCCAAAAATCGAGACACCACTTGGCCCTGAGACCACAATAAGTACACGCTTCCTTCTTCATATGGTTTAGGTTTAGGTGGCATTGCATGGATGTGAGAATGAGGGTTACTAGAGGAGGTCAGATGTACCGCCCCATTAGGAATTTACACAAGTGCTTCCTTGATGTCAATAATAGAGCTGAAATTTCTTTTAAATGATTTCAAGTGTAGTAGTAATTGAGTGCAAGAACCGAATGCACTCATTACAGCTGATATAGCAAAATCAACAGTAATCCAGTCGCATGTAGCAAGTGTCTGGGCCTCATGGTAGAATTGTTTAGCGAATTCCTCAATAGACTCTCCTCGTTTAATTTGAATACTCATAAAGGCTTGATTTTGGTTGGAAAGGGTTTGATCACTCCAAAATTCATTTATGAGAGCGGTTTTCACTTGAGCCCACATATTGCAAACCTTAAGGTGATGAACCATAATCTCTTGTGCGTTCTAGCTTAGGCAAGAAGTGATATGGCGGACCTTCTGTTGATCAATAGCTCCATCCATTGCGCGTTCATAAAACAAAAAGAAACAAATGGATGCTACCTTCACCTGGTTCAAAATTATCCTTGAAGGTAGGTTTGAAAAGGGTGGCTTCAGTGTTCAAGACGTGTACACCTGATACTGCGACCAGTCCAACCTTGGAGGGTTAAGACTCTGTGAAATGGGCATGAGGGGGAACTTGGTCAACTTGTTGTCTCAAGAGTTTCAAATCATCTTGTAAATTTTGAGCCCATTGTTTAAGATGGTCATTCATAGGAGCTCGGTTTGAGCTGTAAATTTTAGTAACCATCTCTGTTTGCTTGGTCTCAAGTACTTCACATTTGGCAACCAACCGCTCATTGGACGCTGTCAATGAAGCAAACAGGGTTTCTTGAGTAGTTTAATTTGCATCGCATAGCCAATGTGCATTCTCAACACCATCCCTGAATTGATTAAGGAATAGTCCGGATCATTTGGAAGACCTTCTAAGGATAAGAAACACCCTTGAGCTATGGCTCAAATTTGGGTTTCTAATGCTTGTACTTGAGATTCTAGGAGCATTGAAGGTTCAGAATCGGATGTTGGAAGCGAGGAGCCAGGGGGACCAGGAGGTCCTGGGGGTCCTTGCGACCCATCTCTACCTGAGGAACCTGGATGACCTTGTTGACCCAAAGGACCAGGGGGACCACAGTTTTCAGGAGTTCTGGAGTTACTGATGGGGAGCTAGGTGGTCCCGGTGGTCCAGGAGGACCAGCAGGGCTGGGTTCACCTTCTCTAATATTACCCACCACTTGGACAAGTTGTTAGCATATTAAGCTCCCCAAGCTCTTCTCATGCTCAGCCTGCAACTGATCCAGTTGTCTCTTAATCTCCTCCTCCAGGGAGGTAATCCGATGTTAAATAGGGTTAGTGGCATTGCTAACTTATTGAGATAATTTCCGGCTGATGTATCCCACACCATTATCAATTCTCACCAACTGGTTATAAATTTCGTTGATTTCTCTTCTACTATTGAGAATGGCCTCTAGATTATCCCTTCCAAAATTGGATGCTGTTTCATAAAATGAAGATAGTTGAGAGTAAAATTGTTGCGCTAGAGTCAATTGGCGCTGGATTTCAAGATGATACAACCCCAAAACCTGGAGTAAATGATGAATAGCAGGATGTACATAATGCCGGAGATACTATTCAGTTATGGCCAAACCAACTTCAATAGTCTGTAACACTGCTCAGTTATATAAGTTCATCATGTTGTCAGCAACCTTAGATGCTCAGTCATGATTAGGGCGAGCACCAGGCTGAATAGCCCCTATGATCAAGCTTTTGACAGTTTCTTCAACATTTGTGGCTTGGATCTGATGATTAGATTGGTCAGGGCCCTCGATGGCTAAGTCCATTGAAGCTTAAAAATTGTAGCTTATTGATATTGGTGGAAGGCAAATCTTGCCAGTTAGAGTGTACCCAATGAGTGATACTCAAAAATTCCTCTGAAGAAGGGCTCTCTTCGCTATACATAAAAATTGTTGTGAAAGTATTTTTTCACCAGGTAGCCTCAGAAGCAGACCTGGAAGGGAGCAACAGTATTGGAATTTTATGAGAAATTACAATAAACAGGTGCTACAAAGACTACAAAATTATTATTTCCATGGCTCTAGCAAAGATCAACTTAAGTGCAACGAAGTTATTAGTTGCATTGCTATGGATAATGCCAAATGAAAATACAGAATCCTGTATGAAAATAGACCAAAATTAAACTATGCATGGCGAGCATTGAGATAATTTATTAATTATAACTAGAGTTATTTATAGAGGAAAATTTTGTGGTTCTTTGCGAGGATTTCCTTGATTCACCTGAGGTAAGATCTTTTCTACCAGAGGACTGATATCATTAATTATCATTAATATTAAAATTTTGTGATGATCATATCTAATAGATCTCTTGTTAGATGCAATTGACCTTATTAGTGAGGGCTTAGCTACTTCATAATGATTGGTTATTTCAGATTGCTTGGTCATCTTGGATTGCTGAGCTTCTTCAGATTGGTTAAACTTACCCATCGTAGGAGGTCAATAACTCCAAAGAGTCTTTCTTTGGCAAACTGTGAATCATAAATACTCATCTTGGATTTTTCAAGCTTATTAGACCAAGATATCAAATCTCGATCTGGAGTAATTTTGGTCATCTTGGCCATATCTCCAACAGTGACACATGCAAAATCATTGTCACCCCCAGTCAGATCTGGGAGGGGGTTATGTTGGACTTCGCCTTGGTTTAGGTGAAGACTCAACTTTAATGTTATCTATATTAATTATATACTTGATGTCAACTTTAATACTATTGTATTGACATTGATTTGTACTTACTGTTTTATTTTAAATGGAATTAATGCCCAAAATTATTTTTATAACTAGTCTAAGAATGTTTCATTAAGCCAACTGCCTGAAAATTTTATATAAACTTATAACTTAAGCACTCAGCGAATTCCCATAATAGTGCCAAGTTTACAACCTAACAGGATTTGGATAATTTACCCAATTAGTGCTTTACTGGCCAATGAGATAGGGAAGAATACCAAAGTCAAGTTACTATCATCTTAATATCATGCTAAGGATGTATTCAGTGTTCAACTCTCCATTCATCCAATAAACACCTTACTCCTCATACTATGCCTTATTGCCTATTGGTTTCCTAATAACAAATAATTAAAACACTTGATTGCGTTACCTTTATACAATCTCAGTACAGCCTTCAATGTTGGAAATTTATCTTGCAACTCTAAAATAAGAAAGTTTTAGGTCAAGTTCCACCAAAAAGGGAAATGTCAGACATTTGCAACTCCCCAATGCCATTATGAGCGATTCTAATGAAAATGTCAATGAGAACAGCCAAAAGACCCTGGTCAATTCTCAGTGGAACCCCGTAAACTGGGTAACACCAGTTTAAAGCCCGCATAGGCACTTTTCATAGAAACATTAAATTGGATTTTGCCAATTGGACAATAAACTCTGGGGAAACCAGTGAAAGGTACTCCCCCAACCAGCACCAAGTCCTTCACCACACCTGCACAGGGGCCACCCCTTTTATAGGCATGGCGCGGGCCCCTGAGGTGAGAATATTTTCTCAAGTGGTTGGTTGGGGTACATCAAGACCTTGCCACATAGGTATAATTTGTCCCAAAACCCCAACGTCTGTTTTACCAAAATTAGCTAACTCCCCCATGATATGATAGGAGAGTTTCACATATCTCCTAATTTGGAATGCATTACAGCTATTCTAAAACTATCCCCAAATTCCTTCTGACCTTCAAAATCAGTATAAATATTAACTAATGAAAATAAGAGGAAAACACTTTTTTGCTTACCCCCATGCTCATGGTAATATTATAAAGCCCAATTTTATATTAGCGTTTATTTTATTATATTTAATAATATTTATGGGATCCAGCAGCGTTAGCACCAGAGAGCACCTAAATAGCTGTATTCCTACAAAATGTTGCTCACTACAGGAAGTCCCTGTAGACCAAACCTCTTTGTTCTTAAAAGCAACTTACTAGAGTTTTTTCCCGCCTTGAGGAGCTTGAACAGCGCACTTACAAACTCTTCATTAAGGACAAGTTCACCCCTGATAAAGGGAGCATTGCTACCTTCCTATACGTTTATGAAGCTGCTATGGATGGTGCCTCAGACAAACAAAAAACTAACACATCCTACCTTGTTTAAGCGGCTTAGCTTAAGAGATAGTTGTACACCACCTGAACCCTGGGTAAACTGGAAAGAGGTGAAGTAAACTCTTATGACTGAATTTGGATCAAAGCAGAGTCTACATAGGGAAAAAAAGGCCGTTATGCGCCATAATTTTTATGAGGGTGAATCGCTTATTATCTTTGCTGAACATTTTTACATCTCTGCGCAAAGGTTGTCACCTCTAACATGTTCACCCTTGACAATGCTATCGCTGCCCTGTTATCTGGGTTAGCTTCTCAACCCTCTCTAGCCAGCCATATCATCTCGGTAAAACACTATTTTTATGATGATCGTGACATCAAGGAGGCTTTGTTAGATGTGGCTGAACTCCATGTATGTGCCACGCCACATGTAGCTTAAGTGACAACCTTGGATCTAACCATCAAGGAGCATTCGGTTGTTGAACCATTGAGAGTGAGGCCACCTGTGCCTCTCCTACATGCTAAACCTGCTCCCTCAGTGCGACTTAAAAAGGTTGTCACTCCTTATAATAAATCAAAGTCCTATAAAGTTGTAACATCCATATGGTCACACAAGTTCACTAATGCCTCTGTGCTTTCTCTTCCAGCCAAGCTGGAAAATGCGTCTCATAAGGCTATCCAATTTTCTGTAGCCATATCCCCTACTTCTATTGCAGCTTTGCCCATGATTGATAATACCCCTGGGTAGGAACCTAAGGGGGTTACAATGACGTTAGATACTATATTTTAGGAGCACCTGCGGAACTAAAGGTTCCAGAGCATCTAAACAATGGAGGTTTTGAATTTACCACTATACCTGAGGGAACATAACTCAGCCAAATTTTAGGATGACCCAAAGTTATTGATACTGCCAGCGATGGTGATCAATTCTTAGCTAGTTTAATTCGGCCCCTTCAGCAGGTCCAGCCCGTTAAAACCATTGTGGATAATTATCCCAAGACCGCTCGCAAAATAACCTCCACTTTTGGCTTAAGGAGGTCTTAGCTTTGGCACCTAACATTGGAGGAACCCTCACAAAAGTTGAAGTGGTTATAAAAAAGTCCAAATTCTGGCCATCTTGGATACTGGGTCCCTGGTTAATGTGATCTCCACAAACCATATTAAGAAAATAAAGCTAGCTCCTGACATGGAGTACACACGAGAATTTGGAACCGCTGGCCCAAATAATACTCGTGCAATTGGGGCCTACTCTTCCCTTCCCATTCGCATTGGGAAGCTTATTTTATCAGCCTCTGCTGTGGCTTTGAACAGCAACGTGAATGATATGCTCATAGGCACTCAGTTTATGATTGAGTACGGGTGATTAATAACATAAAGCAAGAATATCTCTTGTTACTAAACTATGAAGTTCCGTTAGTCTTATCTAACAAAGAACCCAGCAAGCACGAATACTCTTGCCTGATTAAATACCCTTTCTCAGCTATGACTTTATCTTACTCTACCTCGGGACGTCACACTAAGAAATTACCCAATTCAGTGGATGCAAGGGATGGTATCCCTTTCTATGCTGCAGATGAGGTAGTAATCAAACCTGTGGAACAACGCTTTGTTGACACTAAAATCACAATCCAAATCCCACACCACTGCTTGTTGTATATCACAAGTATTGAGGGCGTTAGCCCCTTAGACCTATGGTATTGCTTTGAGTACTAGACCCAGCCTGTCAGAGGCCTATTACCTTCTTACTGGGAAACCTCACAGGAAAGACATCATTATTTGAAAACACCAGGAGATTGGCCGAGGCTTTCTACTTCCTGTAGAAGATATTGAACATATCCACTCCATTGGCTTATGGCTGATTTGGGTTTGCCTACGGATAACCAGGTGTGCACTCTACCTAATGTTCATATTTCGGATGAGTCAACCCCAGTCAAATTGGAAAAAGTTCATACTTTAGAGACGAATATAGCGACATAAATTCTAAATCATGCCATGACTATGGTCATATGAAAGGCTGGTGTCACTCCATAGATGTGGGTGATGCTCGCCCTATTCAGTCAAAACCATACCGTAAGTCAAAGGTGGAAGAAGAGCAAATGAGGACGGAGCTCCAGCAATTGCTAGATTCAGGGTTGTTAGTACCTTCACAAAGCCCTTGGTCTTCCCCTCTGTTGCTCATTAAAAAGAAAAATGGAGGTCATGGGATAGTTTTTTGGACTACAAAAAATCGAATAATCTTACAAAAAAGGATAGTTGTTCTATCCCCCGCATTGATGATGCCCTGGCCCAACTTTCTGGCACTAACTTCTTTTCCGCCATGGACTTGGCTAGCGGCTATTGGCAAATGGACCTTTCCCCAGAAGATCAGTAGAAATGTGCTCTCATTTGTAGTGAGGGTCTTTGTCAATAAATCCGATTACCACAAGGGTAGTGTAATGCACTTGCGTCTTTTCAGCGTGCAATGGACCATATTCTGCGGGACCAAAAGTTAACTTGTGTCATCATATATCTTGATGATATCACAGTGTTCTCCCATACTGAAACGATCATCTTGAACATCTGAAGGAAGTGTTTCAAGGATTACGCAAGTCAAATATTAAGTTAAAGGTTTCAAAATGTACCTTCTTCCAAAAGAATTTGGATTTCCTTGGACACTCCATTTCTTGAAAAGGAATACAACCCTTGTTAGATAAGGTTGAAGCGATTTCAAAGATGCCTCCCCCTAATAATCTATGGGACATTCAGGTATTTCTAGGAATGATGGGGTATTACCATCAATTTATCCCCAAATTCTCCCAGCTCAGCAAACCACTCGTTCGTTTATTGGCTAATAACACCCCTTTCTATTGGGGTGCCAAACAGAAGGCCGCTTTTGAGACAATAAAACAACTGTTACAACAAGGTCCTATCCTGAGAGACCCAGACTACAATAAACCTTGATCATGTTTACCAACACTTCAGACTATGCCGTTAGGGCCATCTTATCTCAATTAGATAAAAAAGGTGTAGATCATCCAGTAACCTATTTCAGTAAGATGATATTAAAAGAAGAACGCAACTATAATGTAAAGGAGAAGGAGTGCTTCGCTGTTCTGTTAGCTGTGAAGCACTACCGCCCTCTTTTATATGGATCCGCCTTCACTGTGGTTACAGACCACGCTTCATTAAAATGGCTATAAAACATGAAGGACACTACTGTCCAGTTAGCTCGTTGGGCTCTAAAGCTCCAGCCTTATGGTATTAAGATTGAACACTTAGCTGGGACCTGTCACTTAATGTTGATGGGTTGACAAGGCTGCCAGTCCTTCATTTGGATAAAAGTGAAGCGGAGAGGTTTCATGATCAATTAATGACCCTAAATGAATGGGAGGATGATGATGAGCATGTCTAGAAGATGTTATCCCAACACCTCTGAAACACAAAAGTGGAGGATGGGAAGTTGTATAAACAAGTGGGGGCAAAGTGGTTGCCTTACCTTCAGCCTTCAGAACGAGTCCTGTTATCCTAGAAGCTCAAACCCTCCTAGGTTATGGAGGAGCGAAGAAAACATATGAGTGGATTGAGGATCGTTACTATTGGGATGGAATGATGGAAGCAATCGTTGATGTCTCAGAAGTTTGCCTTACATGTAAGAAGAAATCTGGTTTAAGACTCGATACCAGTATCTACCCACTACCCCTCAACAACTTTACCACACCATAAGTTTGGATGTAATAGGTCCCCTTCATCAAAATACTAGTGGGAACAAATTTATACTAGTAGCTATCAATAATTTCACTAAATGTGTAGAAGCCTTGGCTCTTTCTTCCCAAACAGCCAAGGCCACAGCCACCTTTTTACATCAAAACATTTTCTCTTGACATGGCTGGCCCCAAGTACTAGTCTGTGACAATAGGAAGAACTTCACCTCCACAGTAGTAAAAATCCTGGCAACATCTATGGGAGCCCAACAACTTTTCTCAGCTCCATACAATCCCTCCAGCAACAGAACTGTGGAAATAGCAAATGGTACCCTGGTATCAATTCTACGTAAAATGGCCTCTTCTGATCCCCTTCACTGGGACAAATACTTACCAAGTGCCCTCATGGTTTACCAGATTTGTTATCACCAGGTATTAAAAATGTCCCCATTCCATGTCTTGTATGGGCGAGAACCAGGGATACCTGCTTTCCTAGTTAAGGATGTATTCTCCTCTAGAGTTGAGAATCCTGAAAAAGTTATGAGATGATTGTGTCAACGCATCATCCAGCTCAAATCAGAGGCCATGTCTAATTTAGCCAAAACAGTGACAAAAGAAGGACAGGCAGCCAATGAGCTCAGAGCCCCCTGCCTACATTCCAAGTGTTTGACATGGTATTATATTACCATAATTGCATCAATTCTAGAAGTGGTAAGCTTGGAACAACTTGGGAGGGTCCCTTCACCATCACATAAAAGAGAGGAAATGAATATTCCATTATGTCGCTAGCTACCAGTATCATAATTAATCTCGTACATGACCGTTTCTTCCAGCCCTATTCGCCCCTTGACATTCTTGAGGGGGTGATGTCGGACATTTATCTTAGCAGCTTAAAAATAAGAATGTTTTAGGTCAAGTTCCACTGAAAAAGAGAAACGTCGGCCATTTGCAATTAACTTGATGCCTTTACAAGTGATTCTAATGAAAATGTTGATAATATTGGCCAAAAGAACCTGGCCAATTCACGGTGTAACCCTTTAAGCTGGGTAACTCCAGTTAAAAACCCACACGGGCACTTTCTATAAAAACATTCGATTGGATTTTGACAATTGTATGACAGACTTTAGGGAAACCAGCGGAAGGTACTCCCCCAACAAACACCAAGTCCTTCACCACACCTGCGCGGGGGCCACCTCCTTTTATAGGTGTGGTGGTGGGCCCCCAAGGTGAGAATATTTTCTCAAATGGTGATTGGTTGGGGTACATCAAGACCTTGTCGCATGGGTATATTTAGCCCCAATAACCCTAACGTCCGTTTTACCAAAATTAGCTAACTCTTCCCACAATCTGATAGGAGAGTTTTACATATTTTCTAATTTGGAATGCATTACAGCTATTTTAAAACTATCTACAAATTCCTTCTAAACTTTGAAATCAGTATAAATATCAACTATGAAAATAAGAGGAAAACACTTTTTTGCTTACCCCCATGCTCCTAATAAAATTATAAAAACCCAATTTTATAGTAGCGTTTATTTTATCATTTTAAAAATCTTTGTGGGACCCAGCGGCGTTAGCACCAGTGAGCACCTAAATAGCTGGATTCCTACATTCAACATAGAAATCTAATTTAATCCAACTTGAACCTGGACTGTGACATTACTTCTGCATTCATGAATCTCTTTCCACTCTCACAAGTAGTATCCACCTATAACTAATCACCTTCCTGATTTTCACTTGGTACCTTAACAAATACTAACTATTTCTTAATAAAACTTTATTTGAGATCCTAATTTTTAAATTCTTATTTCAAAGTCAAATTCTCTTGGACAGAAATATCCATCCCTTTGAGAATTGATAGGAACTTCTGAGCCTCTAGAGAAGTTTAGTACCAACCTAAGTTGTCCAGCCTAAGCACCTTCAAGTATCTAGTCAATTATTCTTGGCTTGTTTCAAATAGAGCAAAGCTGATATTCAACATTTCACTGGTTTACAATCCAACAAACTTGAACCTTCAGTTTGCCCATTTCAATTCCTATAACTGGCAGTGCCTTAATCTTCCATTGCAGATATTACCCAGGATATCATAGACAATTGGGTTATGATAAATTTATTTGAGCCTATATCCTCTAAACAGGATTTTGTGAGGTGCAATGTCATTTTGTGTAATGGTGAAAAAACAACCTGTTGAGGATCAAATTGATGAGCAATTTGAACTCCCTTCCTCCAGATTCAGGCCTTGAAAAATGATAAGTCTCTCCACTAATGAGTCAATGCCCATGAATGAGCAATAACAAAGGTATTTTGGAATTGTTAAGAGGAACAGTCCAGTCTGCTTCACTAATTAATGATCTGGTGAAACTATATCATAAAGCCCAGAGCTTCAACCCAGATATCCCTGCACAATATGGTCTTGACAATCCAGAAGTTGATGGATAAGACTTACTGCTGCTTTGCCCTCATATTTGATGAGAAGTAAAGGTCCTGATCAAGGAGGACTAAGGCTTCTATACGCCATAAGTCTCCCATTCACTCTGTAATGGTAAAAAAATTTCACTAATAAAGAATTCAAATTCAACCATGCTCTTTATTAGAATATATTCCCCGTTACTTTGTAGTTTCAAGACGAAGCAATATCTGTAACTATAAAGATTTTCTTGATCATTGCATTTTGACTTAGGTTTGGATTTTCTGAATCCCAAGATGAATCGTTTTAAGACTTTTGGGTTTGGTCAAGTTTGAATGCTGAATTGTGCCTCACCTAGATTATTGATTAGCTCATATGAGCCTAATCAATAGTTCAGGTTAGGACTCCAAAGGGAAGCCATAAAAAGGCGCGCCTGCCAATTCCAAAGCTCACTTCAGTATACTTCCCCTTGAGTCCCTCCATGAGGAGCATTGTAAGTTGCTCCACAGACCAGCTCTGTTCAGAGGGCCCTTTTAATTCATGAAAAAAATAGAGTGTTATTTTAGGGTTTGCATACCTCACTTACCTGTTCATCCTTTTTGGGTACCAACTCTATTTACTAACTTCACGTTGGAGTACTTTGGCACTAGCAGTGCGTTTAAGGATTTTTTCATTTTTATGGCAGTCAGTGTTGGGATGATTCTGACTCTTACACTATTCCAAAGTCAATGTGCATCAGCACGCCACTAATCCCCACATTGGCTGATCTCAGTGGTCACTTAGGTCCCAGTTGTCGAGAAACAACACAAGTGGGAGCCATTGACTGATGGCTAACCCTGGATTCAAAGTGGATATTGGATGGAAATCCCAGTGGGGACCTCCCACTTACCAGAGATTTGGTTGGCACTGAGGGGACCTGTTCCATCAGGGATCTCTCACCTATGGACAGTCACTTGGAAAGGGGATGGCCATCCAGCTGCACTGGACCATGTGTCCCTCCCACGCTACAGTTGGAAAAGGTGCCTTCCTGGTTAGGATGAGAATACCATTGCCAACTGGAGCTTGGGAGGGGGACGCTCCACAGAAAATCTCTGGGCGTGCTTCCTTGTGCCAGATGGTCTGATTCTAAAAGCCCTGTCCCAATTTGCCCTTGTCATTTGTCTTTTCCCCATAGGGACCCAGAATTTCTCCAGGCTAGTTTTCCTAGAGCTTGAGGTAACTTGCCTCAGGAAGCCCTCATGGTGGTGGCCTCCCACTGTGGGGCCCCTCTTTGGAGAGGGGACCTTCCCTAGTGGGGGGTAATGTAATGATCAAGTTTATCTCAATCATCACAAATTGACTTGATTACAGATTTTCTGAATACCAAGCCAAATCTTTTAAAAGGTATTCTGTGCTGGTCAGGTTTGGGTGAGGCTCCAATAGAGTGATCTTAAAGGTTGAGCCTGTTTAATTCCAAAGGTTGTTTTAATTCTTCTTCTTGAGTTTCTACCCTGAGATGGGTTACTCCTGTGGCCCTGAGGCCACCCTTGCCTTTACATATAGTGGATTGTGGAGCCTAATTATTGGGATTTACCAAAAAGCGACTGTCAGAATTTACACTGAATCCAATAATAAACTGAGTTAGGTTCTTCAAAGCTCACTGTTGTATTTTTGCCCATTTTCCTAGCCGATTAGATTACCAGGGGTTGCTAGGGGATAATTCCCTAATGCAAAGTGAATTGAATATTGGTTAACCCTGATTTTGGGGCAACTATCTTTAGGAGATTTTGATATTTTCCAAGGTCTGATATGTCAGGGATTGATCTGGATGAATGCTTAAGATCTCTTTGGGCAGAGTTGCTGACAAAAAAAGCTTCTGAAGGTTAAATTACTATCATTTGTATCAATTTGGATTGGTCAGATTTCATCACCGACTGATTGGTAAAGAAAAGGAGTAAGTTATGAGGCAAGCGATGCTGCATGAAACTAGAAAATTGATCAGTTGGTTTGCGACCTGCCTTAATGGGTAACAAGTCCCATTACCTAAGAAGGTTGCTTGCCAAATATGGTTGGTTCACTTGGATTTAGAGGAAAACGTTAGGGACACATTTCCAACTCTTTCTGTTTTAGGTCTCAAGGATGTCTATTGACAGAATCCTAGCCAGGATGGGAAAGATCATTGTTTCTGAGACGAAAATGGCTAATTCAACAGCAACGGTTGCCATTTCATCAAGGAGGTGCCAACTGAGGGTTGGGCATCAAATTCCCCGCCCTAAATTCCCTAAATAATAAAATAATAAACACACACTACTACACAAAGTCTTTATAGATACAGATTGGCTAGACTCTCCATTTAGGTGTCACCCAACTTAGGGTTGATACAGGTGATAAGAACTAATGGCCAGGTGGACCGAGATTCTTGTATGGCAGGAAGCTAAAACACTACTGTATACTACTTTAAAGATTTATTACTGAGAGTATTATCTTAGTATACTTGTATCA
Source organism: Massospora cicadina (assembly GCA_022478985.1). Taxonomy (NCBI): domain Eukaryota; kingdom Fungi; phylum Entomophthoromycota; class Entomophthoromycetes; order Entomophthorales; family Entomophthoraceae; genus Massospora; species Massospora cicadina. The sequence continues at coordinate 165,546 of JAKSZP010011846.1, forward strand.
GAATCTACATTTGAGTTCTATTCTTTATCAAGGATATTATTGATGTGTGCGTTAATTGGGAGACTATTTAGGATAAAGAGTAAGGATCTGAGTGGGATCCAGAGAAGAAGCTTAATTAAATTTGGGATTGCTGCTGACAGTATGTCAAACAAGAGAAACAGTAAACAGGGATCTTATCGTAGATTGAGTTAGGTGGTATGAGGAAATGAATCCTTCTTCAAGACATCATGAGTATTTTGAGAGAATACTGTCTAAGCGTTGGACTGAAATCTAACACTTAATTTAATTATGGATTATAGTCGCCATACTATTATCAATGATAATATCAACTACTATCATACAACATGGAGAATTGCACAAACCCAAACCTGCGCAGTATATATATTTATAGGGGTTATTAACTGAGAATAATCAGAAAACCTATAAATTTTAACAAAATGGTGCTCATTACAGGGGTGTAGTTGAGTAAAAAAGATTATAACATGATGTTGTATAAAGATGAGATAAGAAAGCTATATACTGAGTTGGCAATCATTAATAAAAACGACCTGAACTCAGCGGATCATCTATAATTTGCAGCCTTGGAGGAGAGAGCCTCCAAGATGGAGGAATGGTCAGATATCATAGAAGATTTATTTAGGATTTTGCCATACTTGACAAGCCCTATTCCATCTGTTGAAGGATCTGAAGATAGGATGAGTATGGAATGAAGAAGTTCAGAAATCCTTCAATTAGTTATGCTAGTACCTGATAGATTCTCTGATTTTAAAATATCCAATTTTAATCAAGAATATAATATACAAACTGATGCTTTGTTGACGGCGATCATTGCCATATTGAGCCAAGTAGATGAACCTGGAGACGAACATATGGTGGCATATGTGAGCTGGACACTCTCAGCCGCTGAGAGGAACTACAACATAAATGGTCGTGAATGCCTTACGGTCATTTATGCCTTTAAACAGTTTCTGGTGTACATCCACTGAATGCACTTCAAAGTGGTGTTGGATCACTCCTCAATCCCTTGGCTTCACAATCTGAGAACCAGAATGATGACTGGCCTAATGGTACTGAAGTTGCAGGCTTATGATTATGAGATTTTTTAACAAGTGGGGTCTTCTCATCATAATGCAGAAGGCTTATCAAGGTTACCAATGACCCAAATAGTATACCAGCAGGTGGATGATTTATTTCAGAGAATGGTTGATGGAGAAATTGGGAATGAGCCCCAAGAAATCTAAGGTGCGCTTTGAAAAGTGATGAGAAACACTGAGACCATGGATGGACAAGTTTTTAAGACGATTAATGGGAAGCAGTTACTATTACCAAAGCCATGAGAAAGAGCAGCTATTGTTCAAGCTGCTAATAAGGTTGTCAGGCATGGAGGCCGGAGAAAAATGACTAAACATATTTGCCAATACTACTGGGAGTCAATCAACTATGATGTCACGGACTATCTTGCTTGCTGTGTGGAGTGCCAGTTGCACAAGCCACATAATAAAATGATTGAATACCATCCGGTCTACCCTGGATCTACTTGGCATAAAGTGTACATCGATGTGATGGGACTGCTGACAATGAGCACAGGGGGAGTCAAGTACATAATAGTTGCAATTGATCATCTGACGAGATGGATTAAGACAATGGCCATGGTGAAAGTAGATGCTACCAATACTGCGAAGTTCATACTAGATCAAGTAGTATACCAACATGGATGCCCGCAGGTCCTACTGAGTTACAATGGGACAAATTTTATGTCTCATGTTATATTGTGGTTAAATGAGATAATGGGGATCCAAGGAGTCATGTCTGTACCCTACCATCTGGAGATTAACGGACTGGTGGAACGAGTTAATGGGAAACTGGCTAAGACGCTGATGAAGCTGGTCGTAGAAAGAACTTCTGTGTGGGGAACGTACCTGAGTTCAGTTACATTTGCCTACAATATCAGTCATCATACGGTAACAGGAAAAACGCCATTTGAGCTGCCATATGGGAGGAAGTCCGCATTTTCATTGTTTATATATTTTGTGGTGGAACCAACTTTGGGATGAGTGCCAAGCAGTGCCTGAATTGATTGATGAATAATCTGATCAAGATGCAATTGCAAGCATTTGATATGACTTTGAAGAAAAGGATATAATCAAAAATGATGGAAGTTAAGAACTGACTGGCCTTAACAGAACACTGAAATAAGTGAAAGAGTTGCCTATTGTGATACGCATTGTTTCAGAAGAGGAAAAAAATTGGATGCATTGTGGTTGAGTCTGTTCGAGATTATTGCCAATTTGGCGATGGACACTTACTCCTTCAAGAACCTCTTGGATGGAAGGATATTAAATTGAGTCAATTCTAAATATATAAAGCAACAGATTGAGGAAAAAGGTAATAAAAAAGATTTCCCAAAAGGACTGCTGAACCATTAAGTTGGTTATGTCCTAATGATTTGGTTAAAACTGAAAAAAGGACCGCTAATCCAATTTATATGTTTAAGTATTAAAAAAGTAAGACCTCTGAAACATAGAAAACTGGTAGGTCTAAGTATAACTAGGATCCAGTTTTGGAGAATAAAATAAAAAGATGGACTGCTGAACTGAAAAAAGGTCAAGTCTCATAGAAAAAAGAAGAAAAAATAAAAGATTAAATAAATATTATAAAAGAAAAAAGATTATTAAAAACCACATATAATTGTTAATTTTATAATTTTTAACTTTTTATTGGTTATCCTCAATTCAGGGATGATTCCGCCTATGTCGCCTCTTGGGGAGGGAGGATGGATTTCAGTAGGAGTTAATAACCTATCAAAATTTATGTGAGATCAGATGCTAGCGAGGGCTAGACCTACTCAAAACCAAGTTTGTTGAGCAGATTCAGATTCCTGCAAGAAAGCAACTAGGGGAAGGGAAATTGAAATGTTGGAAGAAGCCATACATAATACCCCAGAGTGGGGAGGGAAGCAACAGTACAAGAAGAGGCAGTTGGCAAATAACCCCAAGTAATCTTGATATGGAACCAGAGCTGAACGATTGGTCTTGAGCACTTGCCAATTGGATTCATTAAGAACACAGGGCATATGGGCCAGCAACAAGCAAGGGATACTAGATGGGGTTGCCAAATCATGCCCTCTCACAAAGCATTCAGTGGAAGATAATGATGGGATGTTCCAGAAATGAGATAATCGTGCAAGGAGCAGATGGCATACTGCATGTGATAACTACGATCTTCTCAGAAGCTGAAGCAGAAAGAGATATGGAAACCAGAAGAGGCTATAGCTTCATGGCCCAACTTTGAAGAGCTTGGCTGGAAAAGCGAAGAGCATAAGTGGGGATATACCAATCTAGGATGTTTTTAAGATTAGAAGAATTTAGAGCTATGGACAAAGACTCAGTGACTTGGGCCCTTATTTCTGCTTAGAGGAGCTCAAAATGTACACTGTTGCTGATGGTTAGTTCAGTGGCTAAGACAGCTGGCTTGTAGTATTGACTGAGTCAGAAGAGGAACTCCAGAAGCAAGTCCAATCCAGAAAGGAACAAATGATTGAGAGAGAAGGGCATTGCTTCATAATATTTGATGATGTTGTTAGGAGTATCTGCAAAAGGAGCCAAATCCATGAGAGTCTCAAAATCTAACTCTGAAATCGATGACAGTGGAAGGATTAGTCATGAGTCATTCAAGACAATTGCTAACCTGGTTTCAGTGGGGTTGGTTACCATTTCTGGTAATTACACAGAAGGACTAGATATTGGTACTTAACTAGGAGTATGAGTCCTGGAAGCACCATAGAAAAGGTTCCATCATGCAGATCAACTCATCCGCTAGAAGAGATGAATATCTTGATCAGATAAACTATTTAACAGCTGTTGGTACCGCAACTCAGAACTCAACATATTAGCTGGATGAGAGGGGGGATGCCAGACTTAAATTATAGTCAACATTATGCACACTTAAATCAATTAAGCTCCATTTTCAAAAGATTTAATCTTGAAATTAATGGGATAAGCTCTCCAGAGAAGAACTAAGAATGATATGATCCAAGAGGTTATTATGGGAAAATAACAAGGGCAAACTTAAATGAGCATCATTATTTGGGCTGCGAAATGAACATCAATGGCAAGAATTTCCTGTTGAGGAAGAGGAGAAAATCAGGAATCAAAGGACGCAGGACTAAGAATCATAAATATGACAGCAGGTCATATGCCCTGATGGGGGGAAAACTGGATCCTGGGATTGGTATCATCATGAGTAAATTAATTAGCTGGCATGATAGAAGGTCATGGGGACTGCGCCCTGAGTAGGCAGTAGTGAGGAGGAAGAGGAAGAGAGACACATGCTGAAGGTCATCCTAAGAAGCGTTGAGTACTGATGATTGTACTCCACTTGAAGAAATGAAGTATTTGGTGAGTGTCCAAAGCGGTGTTCTTCTGCCCCAATCATTTTCTCGCTGGAAATCTAAGCAAGAGGGGGGATGTGTTGGGATCTTTTCAATATTCCCAGCTGATTATATTACCAGGTATTGCTAGGGGATAATTCCCTAATGCAAAGTGAATTGTTTATCAGTTGACCCTGATTTAAGAGTAACTATGTTTAGGGGATTTTATGTTATTTGCCAAGGTCTGATTTGTCAGGGATTGATCCGGATGAATGCTTAAGATCTCATTGGACAGAGTTGCTAATGAAATAGGGGCATCTGATAGCTGATTAATTATCAGGTATACAATTGGGATCAGTCAGGATTCATCACCGACTGATTGGTAAAGAAAAGGAGTAAGTTATGAGGCAAGTGATGCTGCCTGCAACTAGTGAATTAATCAGTTGGTTTGCAACCTGCCTTAATGGGTAACAAGTCCCATTACCTAAGCAGGTTGACTGCCAAATATGGCTGGTTCGCTTGGATTTAGAGGAAAATGTTAGGGACAAATTTCCAATTCTTTCCGTTTTAGGTCTCAAGGATGTCCAATGACAGAATCCTAGCCAGGATGGGAAAGACCATTGCTGCTGAGACAAAAATGGCTAATTCAACAGCAGCAGCTGCTTTTTTTAAAGAGGTGCCAACTGAGGGTTTAGCTGAATTCCCCACTATAAATTCCCTAAAGAATTCACTAATAAAACACACTACTACACAAAGTTAAGAAGAGATACAGATCAGTGCAACTCTCCATTTAGGTGTCACCCATCTTAGGGTTGATACAGGTGATAATAACTAATGGTCAGGCGGACTGAGATCCTTGTATGGCAAAAAGCCAACACACTATTGTACACCTCTTTACAGATTTAATAAAAGAGTATTACTTAGTATAATTGTATCAGAATCTATTTTTGAGTTCTATTCTTTATCAAAGATATTATTGATGTGTGCGTTAATTGGGAGACTCTTTAAAATAAAGAATAAGGATCTGAGCGGGGATATTTAGAATTAGCTGAATTTAATTGGGGATTGATGCTGACAGTATGTCAAACAAGAGAAACCATAAACAGGGATCTGAGCGTAGATTGAGTTAGGAGGCACAAGGTAATGAATCCTTATTCAGGACATCATAAGTATTTTATGAGGAAATACTGGCTGAGCGTTTGACTGAAATATAATACTTCAATTCAACTACAGATAATAGTTGTCATACTATTATCAACGATTATCCCAACTACTATTATACCATGCGGAGAATTGCACAAAACCCAAATAAGTGCAGTTAATATATATAGGGGTTATTATAAAAGAAAATCAGAAATCCTATAAATTTTAACACTCACTTAAATGGTTGGACAGATGCGTAGTTTGCACTGAAACCCAATATATAACTAATATAGGACTTAACCAAAGACAGAGGTTCTGAGGTTTAAATAAATTCCCAATTGATGGAACTTAACCAGTTGGTGATGGTTTAGAGGTTCCCCAGGCTAGATATAATAATTGTTGAAATTGCACTGAATCCAAACATAAATATACCAAATGAACTCTAAGCTTATACAATACTGCAAAAAAGTAACTTTATTATAGAAATATTTAGTACTATTTATAGTAATAGTGAAGTATAATAGAGTTAAATAAAATATCAAGGTTAATAAATAATTTAAAGATCAGATAGATCAGGATAATTTGGAATAACAAGTCTTGCATCAATCTTGCTTAATCCCATCAATGGATCACCTGGAGAGTAATTCAGATTTTTTAACTGATTCATTAGTTCATAATTTCAGTTTAATTGATAAGAATTGCTTATTGCCTTATATAATAATATTAGACCTAAATTTAATATAGGTCCTTTAGTATATTATAAAATATTAAAAAATTGTTGGTATTAACTATAACTATATAAGTAATACTAAGGTGAGGCTTCATCCTTAATAGGAATTCCTGACATTGTCCCCTCCAAGCCTCAACTGGGGATGGCAGTTGTTTTGCTTAAAGTTATAGTCTGACTTGAGCTGTTTAAAATAGCCAAATTTATTGTCTAATTTTTCACATTGTAGAATGAGATTAACTAAAATATGGAATAGTTGATATTCTAAGGGGCCATCTTATTTATAACTTTTATTGGCTGGTTCAGTGGCAATCTCTTAACTTCATCTCACGTTTGAGGAGATAGGAAAGAGGATTTTGAGGTTTTGACTAGAGCTCAAGGTTGGAATAGCTCAATATTCTTCAATTCTTCGCGAAAGATAGAGTCAAGGGTAAGAGTTGTAGATTCAAATGCTGAATTATCATTTTGAGTAACATTGAGAGTTGGATCAGGCGGATCAGGTGTGAATTAATTTGATTTGGATTTTGAATCAGGTGGATTAGCTTTCAAGTAAAGATCCATAGGTAAGCTTTCGTGTTTTTGAGTTAAATTGGGACATAAATTGTCTTAATTATTAGAGTAGGTTAATAATTAGATGGTTTTGCCCTTAAATTAATTTTCAAACAGTATTCATTGTTCTGAAGGTTTGTATTTAGGTTTATGGGATCCAAAGTCTCTCCAGGTGAATTATATTCAATGATTAGATCAAATGAGTAACCACTTCTATATCTAGTACTAAAAAAGTAACCACATCTATAACTAGTCTCAATGAATTATCATCAAATGATATAAATTGGTTAATTTGGAATTATCATCATTCTTAAGGGTTAGGTTAGGTGTCTTAGATTTTAAATCAATTGGGTATCCAAATTCATGGGTTGACTTAGTTCTAAGGCCTAAATCTGGAGGTTTAGATTCCTTAGTATAATTGGGACTAATTAAATTATTTATACAATATAAATAATTTAATAAATTGTTGAGAATTAATGGGGAATATGGTTTGGCTTTTGGAATAATATGATCCAAATTGTCTGGAAGGATATTCATGATTTGAAGATTGGTTTGGAAATCAACATCAGTCTCATCATTGCAATCATCACTTGAGGGTTCAAGGGGTTCAGGCTTATAGATGACATAAGACTTTCATTTATCCAACTTATATAAGAGCTCAGTTGGGATATGGATATATAGTTGGTTCACTTCCCTCTTGATTTCATTTTTGGACATATGATTAGTCTCATCCAAGGTTATATTTGTAAAAGATTTGAATATATTTGTACTGGAATTTACTGTACCAATATCAGTCTCATAATTAGATTATTTATCAGTCTCATCCAATAATTGGTTTTCAGTTAAAATGGCCTTCTCCATAACTGGTTTATGTAAATTTTCTGCTTTTTGGAAAGCTTCATTAGCAGAGTTGTTAATTTGACTATCTTCATCTAGTTTATTAGCTTGAACAAGCCCAAGTTTGACTAATTTATTCCAGATTGAAGTGAGATAGGACTATACTACCTAAGGCATGTCTTCACAAGTTGCTCCAGTTTATTATGATATATATGATAAACTTCATCTAGGAAATTAAAAATTGGGTTTTGAGCTTCATCCTCAACTTCATTTATGAACACTGCTACTCAATAGACAGCTTTTTTGGCATAATCGCCAATTAGATCAAGTAGGTATTCAAAGTAATGAACATAATGTACCCAGTGGATTTCACTGTTCAATTCTTCCATTCCCTTTGTCATTAATATGAGTAGTCCATTATACAGGGAGTTCAAGGGTTTATTAAGTAGCTGTATAAGTTAAAAGTCAATCAAAACTATCTTAAACTTTGTCTCCAACTCCTCCACAGGAATGTAGTGGAGTGGTCTTAGATCCATTATATGTCCTCAGTATAATTGAATACTTTGTGTGGCTCAGAAGGTGTCTGGAAGAAAGCACCAGTGTCATAAATTTGCACAGAATCTATTAATAAATTGAGTCAGGTTCTTCAAAGCTCACTTAAGTGGTTGGACATATGTGTATTTCACAGTGAAACCTAATATATAAATAATATAGGACTTAACATCTATTTGAGGTTCAGAGGTCCAAATAAATTCCCTATTGATGGAACTTAACCATTTGGTGATGGTTTCTAAGGTTCCAACGGGCTAAATATAATAATTGTTGGATTTCTCATTGAAATCCAGACTAGAAATATGCTAATTGAACTCTAAAGAGTAGACAATACTGCAAGGAACGTTAATTTATCATGGAAATATTTATTACTATTTATATTACTAGGGAAGTATAATAGATAGAGGCTAAATAAAATATCAAGGTTAATATATAAATATAAATCAAATAGATCAGGATAATCATGAATAAATAAAGTCTTACATCAAGCTTTCTTAATCTCATCAGTGGATCACTTGAAGAGTAATTCAGATTTGTTAACTGATTTGTTAGTTCATAAGTCCAGTGTAACTGATAGGAATCAATTGTTGCCTTATATAATAATATTATACTAAGTATATAATACAGGTCCAATAGTATACTATATAATATTAAAAGATAATTGGCATTAACTATGACTAAATAATTGGCACTAAGGTGAGGCTTCACCCTTAATAGAGGAAATCCCAACGTTGGCGTTTTTATTTAATAAATAAAAATAAGGTTAATTCTGGGGTTCACTACCTTTCTTAAATATTTCATATTTACCTCGCTCTGAGTTTTTCTAATTTGGAGGTTTAATTGTCCAACCTCACGCTGGACATACTCTTGGCATTTAAGATCAATGGTAAATTGAAGGCAATATGGCAATCAGGAACTGGAAGTTTCATGTCTATTAAAATATCAGTCATGACTCCAGAAAGTTGCTACTGCAGGCCCTACTGAAAGCAAAATTACATAGCCATTGCCTTTCAGGAGCCATTCTGCTACAAAAAGACATTTTGATAAAGATAGCCTCTCTGAACAGAACACCTCTGAGCGACCAAAAAAAGCAACTTTTGGCTTCAATAGCTATGAAACTAAAGGAGATAAAGGGGAAACAGGTTAATCAATAAAACAAGTGACATTAGTTTTTTTCTGGACTTTTTATTATCCAGCAGTAAATGACCTTCATAAATAGGGAGTTAAAGGTACCTTTTTATAATGATAACTCCTCCATAATTAATCATGAAATGGGTACCAATGAGAATGTCATAATAAATACTGTCCATTGCAATTGCAGGAGCTGAGAGGATTAGTTTAATTTCAGAATAGCTATAATAAGTATGCATCTATGGCCTTAGTATTGCTTAGGCCAGCGGTGCCATATGCTTGTTCATATTTTAAGTCTGGTGACAGCTAATCTTGTCAAAAGACAAAAGAATAGTCTTATCAGGAATACAGTAACCAAGATGACCATGATTTGGACTTTTTATATAGCCACTTTACTTCTGTAATAATCTCTCCAAAGCTAGGTGGTAGGGCTATTAATTCTAAGGAGAAAGCTTGCATTAGAAAACATTACAGTATCAGGATATTTCCCTTAATTTTGATTAGACTATGAACTCAAGAAATGGCTCTGATTAATAAAGTTAGGTATTTTGTCAGAATAACTGTTTTTATCAACAACTGTGTACCTCCAAGGACTTTACTGATAAAGGTATTGTTATGGACTTGGGCGTCATTGATGATGTTGGCGTTCAAATTGGTCTAAGATACTAACTTCTGCAGGCGTGCCTGATAATACAATGTATCTTCTTGATCATCTTCAGTTTCATCCTCAGAATTTTCTTTAAATCAATTATGACGGGTTAATAGAATAAGTAAGGATTAAAGGAAGTGAAACTGGTCAGAAACAGGGTTGCCTGTCCCTTAGCCAACTCATATTATCTGATTGTCCATACTGATTTCTTTTAATACTCTCATTCTTACTGTGGTTGATCTCTTTGCTGAAGTTAAACCTAGATCAAAATCTTTCCTTGGGATAGTTTCATAAACCATAAGCAATCTCGGTTTCAAGTAAAATTCTCATAGATTTTGGCTTTTGTGGATTTAAACACACCCAGAATAGCTTCGTTAGTAATGAGGAAAGAGTTTATTTTTCTTCAACAGAAGTGATATGCACAGTTAAGTAAATGTTGCTGTGAAGTCTAGATATGACAGCAGCTAAGGCATTATCAGGAGTAAGATCTTTAATGTCATCAATGTTTGAGTCTTAATTTAAATTTATCTATGATCAGACAGGATTCCATAATTGAAGAGGTCCTATATAGAAGCTTGTTTCCTCATAATAAGGCTTTGCTTATAATCCAATTCATTAGTGAGCTTTTTTAACTTTCATCAAGTGTTTTAGGTTGCCCGTATGATTGACCATTACTTCCTTGGCCATGAGACTCAAGAAGTACAAATAAGTTGCGTTTTCTATGGTGGCTTCATAGACATACATGAAAAATGCAATGGTATTTTCACCTAGTGTGAACTTATTTTAAGATTTGTCTTGATCATAATTAGTTATTTACCAGAGATAGCATGTCCTCTTGGGATATAATATTTTTACTGCACATTAATAGACATTTATAAGAGTTCATGATCAATAATTTGATTTTACAAAAATAGATTATTTTGCATTTCTACATCTATAATGTTAGTTGTTGAGTAACGTCTAACACATCCATGCCTGCTTCAAGAATGATAGAAAAAAAAAGGTACTTGATTTAGGATATAAAAGTGTTAAGTTGATTTCATTCATTGTGCAGAAATTACATTTGAGCTTGTTCTAATCTAACAAAGTCTCAATGCATTTGATTAGTCTCTATTTCCTGCCTTATTACTTCTTACACTTTTGATATTGCTCCATTTTTTGTAGAAAATCTCATTTATATCATATCTAAATGACTTTCAGCTTCTTTAAGGCAATAATAAACTTCATTTAGAGCTTGAATTTTTGACAATTGACTCTTTAACACATTTTCTAATTTGTTGATGAAATTTACATTTTTTTGAAGACCTTAAGTTTCCCAGGTTACTTGGTCCTTTTTGACATGGCTACTCTTTTCATAAGTTTTTAAGGTACCACTGGAGTCTCAGAGGATTAATTTATTTCTTGTTCTCTGATGAGGTTCAGATTATGATCCAGTTGATACTCAAGGAGTTTTGTATGACCATCGTCACCACATTAAGGTAGTAAAAGCTTGTCTGACCATCTCACTCTGAGCTGTAGCTTTGAACTGATGAAGCTTGGGTAGAGAGTGTCAATAACTTTTTAAATCTTTTTTTTGATTCAATAAAATCCTTCCATATTTGTTCTATTACTGTTTAAATACTTAATAACTCAAGAATCAATGGTAGAGATTTGGTTGTGGAGTTGTATAATGTAACCACAATTCTCACTAGTCTTGATTTGTATGTCCCCAATGTTTCAAGAAGATATAATATAGACTTGTTCATGGGCCAATATTGATAAATCTTATGTACTAGTATGGAGTAGAAGCTCCTTGTGGTGGACACTAAAAAGTGAATGATATGATATAAGGCTGAGTGTACAACTTTTAATAATCTTTTGAGATTTACTGAAGCTGTTTCTTGCTCAAAAAGTGATATCATACAAACCTGTTTGGTCTCTGTCTATGGCAGATGATCTTTTGTGGCTATCTCAATCACCAAGATATTTAAAAATTACGTGAGGTCTTCCACTATATTGTTAATAATCCAGATAATACATCTTGATTATACTAAAACAAAGGATTTAGCTATACTTCTTCAAACAATACTGTGGGCGGATTTCACATGAGTTTGTTTTCTTCACCATTTCCGTTGTTCACTAAATGAGTAACACTATCAATGAGAATATCTTCCAAGGTTAAATTAATTATTTGTGGGTATGCTTAAGCTGTAATTGGTACCCCTGTAGTGAGCACCTGCTGTATTTTTTTAATTTTTGGAGGCTCAATGGTACTGATCCCCAGAATACCTAGATTAAAATCACCTGTGGTATTTTGAGTATGCCACAAACTTGTATATCTTAAAATGGTTCAAAGAATGACCATGTAGGACCAAGCAAACAACTCTCTCATATAAATTGAATTTAGGAAAATAACTTGTTATGGAATAGAATATCTGTATATGAAGTGAATAATATTTACTATGTTAAAGTATATATTTTATGTCTAACACTAAAACAGATTGTGATAAGAGTGTTTTAAGTAATATAGAAGGTGTTTAACTAGTGTCTTAGGACATCGTCTAATATTGAAGAATTTCAACGCATAAATTGCTAAGATCTGTGGAGTTCAGCAGATAGCTTTTATTCATGTTGTACCTGAGCTTAATGATCCAACTATTGGTTTAGATCTATGGAATAAAATTATGTTAAATCAGAGCATCACCCATACTTAGGTTTCTGGTTGGACTACTATATTATAGTTTCACTTATATCAAATTTTTGTAACTAGGATGATGCTTTTTTTCAATGTCAAGTATATATAATACTATTAGTAAAACATATATGTGATATAGGACTAGATTTATTTTTATTTATACAAGGATGGCCGACCAGAGGTCAGACTATATCTATAGTTGTCAGGTTTTTATAATGGTATGGCCCCTGTGGTAAAGTTGTCTGGAGATTCTTTCTTGATATTTTTTTTAATAATTTCCTCGTTGGTGAGTTTATCTAGATATCTGAAAAAAAATTTATATTAATATAGGCACTTACAATAGCTTTAGATGTCATCACTAGACACTTGCGTTTGTGTCTTGAATTAATGTATTAAAGGAAGATCGTTTTTTTTTATTTAAATACAAGTAAAAGTTGACAGTTCGGTGCTATTATGTCATATAAATAGAATAGCATTTAAACCTTTAGTGTATAGAGATACTATATGAGCTGAACATGTATCTGCTATATAGAAATGTAGGAACTTTAAGCCTGAGGAATGGGCTCTTCCATATTTAGCTAGATAACTAATATTTTCTATATAAAATTGGGGACTTAATGGCTAAGAAAAGTGAAAAACTAAAGATACTATACTAATATAAGATTAAGTTACTTCATATTTAAGTGTTTCAAATAATCTAAATATTGTAGCTGCCATTATAACATCTTCTTTACTATTTTATGATATTATAGTATACTTTATTTAAGCAAAGAACATCAAAATGTTCTAGTAAAATAATTTATTAGCTATAATATTCTGATTATTAACAAACTAAGGGCCCTGTACTCTTTATAGCTAATAAATTAATAAATTAGTCCAACCATACTATAGGAACTCAATTATAAATTTAAGAAAATCTCTTAAAGATACCTGGCAGTTGGTTGTCCAATGGAAGTTTCTAAACAGTTAATTACATAGTTTTACTATCTTCAACAATTTAAGAATTCCAGATTTACTTATCTCTCTGCCATTGAGAGTCCACATATGTTATTTTTATGGATATGCAGTTGGTAAGAATCAAACCTACTTTTTAGACTAATAGTAAGGTGTGTTACCAACTATGATATAACATAAGGGTCAATAAATAACAAATGCAAAAATTAATATCTAACTAGAGAGTGTTTCCATTTTCTCAATGTAATAGTTGAGTTTGTACAAACTTTATAACAGACTTTACATACTATAAATTTTGTAGTATACTATATTAGCCTTTTAAGACAGGCTATGACACTTTGAATTGTTGTAGTATATATTAACTGAATGCTGGCAATTGTCCTATAGTGGTGATTTGCCAGCAGATTAAAGAAATATTACTACAAAATATAGTTTAGACTTTTGTATTGATATATTTCTCCATTAGATTAAATTATAAGTGATGCTAAAAAACAGTAAATAATATCATTGATAGTTTAATATAGAAATTTGAGGTTTTAAAATAGATAACTTATAGATTCTTAGGATTATTAGTGTCTTTCATAAAGAAAGCAGATAAATTATATAAATACGTTTATTTATTGTTGTTAGTAATAAAAAGACTATGATAATAAACAATATATTTATGAATATTCCATAAGTTAATTTTAATATGAAAAGCTTATTACTCAGATTATATAGTATATCTTTGTTAAAGATCATCTTTATTAAATACTAACTCTTTGAAGGGATCTAAATTTGTTTTCAGTAATCTCATGGCTATTGAACCAAATATAATGAAACTCTGTATTCTCATAGCAGGTACTCAGCAGATGTTAACCCTTAATTTGGAAAAGAAAAATTAAAAGAATTAAGGATATAGCAAGAAGCTCATTTAAGACTAGTCTTTAGCTATCTTTGTTTGGCTAACCGCTGGTTTTAACTTTCAAGCTTGAGTTCAAATATTTGTGTAGGCTCTATCAGCAGAAAAATTCTCTATAATCAGGATAAGTTTAATTGTATTCATTATAATGGTTAATTACACTCAAAATGATTTATAATAGGCATAATAGATATTGTAAGCTGATAAATTAATCAATAGGGAGAAGCCAGATTTAAAGTAGACTAAACCCTCTTCACCTCTTTTTTTAGAACTAGTGAGGCCCAACCCAAAAGTGGAAAAATCCACGCATCTTTTTTTTGTGTTAAGCTAAAAAAAGGGATTATCTTTAATAAAAAATTCTAATATGGTACCTTAGCTAATAACTTAAAAGCCATATTAGATGAGGAAGAGGGATTGGGGATCTCCATCCAGGGTATCTTTAAAGATGCAAAACATGGCAGAAAGAATAGGCAAGGGGCATCATTAGCATGGGGCATCAGGCGGTAAAATGTAAAGTTAAAATCAGTATATTTGCAGTATGCAGCACCAAAACATTTTGGGCAAGCTAAAATTCAGCATACTTAAGCAGTAATTTCGCACATGTGAAACTCTTAAGCTAGTGGTGCGTTTGGGGGTAATATGGATTGAATTGGAATTTTTTCACAACATCTGTGCATGCACAGGATGCATTAAACCCAGTCACTTCAATATCATATTGGGCTTCCTCAGGGAAGTCTTCCAGGAAATTTGGACAGGTAATTCCACTAATGAGTGGCTCCATGGCCACATGGAGGGCTTAGCAGATTGGAATGTTGGCAGGAGCAGACGCCGCCTCATTGGCAAGCTACATATGGGTTTTATGAAATGGATAGCCCATATGAGGGTGGAATATATGTTGAGGAGTTGAATCAGGGTGTTAAGTAAAGTATTTGAGCCAATAAAAATTGGGGTTTATCCCACAGGTTCAATCTTTATCATCTACACATTTTAGAGATTCAAATGAGATTGAAGATGGGAATTTTCAAGCTAATGACAGTTTTTGATTGGTTGGGGTTAAGACTGTAGGTCCCCAAACTGTCAACCAATAATGGTTGGTAGGAACTGGCTGTCATTTTCTCTGATATTGTTTCAGTGGCTCAGGTCTAGTTGTCTGGACCAATAGAAACTTTAGCTACCATGTTGTGGGAGGGGGATTAAGGATTAAGCTCCACTTGAACACTGATCAAAATTGGTGAGATTTCTAATGCTGGAGGGAGGGGTGGAAGAAGATGCCATGGTGGAGGGTTGGAGCACTTTCACTCTGATTAAGTCCAAAGCACAAGGGGCAAACTGAGCGGACATTTTTGGCTTGAGCCCAGAATGGGTGATATAGAGTAAAGCGGAAAATTGTTCAGGGGTAAATGTGAGATGGGAGTCTCAATGGGAGGGATGGATTTTTGCAATAGCATGATGCCCTGTAAGTCAGCTGGCCCCACTGGGAGCCACAAGCTGAAGGACAGGATCCATGCTGTAAGCGGATAATCCATCCTTGAGCTCATGGTGGAGTTGGTCAGGGGAGAGGTAATTGGGCAATCTGGTGAACTGAGCCACCAAAGTAGCATCCACTGGCAACTGCTTATAGGAGGTTGTAATGGGAGTTTTTTAAAAGTAAGTGCCATCATTGCTGCAGCCATGTCATGGGATTTATTAGAAATCCCAAATCAAAATACCCCTTGTAAGGGCGGAGATTGATAAAACTTGCTGGTTTAAATGCCTCTTAAGCCATATCAATGATTGCAGCTCTAATATAAGGGATGAGGTTCCCATATTTGACCTGAAAATTAAAGTGCATGTTGATCTGAGGGAGCACCATGGGCTTCTTAGAACAACCTAGGAGCACGCAAGGTGATAGACTAGGTCCTGAGGAGAGACAAAGCTAATGGTAAGATTATGAGGGCTAGCGGAGCTAACCTGGGTGCACTTCAGCAATGGTTGAAATATGCTAAAAGATGGCACACCACCGCCCCACGCTGGGGCAGCAGACGTAAAAATCAAAGACATTAGTTTTTTTGGTTCAGCAAATAACAGCAGTTGAATCCATCATAAACTTTTTTAACTATAAATTCAATTTTTAACAGAATAGTGATTAAAGCAAAAGAAAAATAATAAACCTCACAAAAACTTCAATTAAACTTAGATAGTTCAGATATGAAATAATAGGATATGAACCATTTTATGTTTGTTAAAATTCTCAATTAAAATGAAATGTGAAGGTTTGAAATTCTTTTGCTATTAAATTGGCAAGAGTCAATGATTGATAGAGAAAACATATAATATTACATTGCTTTGAGTTTAGGTAATATACCATCTAAATTAAATTTATTTAGCTCTGATTGTATATGGTATTTAACAGCTAAGATGGCATGGAGCTGACATCTTTTTTAAACGTCATTTATATCATATCATTAGATCATTTAGATGAAGTAACATTTCACCCTATACTAGACTTCATATCAAATTACCTTTCTCAAAAAGGGGTGTAAGATATATAGGTCCTATAATCTTTAATGAGGTGATTGATGTGGTGATTGCTGAGTTAGTATTTCAAGATTGATATATTTTAAGTAATTTTTAGAATATCTCAATAAAGTTCTACTAAATTTATGTTGCTACAGAAGGATTTATGGGCTTAATAATTTTACTTTGCCATAGAGACATAGACAAATAGTGCCCCTTTTTTGCAAGGTACCAAAGATGAAGAATTAGATGCTTGCATTAAAGGAAAGTTGAATATATGTCATACCATTCAAACTTTATTAGTTACAATAAGCTTAAGGTTCTAACTTGAAGTTGAAGTAAATATTTAAATGTTTCAACTAATATTTATAGCCTTGAAGACTGTAAATTAATGTGATGAGATGCCCCTTTTCTCATTACTGCACAGGTTCAAGTTATCCAGCTCCAGTGTTCCTTATTCATATAGCGACTACATGGAGAAGATATTGATTATTTTTAGTATAGATTGACTAATCTAAAGACCTACATGAATAAATGACAAGATTTGTTAATAAGATATTACTATACCAGAATGGGTGAATAATATTTATAGTCAAATCACTTCATACATGAAGAAAAAGTGCTCTCGCGATAGGGATTAATGAATATCATATAATTTGATTGTGTAAGGGGATTGATAGGTTGGGAAAGGGTTCAAACGTGTGTCAAGGGGTCAAAGCCAATGCGATCTATTTTAGGGAAATCTGATAACAGAATCACAATTGAGTGACGTTCCCATTAAAAACTATAATTAAAGTCATTTGATTATTCAACACTTCCCCCTTAAATTAATTTTAAACACTTGATCTTCAATAAGAGGGTTATCAGGTTTATATTAAGGTCAGAGAAACTTGGCATTAAATTGCTTGACTATTCATCCATTGATTATGCTCTTAATGGTGTAGATTTGGCAGCAACTTGGGCAAGTAAGATATATGGCTCTTTCCATAGAGTAACCAACTTATATATCCTACTGAATCCATATATATTGCAGTAAGTGACCCACTTGCTGACCACACAATTAACCACAAAAAATGCAAGTCATCCTTCTCCTTCTGAATGATTATAGGTTAGGGATGCTCCATAGGCCTCAGTATGAACCTTAATGAGGGTTTGACTAGTCGGTCAAAATATTCAGATGGCCAGATCTCATCTCGTCAGCAAAAATAGAATATAGTAGGGGTGGCAACGCAGGCTTTGACTGTATATGGGCTGAAAGGGGGAGCACCCTGTACTGCTGTGGTAGATAATAAGATATTTGAAAACAGGTGATTCCACATATATAGCCTATTGTGAAGGGGAGTTGCTAGCAAATTTCTAAAGTTAGTACTAATGCACAATTGTGTTCAACCATATCATTGGTCTCAAGATGTAGGGGGCAGTAAGAGTTCCTCAGATTCCCAATAGCTCGTTCAACTTGGTAATAACTTGCGATTGAAATCAGTGACATTGTCTGTTGGGATAATTTGAGGAAAACCATGCCAGTGTATTTTTGCTCCATTATGTTTATTACATTTAATATTGATCTAAGACCCTGAGGGGCTGCGCCTTGACCTATTTAGTGAGATGAACGATAGCTTCTGTGATGTATTTAAAATTAAGTGCACTAGTTAAAAGTCCTAATACGTCAATAGACAACATGTGCTAGGCCCAATTAGGTTTGACTAGACAATAATTATTTATAGGTTTATAGGGCTGCTGTGCTTTAAATTTGTGGCATTTCATTAATTTATCTCAAAAGTTTATCTTAAGGATTTCAAATGATACCTTTGATGAATTAGTTTTAAGGTCATCACCAAGCCTCAATGCCATATGGCACAATGAGCTTGAATGATTATCTCCAGGCAGGCAGAAGTTGGTGGGTAGGGCTTCCGATCATTTCCTACAATTTTGTATAATTGTCTATCTTCAAATCATGGTGGCTTTCATAAACCAGTCCAGGGTGCGGAGAGTCACAGATTACTCATCAGCGTAATTTTTTGCTTTTGTCTTTTTGAATAGTTGGTCTGAAAATGAAAGAGCAGTAGTTTTAGGCAGTCACAAAACCTATTGCCATTCTGATGGGTATGTTTGGAATAATAAACTATCTCATAATTGTAGGCCTGTAATTTCAATACCCATAATGTTAGCTGACCCTCAGGTTCTTTAGGATTACATAACCATTGCAAGGAATTATGGCCAGTGATGATTTGAACTGATTCCTGTGTATGTAGACTCAGAACTGTTTACAAATTTTTAGATAGCAGGAAACCTCACTCACTTCCGTGTAATTACATATGTGCTTGTCCAGTGTATGGATGCATAAAGCTACCAGGTGCTTCTCTCCATCATCCCCTATTTGAGAAAATGCCACTCCTATAGCCCTAAGAGATACATCAGACTGCCTTATAAGGCTGTTCAAAGCTAGTGTGTCTCAGAACAGAGACTTCAGTCAAAGCTTTCCACAGCAGAGTTAAAAAAAAGTCCTTGCATTTTTGTAATCACTGGAAGTTAGATCCCCCTTAAAGTAAATGGTTCGAGGGCTCAGCGAGTTGTGAAAATCTAGGTATAATTCAGAAATAATATTTGACCATCCCAGGGTTACTTGGATAGTTCGCTTACTTTAAAGCTCTCTCATGTGATTGATGGCCTCAAGCTTCTGGGGTTGTGGCCTTATTCCCTAAGTGTTGACAATGAGACCCAGAATCCATTTGGGACTTAAAACTGGCAATTATTAGGCTTACTCTTTAATTGAGCTCAAGACAACCTTTGAAAGACTCATTCCAAGTGTGCTAGGTGTTAGGTTAATGTTTTAAGAATGCTTTTATATTGTCAAAAAATACTAAAAAGAAACTAATCTTTAATTCTCCCATGATAGTCTCTTCATCACACGCTGGAAAGTGGCCAGTACATTGCACAATTCTTGATGCATTAATTCAACTGAAACAACCCCAGTTAGATTATAATTGCACTTTTTTCTTGGTCTCTGGGAAGCAGGTCAATCTTCCAGTATCCACTGATGAGATCTAAAGCAGTAACATATTCAGCTCCTTCTAACTGATCCAAAGCGTCATATATTTAAGGTAAAGTATAAGAATCTTTTTTAGTTTTGCCATTCAGATATTTAAAGTTAATGACAATCCTATTATCGCCATCTTTTTCTTAATTATATTTACCAGACTGGCCCATGGGCTGCGCAAGAGCTCTTTATTTCATGGTGCAGGTGCTTCTTTAATTACTTTTCACCTCCTTATTAATGGCTTACATATCCATATAAATCACAAACAAATAGATAATGCATAATTAGTGTCAATGTGGTGCTAAATCCCCATAGTAAATCCAAGGTTTTAATTGTCCACTGCAAATACTTATGCGTATCTTATATAAGGCCCATCACTTATTTTGTAACCTCAGTCAGTCCATCTAGTTACACATGGGTAAAGACTGCACAATTTGTTAAATCTGGCTCAGGTAAGCCAAACTTAGCTAAGTATTCAACTCATGTACTTCCCAAATGTCCTCCAATAGAGTGAGATATACAAATGAAATTTTCTGTCATCTCTTGACAAATATTTTAGAGGCAGTTAGATTAGTGAGTGATGCACGGATCTTTTGATGACCAGACAAGCTTATACCAGTGGCCATAAAAGGTTTGGACATAGACCAATGCCAAGGAAGCTTGATCTCTCCTACCAGCCCATCAGGGATCTCAAAACCATTCCAGTGAACACCACAAGGTGTTCCCCTTAGGTATATAGCACAATTCTTGGTTGCTCTAAAAGGAATTCATTTAATCTTGAGAATGGCGGCAGGAGGTGAAGACTTTGGTAACCTACTTGTTTATAACAAATGGGAATACACCATCATTAAAGATCACTTTAATAAAAATTATTCTTAAAGGTTGAAGTTGTTCAGAAACCCCCAAATAGTGATAGGGCAATGTATGACCTAGGATAGTAAAAGTATTCTTGTAATAACTTATTTTAAAATTTATAAAATATAAGGAAGCTAGAGGATCTCTTTCTGCTAAGCATCACTTTTCGAAAATCAATTCAGCCTGAAATTTAGCTCCACTAAAGAGATTTACGAAAACTATTAGCAAATATGGCGGGAAACCCCGCAAAAGAACCCGCAGGCTATGCCAAACGAGCCAGCACCACCCATAAACGAAGCAACCCTCGGTTACCCACCTCAGGGTCAACCAGAATCACCCACTCTCAAGCAGCAGCCATGAAAGCAGGCACCACCCCCCAACCTGGAGCTACTCCAACTAGCGCCAGTTCACCTGATCGCACTTCTGCAACCTGCACGCCTAACAGCTCTGTGTGCGCTGCCTCCCACCAACCCGCTGGGCCCCCTCCAACCAAGGAGGCCATCACCCACGCTGTTTTAATGGCGTCTGCTCAGTTGAATGCAACTCAGCCCATCCAGACATTCACCTCCCCCATTGTGTCAGCTAATTCAGCCCCATCTATTATTGCTGACGCCGTGTTTCTGGCTCCCTCCATGAGGGGCAATACCCAGCTACCTGGCCCCCAAATCCTCAGATGTAAGGTTGGTCTAGCCGCACATTCTGGTTCACTAAGCACCAAATTGGGACAATCTACTCTTCCCAATGAGGATTCAAATGGTTCGGATTTTGGAACTTCACACCAGTTCCAATCTCACCCGTCCCATTTAAACCCCATAATTGGCACTTCTCAAGTCGGCACTTTATCTCAATATGCTGAAAACGACCAATTCACCAATCAGCCAATGAGTTTTGCCCACGAAATCACAGCAAATACTCAGGCTGAATTTACCCAAATAGATTAGGATGGTGATGAAACATCGCCCTCCTCCCAATTGGCTGGAGTTAATTCCAATCTGGATGGGACTCCCCAATTTAGCGAGGCCCAACAATCACCTGGCCCCAAAACCCTCGGATGTAAGGTTGGATTAGCCGCACATTCTGGTTCACTAAGCACCAAATTGGGACAATCTACTTTTCCCAATGGGGATTTAAACGGTTCAGATTTTGGAACTTCACACCAGTTCCAATCTCACCCGTCCCATTTAAACCCCATAATCGGCACTTCTCACGTCGGCACTTTATCTCAATATGCTGAAAACGACCAATTCACCAATCAGCCAGTGAGTTTTGCCCACAAAATCACAGCAAATACTCGGGCTGAATTTACCCAAATAGATTGGGATGGTGATGATCCATCTCCCTCCTCCCAACTGGCTGAGTTAATTCCAATCTGGATGGGCCTCCCCAATTTAGCGAGGCCCAACAAACCGCCCCTCAATTTAATATGACGCCAGCAACTGCTGTAACATTCCAGAAACAAGGGAACTCCGCAAACTTATCCAAACCACCAACTCACACTCAACCTGCAATTGCAGCCCAAAGCAAACACAAACGTACCAAAGGAGCCACTGGGGCGTGGCAAAAACCTCTGGCACCAACGCTACCCAAAGCTGATCCCCGTGAAGTGGCGTTTATTGCTGATGTTAAGAAGAAATGGGCCAAAACTAGAGCGCAAAAAGATCTACCTCGCTCAACCCTCTCCCACGCAATTCGCCTTTATTATGGGCATAACCCTGTTGAATTCTATACAGAGGATTACTTCTCATACTTTGCAGCGATTGCGGAGACATTCCCTATTAACACCACCATCCATGAATCAGTGGAGGGCCACTACATCGATGTGGGCTTCACTGAAGCTGCCCTTGCTGACCATGCTGCCACCCTCCAGGTCATTATTCCACGCGGATCTCTTCGCATCTCCTGCACACGCTCTCACCTGGAGAAAATTTCATGGGTTACTTTTTCCAACCTACCAACGACTGTTGATCCTGAGTCTCTTAAACTGGCACTCCATCGTGGTTTAATGGAGTTTGGGTCTGTTCTTTCAGTGGACTTTAGCGTCCCCTCTTACTATGCTCCCACTCAAAGAGCTCGCACTGCTAGGGCGTCGTTCATCCCCTCCCCCACTGTATCCCGCAACATTGAGGTTATTCCTCGTGTGGTGGTAGTTGGGGCATGCCCTGAGATCTTCTTTGCCGACCCTGATCAGGCGCGCCCCCGGTGTTCATGGTGTAACGCCCTTGGACACTTGTATAGTGGCTGCACAGCTCGAAAACAAGCCCTCTTAGCCACCACCCAGGGGCCTAAACCAGGCCAAAAACGATCCCACGTGGCTGCAGCAGAAATTCCACAACCCACACAATGGGTTCCCGTTCAAGACCTGTCCCCTGAGGACTTACGCCTAGCAGTTGAAACAGCTAACCCCACTATTGGTATGGGATACCTTTGCGCCATGCCCCCTTCCAATGGGCACCCCCTCCAATCTCCCAGAGTCAACTCCCTTTCTCACCAAGCGCAAGGCATCTCCCACAGGGTGCCCCTCGTCAGCCACCCTCACTCAGGGCTCCGCGGCACCCCCACCAACTTCCACCAGCGATTTATCGCATCAACCCTCAGCTCCCAATGGAGCTATGCCCACCAGCATGGACTGGCAACTCGCGGCCTGCGGTAGAAGTGCCACCTCAAAGAGTCCTACCCCAACCCCACAGTCCATTTCGCGCGGATCCTTTGCAGTGTTGGAGGAAGTGAATATGGACTCAGACTCATCAAATGGGGACACCGCGGAGGTCACCATTGAGCACCCTCAGGTCCTTCCCCTGCAACGGAGCGGGGGCAGCATCCTAGGCTGGCTTACTGGGTCCTCCGCCCCCCACCCTCTCCTTCCCCTCAGAACCCTCGACGCTCCTCACGGATTGCAGCTAATAGTCAAGCTAAAGGACTCAAAACTAGCCGCCTCACAGCAGCAGGTTTAAGCGCTGGCAACCCCCCAGGACATGGAGGGGAACAGCTATGAGTCCCCATGGCAGCACCCTGGCCCTGCAATCCATCAACGCAAATGGGTTGCGGGACTTTAAGCGGAGAGCCTGCCTCCTCCAAAACTTCAGGTCAGCACAAATTGACATCGCTGCTGTCCAGGAGCCCCATATCCTCCCCCACGAACAATCTTCATGGAATGAACAGTTTGGAGGCAACTCCTTCTGGACAAACCATGCCGCCCTTATTGTTTTGAATCTTCGGGTTAAAACCCATTCTTTTTCACAATATCTAGGTGGCCGCCTCATACTGGCCAAACTCACCACTCCTGACTTCTCCTTCTTCGCTGCAAGCATCTACCTGCCTAATGCAGGTCAGGAGCAAAATCGGCTCTTGGAAGAGCTCCTCCAACTCAATCTCCCACGGAATACAGTCCTCTTAGGAGATTTCAACACAACCATAAGTCGCGTCCGTGACTCTTACCCCCTGCAGCAAAGGAACGCCCTGGATCAAGTCGCCTCCAGGATTTCCTTCGCCTGAGTGGCTTTATAGATGCGCTTCCACCCTCCACGTCTGGCCTAGGTTGCATGACTAGGATCCAGTATGATGAAGGAGCTTTCCAGTCAGCGTCGAGCATAGATATGGCACTGATTGGCCCCCTGCTAATTGGCCGCGTCTCCTCTCCCATCTCTCGTGACAACCATCTGAGTGATCACAGGTCACTCACCGTTGTCCTCACCACCACACTTAGACCGTCGCGTAGTTTCTGGCCTAGGGTTGCCCCAGCTCTTCTCAACAACCCCTTCACTAAGGAGAAGCTGTCTATGACCATCCGGGAGACTCTCACCTCCCCCCACCCCACCTGCTTGACCACAAGGCTAAATGGGCGGTGACCAAGGAGGGCATCACCCGCGTTGCTTACAACTGTG
Source organism: Massospora cicadina (assembly GCA_022478985.1). NCBI lineage: Eukaryota > Fungi > Entomophthoromycota > Entomophthoromycetes > Entomophthorales > Entomophthoraceae > Massospora > Massospora cicadina. The sequence continues at coordinate 190,301 of JAKSZP010011846.1, forward strand.
CCAAAGCCCAGATGACTGCAGCTCGCGCCAGAGTCAAAAGGGCGGAAGCCAGAATCAGACATCTAGAGCGAAACTGCCAGCCTTCGCCCTCTCCCAGATGGTTGGAAGACTGGGAAGCGGCGCAGGAAGCACTCCGCTTGGAGCTCACACTGCAGGAAGAACGGGCAGCAAACTTTACAACATCTCATTACTATGCTCAATGGGAACGCCCCACCCGCTTCTTCTTTCAGAAACAGAAAGCCCGGTCAACAGCGCAGGATATTACTGCACTGAAGATTGGCACTACAACCACTTCAGACAAGGAGGAAATCACGCAGGAACTACACCGCTTCTACTCCAGCCTCTTCCATGCCACCCAGGTGGACCCATCGGACATCCAAGACTTCCTGTGGCGGGCTCCAGAGCCGCCCATTGACCCACGGGCTGATGAGGCTCTACTGGCGCCTATTTCCATCTAGGAGGTGATGGAAACCCTTCTGAAATCCCCACGGCTTAAAGCCCCAGGCCCAGACGGAATACCCTTTGAAGTGTACCTTCTGGAACCTGCAGTGATATCCAGAACCCTCCGCGACTCTTCGCTGCACTCTTGGTGAATGGCGAGGTCCTCGACTCCAGAGGCTCAATCACGACCCTCATTCACAAGAAGTTAGACCGTGAGAACCTGGCGAACTGGCGCCCCATAGCGTTGATCAACACAGACCACAAGCTCTTCACAAAGCTTCTGGCCAACCGCATCAGCAAATGGATGTCACCTCGCCTCTCCCCATCCCAGTACGGTTTTATTCCGGGGAGGTCGTTATGGGACAACTATAATGACCTTCACGTGACTTTGACTGCTAACTCTCGTAAGGTGAATGGCTTTGTGGCTCTCCTGGATATTGAGAAAGCATATGATCGGGTAGCCTGGAAGTATATTGATGCTTCCCTGGCTCGCTTCCATCTCCCACCCGCAGCTAGGCGCTGGATATCAGCGCTCTATGACCAGCTCCACACCAGAGTCCTGGCGCCAATGGGTTTTACAGTGGCAGTACCAGTTGGACAAGGTCTCCGGCAAGGGGACCCCTGAGCCCTATCCTTTTTAACATCACCCTTGACCCCCTCTTGGCCTCCTTACAGGACAAGCTAACAGGGATTATGGTCCCAGGTAAAGCCCCCACACGCACCATGGCATTTGCAGATGACACTGCCAATGCATTTGGCTGCCCTGGGGATGTTGCCCTCGCTGCTGTGACCATTGAGAGGTACACCAAGGCGTCCAACGCCATGGTCAACACCTCCAAGACAACAGTTGTGCAGGTCGGCTCCCCCACCTTCCCCCCACCATTTGGTATTGAACCTGAGCGCGGTACCTTCCGTCACCTGGGCGTTCTCACCAACCAACAAGGAGTTGCGCTAAAAGACAATGAGGACTTGCTCCTTGCAGCAGTTAACTCCAGGATTGCCAGCTGGAACCGGCGGCACATCACCCCCAGGGTCGAGCTCTGATGGCCAATGTGTTCCTTCTCTCCAAAGTCTGGTTCCTAGCGCACGTCTGCCCATTCACAGATGCCTTTTATACGCGGCTCAATGTACTCCTCCACTGTTGGATCTGGGGCTCAAACCATCCACCAATGGCCCTCTCAACCATTGCCCGACCCTGCAATGAAGGGGGCCTAGGGCTTCTGGACACGCAATCCCACGCCACCACAATCTTCCTGAAGTTCCTATGGCCGATTGTCTGCTAAACGCGACCCCCATGCCCCAATGGGCGCCCGCCCTCCGCCAGTCAGTGTCAGCAGCTCTGGGTCTTCCTAGAGCATCTCTGACCTCATTAGGGGAGTGACTCACAAACCACCCAGGCCATCGCCTAAAACCATCCTCATCCCCCTACTGGAACCAGGCTCTCCTTGCCCTGAAACGAGTAGGCGCGCAGATCCACCATGCCTTCCCATACAGAAGGGAAGGCCCTGGCCTCAGCCCCCATCGCCATGCAATTGTGCACAATGGACAAGTTGTCACAACTCGCCTCAACCCCCAAGATCGTCCTCCCATCCGCCCAAGACTCCTTGAGCTCCTCCCTCCCTCCGTGAGATTTGACCTTAAGGAATTGTGGAAGGACGTCTATCACCCCATCCTGTCAGCAAAGGTGTCCAACACCTTATGGAGGGTGCTCCACTGTTCATACAGGACAGGGGACCGGACAGGCCTACCTTCCAGCACCGAAGCTGCCCCCGCTGTGTGAAGCCTATTGACTCCCACCTCCATCATTTTTTCACCTGTCCAGGTGTCGCCGCATTTTGGCCAAAGGCCCGCGCGCTCATCCATGCTCAGCCCTGGTCTGGACACCCTGTGCAAGACCTCATGTTTAAGCAGACATTGCCTGGTTGCCACCGACCCCTCCATGTCCTCGCTTATGCCACAGCCATCTGGACCATCCATAACTCCTTCCTTCGTGCTGCCTTTGACCAGCAGGTGTGGACCCTTCAACACATGATCACCCACTTTCAGGTACACTTTGAGATGGCCCTGAAGGTCTGCACTATGTCGCCAACCCTCCCCCGCTCAGTTGTCACTGCAGCACGGCTCTGGCGCGCAAACCCCCTCCCTTTCTCGATGCCTCCTCCCTCCCCTTCCTCGCCTCAGGCTCTTAGGAGCCCAGGCGTAATTCAATAAACATCGATGAATCCCCCTTGGGTTGGGACCATCTAGTACTAAAAAAAATATAAGGAAGCTAGTACCAACAAGAAATTGGTAATTATTGTTGGGAATCTTAATAGCAAGTGCACTATCCTGTAGAGAGCTGAACCTCATTGATAATGCACTATATGCTTCTTCATTTGTGGTACCCTCAGGGCAAGTGGTCTTATATCATTGAAGTTGAGATACACTGGGAGCTAATCTCGTACATCTTGCAAGATGACTTGACATCACATTCACAGGAGCTTTACTGTCAACAATGGCTCGCACCTAAACTTTGTTTATGTTAATATTGATATAAGTACACTTAGAAAGGTATTGTGAATCCCTGTTAATTTTGATAATGGAAGGAGTATCAGTTTGATTAGTCATGGTCTTGATCTGTTCTCTGACATTGAGGTAGTGATTGTTCAGGAACTCAATTAGTAGTTCAACTTTGACTCCCTTAAATATAGTTAACAATTGAGACTCTTCATCATCCCAAAATTGCTTATACTCAATGATTTAGGTAGCATTCTGTTTAATACAACTTCTTGTCCTTCTCATTCCATAGCCACCCATTGACTTCTGGTGATGTCTGACACTATAAGGATGTTCCAATCAGGTTCCTGAGAAGAATTCACATTTTCTGGTTATAGGACACTACTAAAAGATAACTGGCAGTAAAGCATCCACCTTCTACTGCTGAGGTTCTTTTCCCTTGCTACCATCCTCTTGAGATATTATGGGTTTACTTTATACAATGTTTAGGACATGTGGTAGCGTAATGTCTCTTAGATCTGCAGATCTAACAAGTTATTTCAGATATATTTTGACATGTTCCAAAATTTTCAGTGAGGAGGGATACTCTCAAAAGTCTCTATTCCTTTTTTAGTACTAGATGGAAAAGTCTCTATACCTTCAATCATGAAAGGAGGTCAACCGACTCTTGATTCATTATTAAGTGGTCTAAACTCAACTTCACATCTCTTTAGTTACTCAATCCTAGAGGGCATATATAAAATCTTTCATGAGTGCCAGAAGAAGAAATCAATGTAATCTTGGGAAAGCATTGGTGGCATTCTAGAGCGCAATATTAGCTTCAAAGGCCATCATAGCCTTGGCGCCCAACAACACCTTAGCTTCATGTTGAAGTTTTTCAGCAAATTTGGTGATGGTTTCATTCTTCTTGAAATAAATAATCATAAATTCAGCTTTTCAAGTAAACATGTATTCAAGGCTTACAAACTCTTGTAAAACCACCCTTATTATATCAGAAAGCTCTAACGTTCCTCTGTTAAGTATGGCATGATCAGATCTCAAATATGGTCATCTAAACAATCATATATAGTAGTAGCTTTATAAAATCATCAGCTCTATGCATGGTCATCTTGAAAAAATTTGAAGATTGCCTGCACAATCCCATGCTTATCAAACTTTAGAAGATTAATTTAGATTAAAATGCTTTATTCCAGGATAGAAACTTCCATATCTGTACATCATTAAAGCAGCACTGACCCAAGGTCCTGGGTTACTGGAGTGAGGTTGACTTTTTTCAGGAGCCATGGTTTCCATGAAAGGAGGCAAGGTAAGAAATGGGGGTAGTAAGCCTAAGGTTTTTTAATTTGTTGGTTCTTGGGTAATCTATACCTCAATTATTTTCTCCCCAAATATCTTGGAACGAGCAGGCGCTAAAGTTAGAAGAGGACAGTGACATATGCCATCCTGTACTTCACCTTCAATTTATCATTCCCAAGTGGTAAAATCCCCTGATCTTGAAGACACTACAAATTAAAATGTAGTAGGTCCATAAAATGTTATTGCTTATCATGCAAACTGTTGTGCCATTCCTACAATTTTAATTTTATGAGTAGTTTTCAAGGTTTAAAGCATGAAGATAAAACCCAGTGGTCATTATTTGACTTAAAAGAGGTCTCCACTGTCTTGACCATATGGTCTAAGCTTATCAATCTTTTGATATCCTGTTTCTTGGATGCTTGTTGGCTTTTGGTTTGTTGCATTTTGGACAGAAGATATTAATAGTCTCAATGTTTCTTTCTAAGTGCTGTTCAGCTACCTCCGTTTTGTGTTGGGTATATTGATTAAGGGCTTGAACTGCCTCAGACTTATAAATTATGTCTCTCAGAGTAACTCAACTGAATTTGATCTCCTCCTGGAGGCAATTCATCTCTTAGACCCAACCATTGGTGACTCCAAAACTGTACATGGTTTGGTATCTTATAACTAACATGTTCTGATTTATTTGGTTAATCATTTCAACCAAATTCTGTGAGATTTGGACATTAAGGTTATGGTTATAATTAACAGCCTGACGTACTCATAGGAAGTTGACTGTCATGTTTACATGACCTTATAGAGAGCACCAACAGCAGAGACAAGGCTGAGAGGCAGGAGTTCCAAAGGTTCAAATTGCAAGACCTTCCTGACCTTAAGCATACCTTAGACCAACGTTGGGTACATGTTAGGTACGCCCAGGTTGGTACAAGTGAGGTGCTTAAAGCTCAGCCTCCTGTTTTGGCTCTAGGACTAAAGTGACATAAGTATTGAATTTAACAATGATGGGTCAACCAAGTTAATTGAGGAATGCAGGTTTGAAACACTTTCCATTTATGAAACTGTGAGCTTGGGTCAGGTTCAAATTCAGTCAATTACTCAAGTAAAATCAATTTCGAGGTATGTGACCCTTTCAGATGGAAGCGCGCGCCTATTAGTGCATAAGGCTTGGTACAACTTCTTCCAATCCAAAAAAAACTCAGTATGGCTTAAGTATCCTTGCTTGAGAACAACATTTCTCATTAATAATCTTTCCCAATAAACCCCATAATCATTTTTACATTTTTATATAGGCTTATTTGGGCGCACCTATGCGCATACCTCTTTGAGGAGGTCTTGCGCCGTGTTAGCAAACTTATTTTATTTAAAATCATCACAGCCTCAGGTACACCGCTGGTCCTACCAGGTTCCCTCAAAACCTGGTCACCAGTGCACTTTATCCCTGTACTAAAATCGGTTAGTAACAGCCCTCTGGGCCATGGTCAAGCTCTGAAGATTGCTTAGTTATTATTACTTTCACAGTGCTCAACACCCTCGCCCTATGTCTTCTTAGCTCCTGCTCCCTCTGCTGGGCTTTCTTTATGTTCCCTTTAATGATGAGTTCCCTTGCTTTGTTCCAGTGCTTTATGCACCGCCAAGTGGGTAACTGGAGAGAAATGGAAACTATCTTGACATTGGCTCCAGCAGTCTATCAGGTCCTGTAGTGCTTTCAAAATTTGTTGGGTTCTGTTAAACACTCTGCAATTAGTGATTGGTGGCTAAAATTAATCAGTTAAGAATTTTGTACAGTGGGTTGGAGGTACCCAACCAGGTATAGCCCATCTGAGATAGGCAATTCGCTTGTTGTAGCATTTGACTAAGTCTGAGAGCCCAGAAAATTTCATATTGTTAGATCAGCTTGTCCTAAATCTGCTGACAATAGAATAATAAGGCAAAAGGTCGATTGTTCATGGCCAAAAACTGGACTTCACAAAGTAAAACGTCCCCAATCTTTTAAGCTGCTCTTCTGTTAAGGTTTAAGTTTATTATGTGCTCAAATTTGAGGAGATTATTAAGATCCAACTTCCGAAATTTCAGACAATTAGAGGTAGGATATTAATTTATATGTGACATATTGGCAGTCCTTACCATTATTTTTATTGTCCTAAGATCATTGTGAGGGTAAAAATTTATACTTATTTGCTACTAGAGTTCCCCTGTAGTGAGCAATACAAGTGTAGTGAGAGGTCCTTTACTTTCTACTTCACAGGTTAAGGTTGTCCAGTCCAACTATATCCTCTTATATAGAACAACTACATGAAGAAGGTCTCAATTCTTTAGTATAGATTAACTTTACTAAAGGCTTACACACATTTAAGCGACAAGATTTGATAAGATGATCATTTATTCAAAATAAAAATATCATTTATAATCAAATCACTTCAGGCAAGAACTAATATTTCTCTCATTATGAAGATCATTAGCTATTATACAAAGCAATTGTGGGAGGGGATTGATAGGTCAGGAAAGGGATTAAATAAGTTTCATGGGTTGATATCAATGAAATCCATTTTTCAAGGAAAAATCTAATAATGGAATTACAATTAAGTGATTGTAAGTCCTGGGGACCAGCCTGTCATGGAAAATGCAGAAGAAGTTTAGACTGGCCTGCCAGTCGGGTTGTGTAAGTACCCAAAAACAAGCCATAAAATAGATACATTGCAGACCAAATGACGTTATATGGAGCTGGGCATTGGGAAACAACGAATTGTTGGTTTAGAACAACAGTGAGTACAATCACAGGGACAAACCAAATTGAGCCCACCCCATACCCTGGAGGTCTTACTGCAGGGGGTGGAGTCTCAGAAATAGTTTCAAAGAATTCACTGGTATATGGGATTGATTCAACTGGGTAGACAAGGAGGCGGATACTTGCTTGCAGATGGTGAACTTAAGGCCACAAGATCCCAGTATACTGTTTTCAGAAGTTCATGATAACAGGGTTAAAGTTCCAGAAGTATCTGACTCGCTGAATCCAATCTACGATGGTAGGGGCCATAGTGACCATGAGTACTGGTAGAGCCCATCCAGTGTATGGACCGATGGGCCACCAGAGAAAAGCCATCGGGGATGCAGCCAGAAGAAAATCAACTATATAAAAATTAATTGTTTTTTGGGCAAGATTTATTGCAAAAGAAAAGGAAGGAAATTGGCCAACAAATTTCTCAGTGCAATGCAACTGATATTTGGTGGTCAATTGTTGCAGGGACAAGTCAGGACTGGGTCCCTCAATTTCAACCTAACCAGCGAATTATTCAGGAATGGGATGGATAAGTTCACTGGGAACTGGCATCAAAGAATTTGGCGGCAGGCCGAGTCACTGTCAGTTCAACCTCAAACGTTTAAACTGAGGCTCAGTTACATTTTCCAATGGTTGGTATGACAGCATTTGGCCTGACAAGCAGCAGGAATCCCCAAGGCCACCCCACGTAGGGGTGGGCCCATTTGGTTGGGAACAAGTTCAGGACGCCCAACCTGCCCATGCCCAATCACTGGGCTGTTTGATAAGTTTAAGGCGTTGCATCAGGCACACTGCCGATTTTCCAACAGGGAGCTTTGAACCCTCATTGATGGAGTCCAATGCTGTTACCTGCCCGTTGGGGATGATCCCCAATGATTTTGGGAGGGGGTGATTTTTTAATCATCATGTTGAATGAATCAAAACTGTCAGGCATTCTGGCCAATAGATCAGTCTTTATCCCTTTTTGACCATTTAAAATCCGAACATTGGGCTGATTGCCACTCAAATATGTTCTAATCAATTTCATTCTAGCGATCTCGGCGCAGATTTCTCTAATTTCCTGTAACAGTTTTGCCTAGGTGAGTGTGGGTACTGGGGGAGGGATCCGACGTGGAAGAGCTGTTACCCAACGCTTGTCTACCATGTGAGCGAGAATGCCCTGGGTAACAAGGGGTACAGCCATCCTCTTTGGTACCTTCTTGCTTGGGAATGAGAAAATGACTTGATCAACGCCCAGAGGATGTTCCCCAGGAATTACATTACCCTTTCCTTTTTCCAAGGGAAGGACCCCACCGCTGGGAAACTGCATGAGAGCCACATTCTTGTGCACCTTGGGTAACTTGATCGCCATAACTGACGCGACTTTTTGGGGGGTGGGGAGCTTCAGGGTGGGATACATGGAACGCTTTGACCAGTTCCATACAGTATGCGCAATCGTGCACCTTGACCCAACTGTTTTCATATGCTGGATACACTTTCCAGGCCACAAGTATTGTATGTACTTTCAGGATTTTTGGGATTCCAGGATATTCTCTACCTCGGCCTCTTCCCCATTCTTGATGATGATCAGTTCAGGTTCCATGGGGATCACACCCTTGAAGGGTGACAGCTGGGAAACATGGAAGATGGGGTGCTGTTTCCAATGAGCAGGGAGCTTTAACTGGAACTCATCATTACCCAAGACCTCCTCCACCAAATGGGGGCCTGAGCGTTTACTAGCGAACTTATGGGAAGGGGCTTGAATCCTTAAATGACGAGTATCAAGCATAACATAGGAGCCCACCATTAAATCATGGCCCATGAGGCGCTTGTGATCCGTGAACTGCTTGTAGTTGTCTATGGCTTTGGTTAGTTGTTCCCACACTAAGGATTGAGTCAACCTGATATGTTCAGCGTGATCCGCGGAAGCTTGGACCTTGGGCTGCAAGAAAGGTCTAACCAAAAATGAAGGATTATAACCCAACGTTGCTTTGTAGGGAGAAAGTCCCGTGGACGCATGAGTCCCATTATTATAAGCGAATTAAGTGAGAGGAAAATCATTAGCCCAGGTGTCTTGAGCAACTGCAGCATAGCAACGCAGGTACTGTTCAAGGACTTGGTTGACTCGCTCGGTCCATCCATCAGACTGGGGATGATATGCAGTGGAGTGACAGGGGGATATTTTTAGAATAAATAGGAGTTCTCTCCAAAACTGCACGGTGAGCTGTGAGCCACAGTCACTGATGATCTCCTGGGGGAGACCAAACATTGAAAACACATGGTGTACAAAAAGATGGGTGGTTTCTTCTGACATAATTGCAGAAGTACAAGGTATAAAGAGGGAAAGTTTTGTGAAGTGATCCACCACCATCACTACTGTGAACCAATAAGAGCTGGCGAGTTTGACGATAAAGTCCACAGACACTGATGTCCATGGACCCTCCGCCTGCTGTAAGGGCTGTAAAAGACCATTTTTACCGGAGCAGTCCAATTTGGTCCTGGCACAAGTAATGCAATCAGAAATCCAGGCTGGAACCTCTTTTGTCAAACCCACCCAATTGTAGGTCCACTTTATCAAGTTGATGCATTTCTTGTTGCCAGGGTGACCAACTTTGGGGTGATCATGGGTGTGCGCTGAATAACTTGGTTCAGAAGGAGAGGGGAACCCAGATGCAAGACCAAAAATAAATGAGCCCCTCCTCCAAGGAGTATAGGGAGTGATTATGATGCGGGTGAGCCAACTGCTCAACCAACTCCACACCCTCATGGCAGGCCATTTGACTGGCTAAGACCTGAGTAACTAGCAGGGCGTCAGAAGCCAAAGGATGAAAAAAATGACAGGGGGACAATCGACAGGATCTGAGTGGCAGGAATCATGGCAATGAGATCCACTTCCTCCAGGTCCAAGGAACAGTGGGTGGGGCTGTGGCTGAGAAAATTGGGAAGTACATTGAGAGCACCTTTTATGAATTCATACTTAAAGTTAAAACTGCACAGGTCCTGATAGGTTCAGGCTTACTGATGCACCAATTTTTGGGGTTTACAAAAGTACAAAAGAGCCTGGTGATCCAAGCGGACTGTTAACTTATGCTGAGCGCCCTGTAACAGGTATCTCCAATGAGTTAATGCCCATGCAACGGCTGCCAACTCCTTGTCATAAATGGCCCAAGACTGCTCCATGAAGGTGAACTTCCAGGAAAAATAGGCGACCAGATGTTCCAAGCCATCAGGCTCCTGGAGTAACACCACCTTCACTGCTACCAATGAGGCGTCGCATGCAACAATATACATCTTGGTGAGATCAGTGTGCTTCAAATTGGGAGGGGACACAAACACCTCTTTAATTGATTCAAACGCCTTTTGGCACTTGGGCGTCCAGTGAAATGTTACGTTTTTCCCTGTAAGGGGTGGAGTGAGACAGCCAGCTGGGAAAGTGCAGGGGAAAATTTCTTTAAGAAGATGATGGTTCCCAAGAAACTCCATAGTTGTTTCTGGGTAGTCAGGGTTGGCCATTCTCAGATTGTGTCCAACTTATTGGGGGGGGATTGCATAACTGTCTTTAAGGATGAGGTTCCCGAGGAAGGCAACCTCCTCCTTATAAAAATCGCACTTGGAAGACTTGACAAGCAAGCCTGCCTTGTGCAAGGCAGCCACAACTGCTTCCAAGTCAGTAGCATGTTGTTTGGTGGTTGGGGAGTGAACCAGAACGTCATCGATGTATGCAACTGCGCAGGTAAACCAGAGGTCACCCAGTACATTGTTGATCATGCGTTGGAACATAGCGGGAGCATTCTTCAGCCCAAAGGGCATTACACGGAACTGGAAAATGCCACGCTTCATCCAGACTTCTGTTAATTATTATTGCCCTTTCATTATCTGAATTTTGTTAAAAGCGTTCACCAGATCCAGCTTAGAGAACACTTGGGATTTAGCAATAGCCTGGCTGATTGTGTGCTCTAGAGGCAAGGGGTAGGGATCAGAAACCGTTACTTTGTTTAAGTGGCCATAATCCATGCCGAGATGGAGAAAACCATCTGCTTTTTTGGCGAAGATGATGGGATGTGATGGGCGAGGTCTCCTTGAACAACCACCCTTTTTCAGCATATCATCCAACCAGGTGTTGAGCTCAATTTCTTCCTCCGCTGTATGGGGATACAACGGACAGTTGATATTAACCAACTCCACGGTTGTTTAAAATCCACAGTCAAACCTAGTGTGAGGAGGCAGATGATCTGCCTTTTCTCAAATCAAAGATAATTCAATAGTGCATTAAGCTCTCAAGAAAATCGGCTAGTATGCCCGCAGGAGTGACGAGGGAAGTGATAGAATTGCGGCCTTATGTTTTCTTAAGAGTGTCAATCAGAGGGAATTCACTCTCCAGTTGATCATTGGTAAATGACAACATATTAGACTCCAAGTGAATCTTGACATGTTGTCAGCGCCACCATCCCACACCAAAGATCACCAGAAACACCAAGTTCAGAATAGCAGAGAAATGATCACAGAAGCTAAACTGGTGGATTGAAAAAGGTACTGGCCTTTGAATGACATATGAGGTCTGGGAAGCAGACGAGGCCACCATCACTGAGGGACCTGCATCCATTTCCAGTTCTAATTGTTGGGCCAATTTGACACTTATGAAGTTCCCTGTGGCTCCGGTGTCCACCAGGCCTTGAATGAGACATGATGCGAGCCAACACTAATCTTCATTGGCAATAAGAAATAAGCGAAGCTTTGTTTATTGGAAGATTTGACTGACTCTGTTGTGACTGATAAAATAACTGGCAAATTGGGTTAAGGTCAGGGGCTTTTTTAGGGGCAAAAATTCGAAGTACAAGGACGGGGGAGCCAGCTTCCTTCATCTGGGCTTTCATGGATTCAGTTATAGGTGACTATGTGTCAGCCAACTCAGACACAGGTTTTGCGGCAGGATCAGTAACCAGGTCTACTGCTGGTTAAAAGGTAGACACTTCATCCGTGTCTTTATTGGGTAATCCTATCATAAAATTCTCTTTCTAATAACGGGAAGCATGGCGGAGTAAGGCATTAGTAATCGCAGTGGCACATATTTGATCTACTGTTCCTTGGATGGTGGACCAGACCTCGTGATGAGCAGAACCCAAATCCAAGCCTGATCTAAAGACTTCCTGAAGCATATTGATAGAGAAACCCAATGCGGGGGCCATTCACAGAAGGTAAAAATCAAAGAAGCCAAGCTGGGGGCTTTGGCCATAGCATAGAGCAATTTGGTAGGTGGTCCAATTGTGACTCAGGGGGTTTCAAGGCAGCTGAACAAAAGCCATTAATGGAGTGGGGTCTCCTGCTTGTGAGGAAGAGCGCAGAAGGCCTCTAACCCAGCGGCAGGCGTCCCCTTCCACAGCGTCCAACAAAGTGAGCCCTTGCTGGGCATGAGATAACGCGGAAGCGTTATTAAGTGCATTTTCCATATGCATTTACACCTCAGAGAGGGCTTCAAGAACTTGATTGGCTATCTCCCGGGAAGGAACACTTGAGCTTCCTTCCAGGCTAGTGTGAGGAGGAGGAGCAGCAATCCGCGTAGCTTGGGCGGTCTGAAGAAGATTCTCCAAGGTAGAGCGGATACTATTCCTAAAATTGGTAAGTGACCAAACAAACAACAAACATCAGGCTACTGATTGCACATTCATTTGGTAAAGGTTAACCACTGCAGCGCCCACCTTGAAGAGCAGGGTGGAAGTGGCTGGAAACAATGGTTGGTCAATTATGTCATGGAAATGGCAGAATAAGTTTAGACCAGCCTGCCAGTCAGGTTGTGTAAGCACTCAAAAAGCAAGTCAGAATGCCAAAGGCATTGCAGACCAAATGACGTTATATAGATCTGGGCATTGGGAAATGACGAATCTTTAGTGTAGAACAACAGTGAGTATGATCCCAGGGACAAACCAAATTGAGCCCACCCCAGACCCTGGAGGTCTTACTGCAGGGGGCGGAGTCTCTGAAATAGTTTCAATGAGTTCACCAGTATACAGGATTGATTAAACTGAGGAGACAAGGAGGCAGATCCCTGCTTGCAGATGGTGGACGTAAGGCCACAAGATCCTAGTATACTGTTGTCAGGAGTTCATGATAACAGAGTTAAAGTACCAGAAGTATCTGACTTGCTGAATCCAATTTATGATGGTGGGGGCCATAGTGACCATGAGTACTGGTAGAGCTCATCTGGTGTACAGACTGACGGGCCACCAGAGAAAATCCATTGGGGATGCAGCTAGAAGAAAATCAAATAAATAAAAATGATTGTTTTTTTGGCAAGATTTTATTGCAAAGGAAAAGGAAGAAAATTGACCAATAATTTTCTCAGTGAAATGCAACTGATTAAATAGTGGTCAATTGTTGCAGGGACAAGTCAGGACTGGGTCCCTCAATTTTGGACCTAACTGGCAAATTATTTGGGAATGGGGCAGATAAGTTCACTGGTTACTGACATCAAAAAATTTGGCAGTGGGCTGAGCACTGTCAGTTTGACCTTAAATGTCTGAACCAAGGTCAGCTACGTTTCCAATGGTTGGTGCAACAGCGTTTGGCCTGACGAGCAGCGGGTTTCCCCCAAGGCCACCCCACATAGGGGCGGGCCCATTTGGTTAGGAACAGGTTTATGACGCCCAACCTGCACATGCCCGGTCACTGGGACATTTGATTGGTCAGAGGCGTTGCATCAGGCGCACCGCCCAATTTGTCAACAGAGAGATTCAAACCCTCATCAATGGAGTTTGATGCTGTTACCAGGCCTTCAGTGAAGATCCCCGACAATATTGGGAGGGGGGTGATTTTTTTGATCGTCATGTTGGCCAAATTGAAACCATTGGGCATTCTGACCAATAGATCAGTCTTCATCCCAATTTTACCATTTGAAATCCAAACATCGGGCTGATTGCCACTCAAATATGTTTCAATCAATTTCATTTTGGCAATCTTGGCGCAGATTTCACTGATTCCTAGTAACAGTTCTGCTGAGGTGAGTATGGGTACCAGGGGAGGGATCCAAAGTGGAAGAGCTGTTACCCATCGCTCGTCTACCACATGAGCAAGATCACCCTGGGTAACGAGGGGTACAGCCATCCTCTTTGGTACCTTCTTGCTCAGGAGTGGGAAAATGACCTGATCAATGCCCAGAGGATGTTCCCTGGGACTTACGTAGCCCATGCAACTGGATAGGTATCAACACCTCTTCCAGATAAAAGGGGTCACAAGGCTCCAGTGGACCCTCTGTCACAGCTGAAAGACCTAGCCCATGTGATAGATGAGCTCTGGGTGACTGCCCTTTCCCCCAAGGGATATTTCATTCCTACCTCTTCCCCCTCCTCAATCCTGGTAAGTTTGATAGAAGGAGTCTGCAGGGAGATTGCATATACCAGGGGGCATGGAAAGGCCCCTGGGACCACCCACTCCCCAGGCAAGCTATGTCAGAATTTTGGGGAAACAGAATTTCCCAACATTGGAGCCAGGCCTGCACATTCCAGTCTGGGGGAGCTGGTCTGGACTGGCTGGCACTGGAAATCATATCAGGGTATGGCTCAGATCTCAAACCAGGTGCCAAATGACTTGGACCTTCTGCTCCAGTGCTCTAAAATGGATCCAGGAAGTTCAGATTGCACGATTAGTCTAATTGAGGGTTCGGTCTGAGTTGCAAATAATTTGATCCAAGGGACCCTACCTCCTGGGACAAATTTGGAACACCCAAACCACGCGAACAGGCTGACTCAGATGACCAGGACCTGGATTGGCAGTATCAACTTGGTTTGGCCCCAGAAATGTGGAAAAATTTGCAAAAGTTTTCTTGACTTTTGCTGAAATCTGAAGCATCATCCTACCCCCTCTGAGCTGACTAACTAAATCCCATCACCAAACCCTGAATGCCCAATCCCACAATACCTTCCCCAGGAATTTTACCCAGTACTTAAGGCAACTGCCCTGCCCAGGGTAGTTGTTGGTTCATTCTCTTACCCTTACGCTTAATAAAATTTGAATTCGCCATTTAGCTTGCCGCAGCCTCTGTCTGCTTCACTATTTTCTAAAAATTCTGACAATCAATCTGATGAAGAGCACTGTCGCCCAAGTTCTCATATTGATGTTCACTTATTGGGTCATCAGGTCACTTGACCCCGCCATGCAGCAGTGGATTGTAAATGCAATAATCCGCCTCACACCAAATGATGAACCTGCTGTTTTGTTCATTACCACACATTTGTCTAATAGGAATCCTCTTGTCCATTTTTATTGCTGAGTTCTCCTAACCTGCTCCCCATATAGAGCCCCACCTGAGCGCTCCCACCCCACTGCTTGTGGACTTGGGATCCACAACCACCTCAGCCACCAATGGCTCAGCCTGTATGTGGGACCTGAAGTGCCCCTTCCAGGGGAAGCTCAGTCCCAACACTTCTTGTGGGTCACATTCCACCTCCCCTCTCACTTCCAACCACGCGGTGGCCACTGTGCCACCCTTGTTGGTGCGCAAGCCCCTACTTGAACTCAAAGGCCTGCAACTGCAAACCCTGGAGGATTTATCATCCTCCCTGCCTCTCCCACCCTTGGGGGGTGCCCCCACAAGACTTGCAGTCGCCCCCATTGCAACCATCTGGTTTGCCTTGGGGGCCTTTGGTACGTTACTGAACTTTTACTTTCCTCACATCTCCAATAGAACCCCACTATTACTAGTTGCTCAGACCACTATGCCTATGGCATTATGGGCCCTCCACTGGGTGCTTGTGCACCCCATCTTGGAGCCCAGTCTAGTTCTTATTAGCCAAATCCATGACAGTGATGTTCCCAAGTTTAAAACTATGAGTCAAGCCAGTTGATTATTCAACAGATACCAGATACATATCCGCAATATGTTTAATGTCATTTTATGTTGTGCTTTTTTTACTGAAAAAGTTGATTAAAAGTTTTATGAATATATTGAATCAACAAATTTGCACAATAACAAGTGCTTTTATATATATGCGATACTAGAACTAACAAAAAACAATTAATGCCATAAATTGCTGCATATTTCAAATTTTTTACTTGAGATAAAAGCATATCACTTCATAAATATCATTTTAAATAAAGAGATGCGGTACATTGCCTACCTGAGTTTTTGAGTACTTTATCTGTATCAGGATTACTAGATCACACATGAAATCAAAAATTGGTATTCCAAATATACTCTTAAGAAATTAGAAGCTATGACAGTTATGCATTAAAACAAAATTGAAAGTTAAGTCAATAAATATTATTGAAGCAACAATACTAATAGACTGGAGCAAAGGAAAGATGGTATTTATCCTAAGAATCCCAATCATGTTTAATAACTTTTTATTATATATAGAAGTCAGTTTATGGCTAATATATACTTTACAAAAACTATTAGTGTTATTTAGAAAGATGTATAAATAACAGGTATAGATATAAAAACTGATTTTTTTTTCTCATCAACAACTATATGTGATATATCCTCAAGTAAGTAAAAAATAACAAGCTCTTTATTTTATCTGATCATAACAATTTATCAAATAAAGCTTATAATGAGGTACTGATATAAATATATATAATCTGAGTATCTAGACTATGATAAAAACTTTTATAAAGATTCTGCTAAGAGGTTTAAGACTAACTTAAAATATAAGATTTCAACTAAGAAAATTATTATACCTATATATATATACTTTTTGTATCATTCTATATAAATAGTAAATTCATCTAATTATGTTACTGCATATTTTTAAATATCTATTATATTATCAAATGTTGAATTTACATACTTAGGAAATGTGATCGATAGATATATTACTTTTCACTTTTATATATCTAAAAGTGTGTGTGTGTGTGTGTGTGTGTGTGTGTGTGTGTGTGTGTGTGTGTGTGTGTGTGTGTGTGTGTGTTAAAATAAGAATATTGCTTATTGATATTCTATTAGCTTTATACCAACTTAATAGTTACCATATAAATCATATATATCTGCAACAAAGCTGCGGGTACCTGCTAGTTATATATAAATCTACTTATTTTTAAAGATTAACTTTATTTTAGAATTGGCCTAACAATGACCTACCAGAAAGTGTTGCACTCAACAAGCTCAAAGTGGCCTACAGCGGTAGGCGATGACTCTTGGCTGCTTTTGGTAACGATGGGATTTTTCTGATTGATATATTCTTCACATAGGAAATGCATATGTTGCCAGAACCAACGCCATTTTCTGTCGGGGTAACAGTGTTTCAACGTAGCATCATAATGAGCCATGGTGTGTTGGAATACGATTTTGGTTGATTGGCCAGGTTGAACAAAATAGGCTTTTGATAATTAAGGGACCTTGGCACTGTAAGCAATGGTCTGGTTTGACAACGTGCGCATGAGATCAAGTGGGATTTTGACATAATGATTTTTTATAACTTTTACTTCAAGGTAGAATTCTTGCCGGATACTGCATGGTGGGCTATTGCTAGGACATTTGACGCAGTTGTAAACTAGTAGAGCGTCTCCAGTCATCTTTGATTTGGAAACTTATGATAATTTATAATCGTAAAGATACGACCCGCCTCGCATCAACGGAATCGTTTCTAAAACAGCCTTTTCTCGTTTAAGCCGGTCGTAATGACGTGGATCTATTGCTTCCAGGTGAGGTATACGTCTTTTAGCTCTCGTTTTGGGTACATCTTGGCCACCGTTATAAGGCATTTCTTGAATGACTTGGAAAGTGATAGCAGATTCATTCAATCTTGCAGAACAGTAACTGAGAAGAGTTAGAATCAAAGTAATCATAATGATTTAGAGCCGGTTATTTTTTTAAATATATACCTATTTATTCTAAGCGAGCTCCATTTACTTTAAATAATTTTACAATGCAGTGTTTTCCAGGCCAATTCGTATATTTTTCATTGATTTTCACATCCATTACAGGCTAATTTATATATTTTTCATTGATTTTTGCATCCATTATAAGCCAATTTCTATAATTCACTAATTTTTGCATCCATTTAAAATTATGAAATTTATACGAATTATCCTGTAATGGATGCAACAATCAATTAAAAATATACGAGTTATCCTGTGATGGATACGAAAATCAATTAAAAATATACGAAGTGGCATGTAATGGATGTGAAAATCAATGAGAAAAATATAAATTAGCCTGTAATAGATGCGAAAATCAATAAAAAATATATGTATTGGCCTGTGTTGGATTTGAATTGGTCTGTAAAACCTTGTAACCAACTCACCAGCCACGAGGACAACAGCGAAGCTATTAATTTGAGTAGCACAAAAGATAATTTTTAGTCAAATTTGAAAAAGGAGAAGGTTCTCATTTCGACCTGCATATATCTTTTTATTTTATTTCTGTTTGTTCATGCAAAACTCTGAAACTACTGGACCAATTTGGATGATTTTTTTCAAAAAAAGAGGATGCTCCAACTTAAGTCCCATTTTACTTTGTAAGGATTAGTCCAGTATCTGACCAGTAATTTAGTATATATATTAAAATAGACTGGAAGCGATAGACTTCATTGTGATTAGATCATCGCCGGACAAACTTAATTCCGGCATTGCGAAGCTAAAGCTTTGAAGCAACTTTTGCCATGAAATATGTCCTATGGCTGGGGGGTATGTTCAAAATCCAGGAAAGTATGAGATCATAGCGTGATGAGCTTAAATCATTATAGATGCCTATCATTTTTGCATAATGTGACCAATATTATCAACTAAATTTAATAAAATGAATTATTGTAAGTGGTGATCAGTAATTTTTTCAAAATTTGTCCAATAAAATCATCTTATTTTTAAAGTAAATTATTGTAGATGGCAAGCAGTAAATTTACCATAGATTGACCAATAAAATCATATAAATTTAGTAAAATGAATTATTAGAATATTTGTTTATGAGGTACTATATAATAGATATATAATAATTTTAATTTTTATATAGAGATAGTGTGGTTTCAAAAAATATAGAGATAATTATTTTTATTATAAAATTGGGAAAAAAGTTCCACCTTAAAAATATACATATTTTTTAAAAAAAAGAACTAGCTTTATTTTTTGGGAAAAAAACTTCCTTCAAAAAATTGGAAAAAAAACCTTTTCTAAAAAAAGGCACTAAAAAAATAAAATGTTTGAGAAATTAAGAATCCTCAATAAAACCCTTTTTGAGGTCAGCACCATATTCCAATCTGACTTATAGAAGTTTGCTCAAAAATAAAATTATAGCTTATATTGAATTGGGTCCAAGTGTAAACTATAAACAATTTAGAATATACTGTGCTGAGTTTATATATTATAAATGGCTATTGTAAGTTAGTTTAGATATATGATGTCAACTTCTAAAAAGGGTTTTAGTGAGTATTCATATTTTCTCAATTATTTTAAGCTTTTTAATGCCTTTTAAAAAATCTTTTTTTTTTCTAAATTTTTCTATTTACATGTATATGTCTTACAGCTGAGGATAAGTTCAAAATCCAAGATATGAAATGATGCCATAGCATGATGAGCCTTTAGTATTGTAGATGGCAATCAGAAAGTTTAATATATAATTAAACCAATTAAACTAACCAATTAAGTAGATTAATTGAAGTATTGAAGGTGGCCTTTAGTAAGTTTTTTATATAATAATCAAACCAATCAAACTAACTATATAAATAGATTTAATTAAGTATTGTGGATGACCATTAGTAAGTTTAGTATGTAGTTGCATAAGTCAAATCAATTAAAAATAGAGTATATCTAGTATTTTAGATGGTCATTGATAATTTTAGTATGAGATTGACCTATCAAATCAACTAAATAAATAGGTAAATTAAGTATTGCAGATGACCATTGCTAATTTTGGTATATAATTAGACCAATTTATTAAATTAAATAAAAACCATCAACTTACACAAAATCAAAATGCTTATTGAATCAACCAAATATCAAACTACTATGCCAAGATACATTGATTCAGATTAGAGTGTTATATACCATTTTATATCTTATATATGACTTGTCAAGAGAGTGTTTGAAAAATCTCATTCTAGATGTGATGGGGAATAATCACCAAACCACCAGAATTTAACCTGCTAATGACACATGTAAGGGGCCTCACAGAGGGTGCCAGTACCAAAAGGACCCAATATGAGGTTGTAGATCATTATATAAATGACAAGATAACCTAGAAAGGCGAGGATTTGGTTGGACAATAAGGAGGAGTCCATTACCAAGTGCAAAATAAGAATCCAGGTTCCTTGGGGTTTCTTTCTGTAGAGTTCCAGGATTTTTCAGAGGGGAAAGAGACTTGGTAGATAATTTAGATAAGATAAAATGACCTGCATTATTTGAGACTCCCTTGAGGAGGTCCACACG
Organism: Massospora cicadina; assembly: GCA_022478985.1. NCBI lineage: Eukaryota > Fungi > Entomophthoromycota > Entomophthoromycetes > Entomophthorales > Entomophthoraceae > Massospora > Massospora cicadina. The sequence goes on from JAKSZP010011846.1 coordinate 210,642, forward strand.
CAGGTCAGACCAAGGGATCACTGATAAAAGTGAAACTAACACGGTTTAATTAAAACAAGTTGACCAACAAATAAGATTGATCTTGGAAAGACATTATTAAACAATGGGGGGAGTCATCAACCATCAGATGGGCACTGCACCCAATTTGAACCAATAACAGAAAATTCTCATCCATCATCATACTGTAGCTTGACTAAGTCCATACTCTAGTGATTGACTGGAGTTAATTTTCCTTGATTTAGTAATATTATAAATTGAATGGGTCTTGAAGCCCCGTTCCCCAACCAAACAAAAGTACCATCATAATTTTCAAAATAGCTGGTACATTTTAATGACAAAGATATAACTCTCATCTGATTATCATGTGCATTAACTGCACCAACTTGAGTATATCTTGCCTTTACTCAGCGTTGGTCCAGGGTGTGCTTCAGGTCAGGTGAGCCAGCCAACTTTGTTCTCATGGCCTCATCACGTCCAGCTTTATCTTTACTTCTGTCCCTTAATCATGTCATTTAACCATGATATGACTTTTATTTTGAATTTTTATAATTAAAAATATAAAACAGTAAGTGATGGTTCTCTGAATCTATAATATTTTTATAATAAGTTTGGTTATCTTTAGATAATTCTAAAGGAGAAATTATGGGATAAGTAATCATATTAACAACAAATTTTATAAGATGAATTTTTAAAACACTTTTAACTAGATGCTGACTGATTTTAGATAGCTCAAATAAATTAAGAATCTATCTTTATCAGTCATCTGGTTGCTGTTGGTCAAAATATATTATAGCCAATCTAACTCATCACTTATTAATCTAACTATCCCATTATATTTTTAAAAAGTTATTTGCTAAAATACAGTGATATTATCACATCATTACAAAAGATGAAATGTTACAGAAGGTTATGAAAGGTAACCAGATAAGACAAATACATGTTCTTTAGCCTTTTACCATAAAAGTAAAAGATTATAATTTTCATTTATAATCAAGATTGTGCATCTAAAAATATGAAAGGTAGTATTTTATCTATGTTTGTTCATAGATAACTCTGAAACTACTAGACCAATTTTGATGAACTTTTAAAGGTAGATGGGGCTCAGAGCATAGCACTGGCACAGCCCTAAGGCTATACAAGAGCGAGCTCATCCTCTACCACATGAGGCCAGTTACTTTATTTCACATACCTTTCCTCTGCCACCCAGAACTAGGAACTCCATTTTGCACACTTTTCCTTTGGGTAACCTTTTTAAGATTTGGGTAATGTTTTGTGTAAATTTTTGGTTTACAAATTTAAATTATGATGTCATATTAAATTTGCTTTTAGCAACGCAACACAAAATCAAGCAATCAGATTGCTTAATAAAGTAATATTGACATCAGAGCTTATTTGCAGCTAATTAGAAAGCTTCAATCTAGTTTTTTACCTCCTGTCTGATGATGATGATCAACCAATCAGAGTAGCTCAGAGTATTCTTGAAATTTTATTTAAAACAGGTGAGACTTAAGTACTCATATTGATCTATGTCTAGTTTAACAGACACTGAAATAGGACTGAAATCATCATCATGTTACCTTTCTTATAAGTTATCTCAAGCTAAGATTCTGCTATATTTCTAATTAGTATTATAATGATATTTAATTTAAATATAGTCATACCCCACTTTATTTAAGCAATACGTCCCTTGGCAATTCTAATAAAAAGAAAAGTGTAAAATTCAACATTTATTTATTCCCACATATATGATGATATGGATATATATATAATTGGTACTTTATTCATAGTTGTTAATAAGTATAATAATTAATTTCTTAAACTAAAAGTGCGTTATAGTGTGTTTGTGTTATGTGGGGTTGCACAAAGTGGGGTGTCAGAAGAACTAAGGTTTGACTAGTTAATAAGATTGTTTTGGTGTAAAATCTTACCAAATCAACACAAATTTTTTTCATTTCTCAACAGAATAGGTCAACTGATCCAGAAGCTTGCCCTCACGCCAGCTTTAAGTTGGTGCAACTTCTTATAGGAATGCAACCCCCTTTTAGGCCTGAAGGAGGTTCAAGAGAGTGGCAATAATTTTTTAACCAATCGCCCTTAGGAGCTCAGGTAAGCGGCCAAACTACCTATATGTACAAACTTGCAGATTGACAAGATTACATTAAAATGCTCCCGCATGATTATGTCATTTTAGAGTTCACTTCCCATTTAAAATCCAGGCCAAATTTAGATATCCATGGCCTGCCTGAAATCCATTACCCCTCATTATTAGCCCCAAAATATCATATATACTAAGCGGCACCAACTTAATAGGGGCCTCTCTTTCAGATCCCTAAATATTTACTATTAACAAAGACATATAAAACACCAATTTTTCCTTGTGGGTATCAATAATCCCATTTTTAAAGGTTAAAAGAAGCAGTTGAGAGTTGTGAATTTTTCTGCTATCATCTATTTTTAAAATTCTGGTACAAACAACACCTGTGAGCACCTATCAAAGCCAGGATTCCAACAATTGGTGCTCACTACAGGTGCAACCTGTACACCACAACCTTTTAATTTTGGATAAAGTTCAATGAAGGGATCTTTCTAACCTCCCAGTGGAAAATAAACCGCAGTTAGCTGATATGGAACAGCAACTAGATAACGCTCTGTCACGCCTTCAAGAAGCTTGAATAGATTCCCCCTCTAGATTTTTGTGAAGCTTTTCCCACCATGTCTACCTCCCTCAAAATTACCCTCGCTCTTATCTAACCCAATTTAAAAGACAGGTTTAGCCCTGGTGAAGGTATTATTGTGTCATATCTATATGAATATGAATCTGCAATGAATGGAGTGACGGAGCGCCAAAAATCAAGTACACCCTTCTTTGACTAAGTCAGCTAGCCCAAGAGGCAATGATTACTCAAATGGACAACCTCCATACCTGGGTGGAAGTAAAGTAAGCGCTTATTAACGAAATTGGCTCAACGCAGCTTTCAAAGAGGAAAGAGCAGGCCTTTATATGCCTCTGCATAAAAAAGGGAAGATTTGCTCGCCACTTTTGTTGACAAACCCTTATGGTGAAGCCCAACCCTTGGCACTTGCGAAAATGTTACCTCTTGATGACGCCCTTGCTGCCATTTTGACTGGCTTAACTTCTCACCCTTCAATAGCATGACATCTTATCTCCAATAAACGCCACATCCAGATCATCTGTGATATCAAGGAGGCTCTTCTAGATGTTTCAAAGTCTATACTATGAGGCTACTTCAGGAGTTGTGTTGAACCACAAGTCCTACCAGGAGGATTTCTCATGATAGTCCTAAAGGAGTCCTTGATGATCCCTATGGTCCCACCTGTGTTGGTTACCATCCCAATCTCAGTGCCTGCAGTGAGGATTAAACTTGACAACCTCCGCCCTGTAAGCCTGGGGTTTCTACATCAGTTAGACAAGGTGCACCACCCTCAACAGGGCGGTGCTCAATACCACCACCTGCCTCAAAGGCCACCTTATGCCATCAGTTGAGCCTCCGCTCTTCCCAAAGCTCTCCTCAGAGAGGCCTCTCATAGCATCCCAAATGGCTCGCTCCTATGTGAAGTCGTCCCTAACTTCTTTTGCATCCCCTCCAGCTAGTCCTAAGTCTAAACCTGTCTCCAAGGAGCCACTCTCATCAGTAAACAATGGGCTCAAAGATAAGATTGTTAAAGCCAAATTAACCTCTCTCCTGATTCAAATGTCAGTTGATTGCCCCAATAGCAACTACTGCAAATGGGAAAAGCCTTCCAGAAGTGTAGGTATTGCCAAAGAAGCTGGTGAAGGTGAGGTGCCTACCTCCAACCGCTTTCCTAGCACCCATCCAATGTGTGTATACAACCAACCAATGATAAATATGAAGGGGTAAGAGGGCGTTGGCTATTATGTCCTCAGAGCCCCAGTTGAAGTAGGAATACTGGATAGGATGTATCACAAAGGAGTAGATAAAGCCATGATACCTGAGGATATCTATCTTAACCATGTTGTGAGATGCCCTGAGGTTATTGATACTGCTAGTGACGCTGAACAGGTTATGACTTCGCTAGTCTGACCAATTCACCATTTTCATACCATACAATCCACTAAAAGTAACTATCCTAAAAAAGCTAAAAAGCTTGCCTTTACTCTTTATTTAAAGGAGGTATTATCTCTCCCCTACCTTTGGTGGAACTATACCTAAGTTAAAGACAGTGATTCAAAATGTTCAGGTTAGTGCCAGCTTAGACACTGGCTCCCCAGTAAATGTCAACTCTACAAGCTTATGAAGAAAAAGCTGGTTCCTGACCTGTAATACTCGCAGGAATTTGGAACTGAAGGTCCCAGCAACACTCGCGCTATTGGACCCTACTCCTCCTTACCCCTTCGGATTGGGAGGCTCATCTTGTCCACCCCAGCTGTGGTCTTGGACAATAATGCTTACAACATGCTTATTGGTACTCAATTTATGGTTGAGTATGATAGTACTATCACCATGAAACTGGGTTATCTCTACCTACTTGGTATGAAGTACCTCTGGTTTTTACAATTATGAACCCAATTAATAAGGATACCCTTACCTAGTTGAGTACTTCTCCTCTGGCTTATCATCTTCTACACAACATTCAGGCGCAACAACAAAAAGTTTCAGGATCCTGTGGACGCCTCAGAGGGCATTCCATACTATGCTCCAGAGGAGAAACTAATTCAAGCTGGTAAACAACATGTGATTGCTACCAACATTACTCTACAAATCCCCCAAACTTGCTTGATTCATGAAACTACGATTGATGAAGTAAGTCCTTTGGAACCTCAAATATTTCTGAGTAAAATAGACCCCGCCTATCATAAAATCCTCAATGTTCTACTAGGAAACCTTACCAATAAACCCATCACTATAAAAATATCAGGAGATAGGGAAAGATCTGCTAATCCCCTTTAAGGATATTGACAGGGTTCACTTTATTTGGTCTATGTTAGATATGTGTTTACCCACGATCAAATGATATGCACCTTACCTAACGTCCATATATTAGATGAACTAGCCCAAATGAATTTAAAAAAGTTCACACCTTATTGAACACTATAGCAATATCTTCTCCAAATCTGACACTTAATATGGGAACATGAAGGGCTGGACCCACGAAACTGATGTTTGTGAAGCTATCCCTATTCACGCTAAATCCTACCATAAGTCACAGGTTGAAGAGCAGTAAATGAGGACTGAAATCAAACAGTTGCTAGACGCTAGGTTACTATTGCCTTCCCATAGCCCTTAGGCGTCTCCTATTCTTCTAATTAAAAAGAAAAATGGAGTTCACAGGGTAGTGGTGAACTACCGCAGGCTAGTAAATCTCACCAAAAAAGATAGCTACCATATCCCTCGCATTGATGATGCTCTTGTCCAACTATCCAGATCAAAATTCTCTGCTATAGATTTAGCCAGCGGATAATGGAAAATGGATATTTCTCCCCAAGATCAGGAGTAGTATGCTCTCATTTGCAGTGAAAGCTTATATCAGCCCACTCTCCTGCCACAAGGGTTGTGCAATGTTTCTTATTCTTTCCAACGTGTGATGTATCACATTTTGTGGGACCTTAAGCTAAGCTGTGTGATTTTCTATCTAAGACATCACATTATTTTCCTACAATTTTACTGACCATCTATCTCATCTAAAATTAGGTTTCCAACGCTTGTGGGAATCTAACACTAAGTTGAGACCTTCAAATTACACATTTTTCCAAAATAAGATAGACTTTCTCAGACATGCTATCTCCCAAGAAGGGACACAACCTTCAAATTATAAGGTTGAAGCTATATAAAAAATTCCAGCATCCAAAAACCTCTGAGACATCCAGGTTTTTCAAGATAATGTGATTTATTATCAGATCATCCCTAAATTCGCCCAGCTCAGTAAGCCACTCATACGCCTGTTGGCTAAGAACACTCCTTTCTCTTATAGTGCTGAACAAATAGCTGCATTTGAGATTTTAGGGATTCTTTCAGAAACGCCCTATATTACGCCACCCTGACTATGGTAAACCTTTCATCTTGTTTACCAATGCCTAATACTATGCCTTTGGGGCAATCCTGGAACAATTGGTTGATAACGGCGTAAATCATCCAGCCTCCTACTTCAGCAAAATGTGGTCAAAAAGCTGAACGTACCTAAAGTGTCACAGAAAAGGAGTGCCTGGATGTACTACTTGCTGTTAAACACTACCACCCTTTTCTATATGGAACTTCATTTACCATGGTTACTGACCACGCCTCCTTAAAGTTGTAAAAGATTTGAAGGATCCCACTAGATGGTTGGCTCGTTGGGCCTTAAAGATCCAGCATTATAATATGAACATTGGGCACCGACCCAGAACGCGCCATATGAATGTTAATTAGTTGACTTGGTTGCGCATCCTCTACCTGGACTACAGTGAAGCAAAGAGAGTGCATGATCTCCTGATGACCCCTGATAACTGGGATGATGAAGATGACCCTGTTAAGAAAATGCTAGCAATACACTCTGACAAATCCAAGGTGGAAAGTGGGAAGTTATATAAAAAGGTAGGGGAAAACTGGCCGCCTTATCTGCGACCCTCTTAACGGGCTCTGCCATCCTGGAGGCCCACTCTCTCCTTAGCCACAATGGAGTTAGAAAAACTCATGAGTTGTTTAGAGATTGGTAATATTGGTAGGGCATCCTGGAATCTATAATCAAAGTTTTTTTGCCTGCTTAACTTGAAAAAGCAATTTCATTCTCAAGACTAAATATCAACATACTTCTCCTAAGCAACCTTTTCACACTATTAGTTTAGATGTGGTAGGTCCTTTACCGCAGACTACAAGTGGATTAGCTATGTACTAGTAGGTATTAACCACTTTAACAAGTGGATTGAAGCTGTGGCCCTCCTGGCCCAAACTGCAAAAGATACTGCTACTTTCCTACACCAATCAATTTTCACTCGCCATGGTTGTCCCCAAGTCCTCCTCTGTGACAATAAGAAGAACTTCACTTCTAGAATGGTCAAGGTCCTGGCTACCTCGATGGGAGCCCAGAAACTCTTCTCTGCCCCTTATAACCCATGAATGGAACCTTAGAAAGAGCGCTTGGAACTCTAGTATTTTTTTTTTTAGTACTAGATGGTATTTATTTTTTACAAAAAACAGCCTCTTCTGACCCTCTGCATAGGGATCAGTTTTTGCCCAGTTCCTTAATGGCTTATCATATTAGCTACCATCAGATATTAAAAAATGTCTCCATTCCACGTTTTGCATAGCTGAGAACCTGATATAACTGTCCTTTTGGCAAGAGATGTCTTTTCAGCTAGGACTGATGACCCAGACAAGGCCATGAGGAAATTAGCCTAACATCTCATCCAACTCCAGTCTGATGCTATGAGTAATCAAGCAAAGACTGTTATCAAAGAGGGCAAGCCACCAATGAGCTCAGACCTTTTTACCATATGTATGGTCTCTGATTTAGTGTTATATTATTGTAATCAAATTGCCCTTAAGGCGAGAATCTTGGGTACATCTGGGTATACCCTTATCTGTCACCTATAAGAGAGGTGATGAATACTCCATTAAGTCTCTTGCTTCTGGGGTTACTAGCAATTGAGTTTATGGACGGTTCCTAGCCCTCTATTTAAATCCAACATTCTTGAAGCGGGTAATGTTGACAAATTAAGGTTCAACTAGTTAATAAGGATACTTTGGTGAACAGGTTACCAAATTTGATACTAAATCTTTCTTCATTTCTTTGCAGAATAGTCCAACTGACCAAGAAGTCTGCCCCATGCCAGCTTGAAGTTGGTGCAACTTCCCAGGGGAAAGTAAATCCCTTTTATAGGTATAGTAAGCTCAGAGAAGTGAAGATACTTTTATTGACTAATCGTCTTTTAGGAGCTCAGGTAAGTGGCCATACTACCCATATGTACAAAATAGCGGATTGGTGGAATTACATCAAAATGCTCCCGCATGATTATGTCATTACAGAAGTTGAACCCCCATCTAAAATCCAAGTCAAATTAAGATATTCATGGCCTAACTTGAATTAGCTCGCCCCTTACTATTAGGTATAACATAGTATATTTACTAAGCGGCGCCAAGTTTAGTAGACTTTATCTTTCAAATCCCCAATGCTTATTAATAGCAAACATATACAAAACTAGATTTTCCTTGTGTTTATTATAAATTTTATTTAAGGTTAAAAAAGAAGCTATGGAGAGTTGTAACCTCCTGCCATCTCTTTATTGTTGAAATCCTAATATAACAGCACCTGCAAGCACCTAGTAACGCCGGGATTCCAAGGGGTATGACTTTATTATAAATTATCTTATGCTTTAAAACTGTTTCAATTTAGTTTATAAATATTTAAAAGTATCACTATAATAATAATCAAACAATTACAAGAATTAAATATTGACAATTTTATAGCATATCAGTTGCAAGGTAATATTAATTAGTTAAAAGTATTTTATAATGTCTTGAATGATATTCTTTATCTTACTATGTGTGATATGTGGAGCAACATAGATAAGTGAGCTAGCGAATATTTTAACATTATATGCGTTGGTACTTCATTTTCAAACCTGAAATCATGTTAATTAAAGTCTATAACATGATATATATTCATCTTTTATATTGTTTAATAATGCAACTAAAACTAGCTTTATCTAAGCCAATATTTTATAATCCATATAATATAATTAAACTTTCATATAGCTTATTTTATAATTTAATTAGGATCCTAGCACTTACCAATTAGCTAAATTGTATCACAAAAAGGAAGTTAATTTATTATAGTACGCTTAGACATATATATTTATAGTTTATACTCCTAATTATAATTTATTATAATCTTAGTTCTAAGAAAGTATCAATATTTAGAACGCCACAGAAGCCATTATTAGCTGATATTTGCAATAAAGCGTATATATGAGGTGGACACTGAGCATAATTTAGTTAAATTTTAGTATGGGTATTTATTTTCAAAGTTTAAGTACTAGCTTCCTATATAATTTTATACAGATAATTTTAAGTATCTAAGGGATTTGATGTCAGGTAGATGGCAGATAAAGTTTAGATTGGCCTGTAGTTGAGATGTAAAAGCCCCAGAAGTTTCTCCATAATGCCAGAGGCACTGCTGCTCAAATGACGTTTAGATGGGCTGGGAGCTAGGTGAACAATGAGCGCTGATGAGCTACAAAAGTAAAAAGCAACCTGAAAAATCCCAGTTGTCACCACTCCAGGGCCTACAAGCCTGGGCGAGGGAGAATGTTGGATTAAATTGGCAGGTTTGGATTCCCCCATGGGGGATTTGGAATGGGGACGTTGGCAAGAGTGTGAATTCTTGACTGAAGTGGAAATAATTTTGCCTTAAAAAGCTGAGATCCTTGTGGCGAATTACTTTAGCAATCAGAGAAAAATCCAGAAAGACTTGAGCATGGTAGGCCCAGTTAACTACAAAAGGCAATAAGGTCATCAACATAGCCACAATGGCCATTCATTGTTTGCCCCATAATTTCAAATTGGTTTGTGTCGCAGGGATACTGGAGAAGAACAAACCAATTAAAAAGTGTGTTTGTAAATAGGGTTTATTATTGAAATTTTGTAAAATTAGACCATCAATCCTCCCAGTGTGGGATTAATGCTTAAATGCTCAGTCAACTTATTAATAACTCTGGGATCTGGGGGATCAGGACCTCAAGTCTGACCTAACCTGGTGGAACTTCAAGGGGGAAAATCATTTTCATCAAAGCTGATTTCAAAAGTGTCAGAAGTGGGCCAAGTCATCATCAATTTTTTCAGATGCCTGAATTGCAGTTTTGCCCCGATTATGCTAATTAATGAGGCAACATATCACTCAACGGGTATTGGGAGCCACCTAAGGCCATCCCACGTATGTTTTAGTCATAAGTGGTCAGGAACAGGTTTGGGATGCCCACCCACCTGCACCTGATTGCTCTGGCACCCGTTTGGCCATGTGGGGTTTGGAATATTGAGGTTTCAACGCCAATGGGAAAGGTTTGATGCTGTCAGCTATTTTTGCCAGAGGTTTGATCCTGTTGGCTATTTTGGAAAAGATTTGATGCTGTTGGCGATTTTTGCCAAATTTGAGGTATGCCTAGAGGGGAGACATGCCTCATCCCTCCCATGCTGGTTACAATTTGCCAAAACCTCAATGCAGATTTCTTCAACCCACATAACAATTCCCAGTTGTTAGTACAGGGATAGATGGCGGAATTTTTAAAGGGTAAGCCATGACCCACCGCTCATCCACCACGTGGGTGAGGTCTCCCTGGGAGATAAGGGGGCATCTGGCCTTTCTGGACCTTATTTAGATGGGAAGGGGAAACCACACAGTCCAAGCATAGAAGACGCTCCCCTGGACTTACATTAATAAGAGATAGATATCTAAACTAAAAACTACTAAGTTGGTTTATGTTTGCATTCAAGTTTTCATGATACTGTTGGGATTATCCCTGGATTTGGTGAAACTCTGTTGAGGGTATAAGGCAAAATTTTACTGTTGATGTCATATTCCAAAATAACTGAATATGTCAAAAACAGGCCAATTGAGTGATACAATCATTGTTAGATATTAGATCTTATGAGATTTGGTGACTCATACAAGTGCAACAGACTGTAATCAAATCTTTGCCTTTAAAATTTGAATTAAGATATTTATATAAATTTTTTTAATATGGTGTAGCACCTATCTATCATCTTTTCTATTCATTTTATCACACAAAAAATGATCTTTAATGAAGCTTTAAGTAGAACTAATACTATCCTGAGTAATATAAACCAAACATCGATGAATCCCCCTTGGGTTGGGACCATCTAGTACTAAAAAAGTAATATAAACCAAATAGAATTCAATTCACATCAGAAACTGGATTATTAAAAGAGCTTCTTATATTAAGACTTTTAAATTTAATATATATATTATAGTAAGAGAGCAATATTCTTTTTGAAACACCAACAATCACATTCCTCTAATAATATATTTTTTTCTTAAATATTTCTTTTGTGAGTATTGAGTATAATAGTTAGTTCTTCAGTTTGAGCAGCCTTAAATGCTATAAAACTATTTTCATTTTATTTTATTAGTTCTGGTGGGGCTAACCAAAGAGAGGGGGCATCAACACACTTTATTTGTGGGTGCCAGATAGAACCAAAAGTTAAAAATACTGATATAGCACTGCAGCGGCAAGCCTAAGCAGACATATAGGATAGTGAGAGGGGGTTTCTTGTCTATTGCAGACCTGAAGGCACATGTGAGAGTGGACAGATGGGAGTGGTGGCATTAGCAGATTGGGGCATTATAGGTAATCAATTAATTAAAATTTTATTTTTACTCAGGAATGTAACTTGATCCTAACTCTATTATCAGATTTTTCTCTAAAATAGATTTATTGATGTCAACTCTGTAAATTATTTAACCCTTTCCCAATCTATTGATCCTTTTGAACAATTGAATCTTTTGGTAGTTGATGATTTTAATTATTAAAATAGTTCTGATTATCAAATGAAGTTGATAACTATAAAAGCTATCACTTTATACAATTATAGGATTGCCTATCTAGTGAATATTGTCATTTATTTATGTAGATCTTTAGCATACTCTGTCTATACTAAAGGTTTAAAGCTTTCTTCACATAATTGTTCTTTTTAGAAAAATATATAGTTAGAACAGACAACTTTAAACTAGCTAGTAGCAATTAAAGGGACTTTTTACTATATTTCTGGTGCTCACTACATGAAAACTTTAATAGAAAAGAAAAATAAAGCTTTATCTTACAATAGATTTGAGTCAATAAGTAAAGAATGGCAAGGACCACCAATTCACCACCTTTTATAAAACTCCTCTAATTCCTGATTGAGTGGCATTAGAGGAATTTGGTTTTATATATTCTTTTTTCTCAAGCACTTAAGACTTATATATTCATGGCGGAGCAGCTGAGAGAAATTGGGGATATTTTACTTTTGGGATTCCAGCTCATTGGCCACAAACATATGACCTAGTGCATGCTTTATTCTGCCATCAGCAGAATCAGGACCATCTTATTCAGCAATATAAATTCTAACAAGCTTTAAAGATATAGTCAAGTACTACAACAAGCTAGTAGCCTATTTCAGATGGGAAATACCAGGATGTGTACCTCTAACCTACTGTGTAAAATTCTCAACTGACCTGTTTTTATCCCACGACTTAATTGCAGAAGTGTTTAACAGAAATTAACAAAATGTGGAATTACTACAGGTTCTTTATAGGAAGCTCAAGGCCAGTTTCTAAGAAGTGCACAAGGCTTTAATGACAACTATAACCTTAGCATCCAAATCTTGCAGCTTTTGAATGAACTTTACTAATTAGCTAAATTGGAATGTGTTTACTATAAGATATCAAGCTAGGGACAACTATGGATTCACCAATGAATGGGTCTAAGAGATGAATTGCTTTTGGGAGGAGGTTTAACGTATCTGAAATAACTTTGGGAAACATAACTCATCAGGATGGGTTAGTCAAAGCCCTTAACTAAAACACCCAACGCATAAAGAGGTAGCTGCACAGCACTTAGGAAGCAACATTGAGACCACCAATCACCTCCTGTCCAAGTTGCAAAAGATCAAAAATCAACAAGCAGCCAAGCAACAGTATATCAAAGGATTCAGGGATTATTGTGGATGTTACTACAAGACAGTGGAGACATCCTCCAGTCAAAAAAAGACATATGGCAAAGTATCTGCAAATTTCATACCTCAGAAACTAGCCATAATAGTGAATCAGAGGAACTGCGCACTAGGTTGTATGACATGCAAAGAAACCTTATAGACTTGCAACAGTTCATGCTGCAATGTCTTCAAGAACAGGTTCATCATACCATTTGGGAACAAATAGAAAGTGAAGTACAGGATGGTATATTTAATGCCCTCATATAACTCTGGCCTTGATAGTCCTGAGCTATTCAAGGAGTAATCCCATAAAAAAGGTTACTTATGAACCAATGCATCATCCCCCATTCTGTACAATCCTCATTGCTCGCTTTGCCTCCTTCCATGGAAACCCCCTGTTGAGAATTTTTCATTCTCAATAATATATGACTCTATTAGTGTGACAGGAAAAACAGTATGAAGACTGCTGGCTCTTGCTTTTTCACAATCATTGGTGACCTTTCCCTATAAATTTGAAAGGCAACCCACAATCCCAGCAGACCAAAAACTTCTCCTTCTTATTCTTGACCAATAAGAATGGCTCAGAAGTCCTCTTTTGGGACTTGCCCAATGATGGTGGTTCAGCGGCCTCTATGGACTTCCTCCAGGTTTCTCCCCATCAATCTTTCCAGTTCATCATTGAAGCTGCTAGTTGCTTAAGTTCCTTTGGGGTTCCATCTAGTTCAAGGTTGGGAGTTTGTTGCACCGAACACTCCAGGTGTTTAACCCAGCACCTAACCTCTGGGGATCTTTGGTACCACCTCTACAAGCTATGCTACCTTCTGTTAACTAAAAACTTAGTAAAGGTAGGCAACCAAAAATAATTAGATTTGAAACCTAAAAATTTTGAAGATATTTTCATTAAGAGGGAGATTAAACTATTTCTAGGCATTTCTTGCCTATCCACGTCATTTGATTTTAAAGCCAGCATTGTCAGCACTCACTGGTGAATATCCCTGCTTAGTATCTGTAAGCAGTCTAACTGGCAATACTCGTTATCCTCAAATGTCCATGATTATGTTAGTCCTTAATTTGTCATAATAATAATTAATTAAATATCTTGACATTATTGGCATAAGTTGCTAGTGTCAAATTTAGATTAAAATGCTATTAGTTATTGTTTCTGATACTTAACAAAGTCAAAATGTGAATTATCTTTATTTGATTATTATTTAATGGTTCAACAACTTCAGAATAAGTTGCCAGTACTCAAAATTAGACAACAAATTCAAAATCAGACCTTTGATAATAAATACTTTGGCTTTCCTCTGGAAAAACCTTCAATACCTTCACATGGAGTTGACATCAAGATAAGATTCCTTTGAACTCAGATTTGAGGCAGTGAAATCATCATCAGATGAATGTAAACAAAGACATCGGATTTCTGCTGGAAATTCCAACAATCATCCACAATTTTGCTTTCAGTGTTGAACTATGATTCCGCCAAAATAAATGATTAATATTAATTAGTTCAACATCCTCAGCATAAGTCACTGGTGTCAAAGTTAATCTATTGGGAATGTTCCCAATACTCTTGACAACAAATTTATGCAATTTGTCATCTTAAATGATATTATTAAAATATCTTGACATCCTCAGACTCAGTCACCAGTTTCAAGACCCACCAATTTCCAATCAAGGATGATCCCCTAATAATTTCTTGATCCTGCAGATCAAGACAGCTCAACCCAACTGAATAGGGTGCATGTTTTGGGGTATTATTAAATAATGAATCAAAATTAGCAAACTAATCAACAATCATCCTTGATTAATTATTATACTAATTTTCGTTATTATGTGAGGAAAATCACTGGTTAAAAAGCTACACCCCCACTACTTAACAGAGTCAACCATTCTCCTTGAACCAGAACCTCAGGTCTGTGTTGCATCAATGACATCAAGATCCAGAAGTTTCTATCTAGGATACAAATTTTTGATTTTTTTAATCTTCATAAGTTTTATATGTATTGGAATGTTCAGTCAAAAATAATTTTATATAATTTGACCATGCATGAAGCTGATAATCTTGTATGCTAAGCTATGCTTATCTGTTTAAATGACTAAAGTTGATATTTGAGCATACTATAATTACTTGAGGAATGTTGGACCTTCACTGATGTATAAGTGCAATTCTTAAGAGAGTTTAGAATCCCTGAACGTATGGCTACGTGGTATGTAAATTTATGACTATCAGTTCAAAAAAATCATTACTGAATTTACCGACCAAATTTACCACAAAGCTCAGGTGTTGTTAAGCACTAAGCCATGACATACTTTGACATTAAGTTCACACTTCAAAATGCTATAAGAATTGCCCAGAATTACAACTCTCTGCTTCCAGCACTTGTATAAAATTAGATACACCCTCTATAATTATATATTTGAAGAGATGCAAAGTTTTATTTAAACCAACAATGTTGAAGTATGTTTTAATAGACCTCCTTGCATTAATGAAGGAAGAGGGGCCTTAGAGCTTCTCTCCTTGATGAGGAATTAAGATGTCACCAAAATATATCAAAGGAAACTTGTTGGATCTGTGAATCTAATGGACGCTACAACACCGCCTGTCCTAAATGTTGCCTTGGGGGAACCTTGTGACATCTCAAGAGGATGAAAGACAGGGAAAAGAGTCTTAGCAGAAGAAGAGAAAACTCTACTGTCATTTACTCAAGTTTTGTCCCAAAATCCATTAAATGCAAATTATTGCCCTGCTTAAGAACCTAATTGGAGCATCCCTATGATGTTGCCATCACTAGAATTCAATAAGCGACCATGGAATGAGAGTGGCAAGAAGTTATCTTTTAAATATGCTTTTTTTGTTGAGCATAATCAATTTAAAGATGATGAAGAGCCTCAATCTTTACCTCCCTTGCAGGAAATTATAGTCACACTTCCAATCAAGCCCTTGTACACTCACTTCTTTAATATAGAAGAACAGACTAAGGCAATTGTCATGGATGAGGCTGCAAATGGTGCAGAAGATCGATCCTTGACAATTTAAAGTGACTAGAATTTAGCTTCAGACTAATGGTGTTACAGGCGACCACCCCTATAGATGGGAGAAAAAAGGCCCTTTTATAGATGTGGGCAAGTAAAGGAATTTTCAGTCAAATTGGGATGATGTCATATGAAGCAATTTTCACCCTCACAGGTCAGAAGACTATCTATCCTAATGATGGTTCCTGATGAAATTACTATGGAAATGGCCCTCTTATATATCTTCATGAGGCCATAATATTTTGCATTATCCTGATTAAGCTACAATGAGTAGACTTAATTATGCTGACAGAGCAATCAAGGATTGAAAGTGAATATTATAAAATTGGGCAACCACCCAACTCTAAGAGTTGCTAAAAACTATGATGCAAGGTGCACTGTAGAAGAGCCATTGCTTGACCATGATGTCAAACAGTGTGTTACCAAATTGGTAATCAAACATACAAGCAGTGAAACAGTGGCTTTAAACTCAGAAGCAGGGACTATTACAAAAAGCCTCTGAACATCCAGGTTCAGGTATAAAAACTGAAAGACGAACTCAAAGTTACAAGAATTATCCCAAATGAACAAAGCCATAGAAGCAGCAGTCAGAAGACGTCTGACTAGGGAATCTGGAAAATCTCCCATATTGACACTCATATTCCCATATACTTTTCAATATTTCATTTATTTTTATATCCTGATTTTTACTTAAAGTATAAAATATTTCCCTTTTTATAAAAGAACCCTTTCCAAATATCTCAAGTTTATCCTTTAATTGCGCTTATAGCTAATTAAGTGATTTAATCTTCTTTAACCAATCTGGGATTAATCAAATATACAGAATATGATAACCAGTCTGAGATCATCTTTATTTTTTCAAGACTCTCTCTATAATGGATACCTTAGAGTCAAGCTGCCACAGGTGAGATTGGATGCTTACATTGATCCTTGAGGGTCAACATACTATAAATATGTCTTATAGTGTCTACAAGAGTTTTTCCATGGACACAAAGAGTTTACCAAAGTGATCAATGCTATAAAGGGTAGCATCAGAGGTGAATTCTCCATGAGGAAGATTGGGATTTTAGAAAAAGTTGTCTGATGTTTAATCTGCGCGGATTAGACTTCCTGAGCAGCAAGTTAACCTCACATGTTAAGCTAGCTGAGGTCAGGGAGCTGACTATAATGATTAACCAAAATGATAATCCTTCCATTATTAAAGTAAATGAGATTTTATAATAAAATTAAGATTGTACTTGTATTTATATCATATAATCAAAGTTCAGGTGCGAGCCATTAGTGATATTGGCGCTTCTTTAAATGTAATATCCAGTCAGTTTTCAAACCTTTGAGACTAGCTTTTGATGAAACTAATCATCAATGATATGGAACTGCTGGTATTGAGGGTAACAATAATAAAAGAGTGTATATTGCATTTTTAATAATGTTTGGCTCTTGCAGGTTAGTCACCTGTTATTGTAATTGCCAATGATAACTACCAGATTCCTGTTGGTGCTATGTTTCTTAATTTTTATGGCATTGATATATTTTATGACAAGAAAGCTTACTATCCTAGGTAAACCAACACCCCACCACTATTCAATGAGTAAATAAATTCTTTATCTATAAGGATAACTTTATCAATGTGATCTTTAATGATGGTGTAGTCATCATCTGTTATCAACAAGTAGGTCTTTGAAGTCTCTCATCTCCTGCCACCATTATTGAGAGTAAAGGCATTCCACATAAAAGCTTTCAAGAATTGCTTATATACCCCGGAGATCAGCGTGTGGTGCCCACTAAAAAGGAATTTTGAGCTATCTTAAGGGATGGTAGAAGAAATTTTTTTTCCCTTGGCAATGGTCAATGTTCAAGAAATTTGCAGCTCCTGGAATAATCTCGTCTAGTCATCATGAGATCTGTGTATTACTTAAAAACATAACTTCCTCTAAAATATTCATCAAGAGAGGACAAAAGATTGCATTTATACATCTCACTCCATTAGAAGAAATTTGGCAAGGACATGAGTATGGAAGTTTAACAGAGTTTGTTTTACTGAGCCATATTTATCAAAATGTGCAGTTATTACCCATGAGCAACTTGATGGACTAAACGAGAGGCAAAAAGACCAAGCAATGGCCCATATACAAAAATATGCCCAAGTATTTTCAGCAGACTTCTATGTCCTCTGATGCTCAGTAGGATTCAGAACCGCGTTGAAACTAGGGATGCAAAGCGCATACATTTGTAACCAATACACAGAAGTAAGGCCAACTATAAGGAGTTGCAAAAAGAATCAGAGAAGTTCCTGCATCAAGGGATGATCAAGCCCTTGCGCAGCCCATGGGCCTGCCCAGTGCATATAGTTAAGAAAAAGATGGCTCTATATAGTTGTCATTGATTACCTTTTTCCACATAGCATAACTAAAAAGGTTACTTATTCTTTATCTCGAATAGATGACGCTTTAGATCAGTTAAGGGGAGCTAAATTGCTTTTCTGATTTAGATCTCATCAGAAGATCTTGGAAGATTGACCTGCCCTGAAGACCAAGAAAAATGTGCAATTATTACTGCTTAAAGGTTATTCCAACAAACTTAAATGCCATAAGGGCTGTGCAACATGCCAGAAACTTTACAGTGGGGATGGACAGTAATATGGGAGACTTAAAAATAAGTTTCATTTTGGTCTACCGCGACCTTATAAATGTGTTCTCAAAAACTCTACCCAACATCTAGAGAATTTGGAAGAAGTCATCAAAGGTTGTTCTACGGTTAGTTAAAGATTAAGCCTAGTAAGTGCCATTTTTTAAGTTTGAATGTAATATATGAGGCAAAGCGTTGAAACTCAAGGAATATGGCCACAACCCCAGAAGCTTGAAGCCATCAATTGCATGAGGGCACCTAAAAGTAAGCGAGGTATACAAATATTTCTCAGAATGGTCAGTAGCCACCGATTTATACCCCAGATTTGCACAACATACCAAGCCATTAGCCCATTTAATTCAAGGAAAAATTACATTCAATGGTCACAAAAATGAATTTGACTTTTTTAACCAGTTTCAGAAAGCTTTTTACTAATGACTCTGTCACTAATTAACACTAACTTTGAACAGCCTTTTATAGAGCACACTGATGTGTCTTTCATGAATATAGAAGCGAACTTTCCCAGATAGTAAATAGTAGTGAGGAGCACCAAGTAGCGTTTTGCAATTGAACCCTGTACAAGCATGAACTTAATTACACAGTAACCAAGAGAGAATGCCTTGAATCATGTATGCTTATAACAATTTCATGTCTACATACACGGGAACAGGTTCCAATTTTCACTGCCCATGCTTCCTTGCAATGGTCATGTAATCTCAAAAATCCTGAAGTTCATTTAGAACAATAGCCTTGAAATTACAGTCGTATAACTTTAGAATAGTTCATTGCTCAGGGCATACCCATCAGAATGTTGATGGTCTTTTAGGACTGCCTGTTACTATAGCCCTCACTCCTTTTGCAGATCAACTATTAAACAAGATGAAAGAAAAATTACGCTGGTGAGAAACCTGTGACTTGCCGCACCCTGGACAGGCTCATGAAGAACACCAGTATTGGTGATGGACAACTATACAAAATTGTAGTGTTTGACTCAGGGCTTAAACCCCACCTTTTGCCCACCTGGAGATAATTATGCAAGCTCATTGCACCATAGGACATAATGGGAATTTGTGAAGAACTTAAGACTAATTCAATAAGGGTATAATTGGGAATACTTATGATTT
This sequence comes from Massospora cicadina, assembly GCA_022478985.1. Lineage (NCBI taxonomy): Eukaryota > Fungi > Entomophthoromycota > Entomophthoromycetes > Entomophthorales > Entomophthoraceae > Massospora > Massospora cicadina. The sequence goes on from JAKSZP010011846.1 coordinate 230,092, forward strand.
GACTTTTATGGTGTTTCAATCAAATACCACTTAGTGTCAAGCAAGCAACCTATAATTCTATGGCTACTTACCAGCTAGTCAAGCCTAATCAAATTGACAAAAGGTATCTATTGATGTACTAGGACCTTTCCTGATTAGTGTCTTTGACTTCAAATACATCATAGTAGCCATTGATCATCTCACTAAGTGGGTCAAGTTTGTGATGGTCAAGGCGCTGCCTGACCACCACATAGCCCCAACCCCCTAAGGCGGGGATTGTGGCTAATAGTACCACGCACAATTTATATAAAAACATAGGGCCTGAGGGCAATGACCCTAGAAAATGGCATTCTGTCAAATCAGATGCCAAAAAATTGATAAAACCTTGAGGCAAAGGCGGCAGAGGTTGATGTAAATGGCGACCAGGCCAAACAGAGGCCACCAACCCAAATTCCAAGGTCTCATGTGTAGAGATTGGCAACAGCAAAGAGCAGCCCAGTGAATTAGGGGCTGCCAAGCCGAATTATGCCAAAAACAGAAGTGGCATGAATCATGGCATTGGCAGCTCAGCAAATCAGGAGCTGCCATGCCAAATAACACTAAAAGCGGAAACATTGGCATCTGGCAGCTCGACAAATCAGGAGCTGCCAAGCCAAATAACTCCAGAAAAGGAAATGATGGCATCGGGAAGCTCAACAAATCAGGAGCTGCCAAGCCAAATATGCTGCTTGTCAAGATTATTGAGAGCCACTGTGAAGGGCAGCCCAGCAAATCAGGGGCTGCTGGGCCAAATTATCCCAAAAATGGGAATTTTGGCGATAGGGTTGAGATGATCTCTGATTCATCCTCAACAAACAGAAATATATGCGAAAAAGTTTCCATAACGCCACGGGTACTCAATGGATGGTCTAGAATGGGCCTAGATGAGAATATTGGAGACTGAGATTCTCAAAATAGGCCCGCAGATAGTCTGCTGCCTGCGGACTCCATGGGGTCCAATGTCCCCATATCCCCCATCCCTAATATAAAAAATTAAGCGAAGGTGTTTAAAAACATCGTCTTCTAATATATACAATAAAATATATAAAATTAAAAATAAAAAATTAAAATTTTAAAAATCATTTATTTGAGATTTTAAGGAAAATCATGGATTTTGAGTGAAGCAACATGGACCATTCCTCAAATTTTGACAGAGCTGTCGCCTCTCTGTATGCTCTCTCTGGAGGCCAAACTGCCCTCCTCAGTGTGAGCATCATCCTTACAGTGTTCCAAGGATATCTAAATCGCTCAACAAGCTAACTAATGCGGGACCTCACCACAGCAGCCCTCTCTTGCCTATGGGCCCTCAAATGGGCCCTCTTGCCCAACTGCTTTGTGGCAATGTGGAGAGACCCCATTCGTCACATTAGACGAAGTTCCTTCAACCTCAACTCCCTTTTATGGGATGGGATGGGGGGACAACGTGGAAGAGCCCTACCTGCCTGGTATGAGCACACTACCACTCTCCTGATGGTCATCTTCTCCATCCTATTCCTGCTGAGTGAAGCCGCTTGTCTCCTCCCATCCTAAGGGAATTCAATCGCTTATGTTAACACGTTGACACTACGTCCAAGATTAACAAGCATTGACCCCTGAGGAGTTGAGTGTTATGCATGGTACCTTCTCCTGCGTTAGATTACAGGCCCGCCTTACAGCGGCCTCTGGGGGTACAATGGCCGCATCCCTCCAGATTGCCCAGGTGATAGCGGACCTACCAAAGAACCTGTCAATTTGGCTTACTGACCTATTGGAGACTCAACCGGCCCTTCCCGCTTCTCTGGAGGACTGCCTCCACCTTGTGAAAAGAGCCGCCACCCCAAATGACTCTCAGGATTCCACCTAGTCTGCGCTCTTGGCCCTCAGCCAAGGGAAAATGGCCATCAAGGAGAACGCTTGGTTGTTCCAGCCCCTAGCCAAAGTCGCCAAAGTGTCTCCTTCCCAGCTTGCATGGATGTTCAGACAAAACCTTTGCCCAGACATCCTCACAGCTATGGACGCCACCCGCCTGGGGGCAACTTTGGAAGAAGAGGTCACTGTTACTTCCCAGGTAGAAAACCAGCTAGCCTTGGCCCAGGCCAGGGCCCCTGTGCCTGGGAATCAAAGTAGATTCCGCGGACGACGCGCAGAGTCAGAGCCCATATCAAGCCATATAGGGCAACAGGAGCAGGGGGACTCCAGGGAGAATGCCCTACGCCGTGCAGCTTATGCACTCACTGCTCCAGCGGCTTGGACGGCCCCACTTACAACACTCGCCTGACCCCTGCCCGCATCTCTTCGCTCAATAAAGGAAACGATTCCTCCTACCTGTTTATTCCGTTTACTTTGAAGCGAAAGAAGAAAGAGAAAGGGGCCAAGGTAGAGAAACTGTGGGCTTTAGTAGATACTGGGGCTGAAGAAAACTACCTGGACTGAGAGCTAGTCAAGAAATTGGGAGTAAAAATGCGAGAAAAGGGTACCGTGACCCTTGCAGACACCTCCAAGTCGTTAGAATGCTGGGAGATTATGCCCAAGGTCACGCTCCAACAGGGAATCCACCATTTCTGGGAAGAATTTTGTGCCATCCAGAATCTGCCCCACCCCATCGTTCTGGGCATGAAATGGTGGCATAAGTACTTCCCACAATTTGATCTGTAGAAGGGCCAGGTGATGCTTCACCCCAAGGAGCAGGAGCCCTTGTCGTTAGAATTCTTTACCTCTGGCAGAATCAGGCCTGGTGTGAACTCTATGCACTTAGGGACGGAGAGGGAACAGATACCAGAGAAATTCAGAGACTATGAGCACCTGTTCCAGAAGAGCGTCGCCGCCCCTGCGATCCACAGGGCCCCTTTGCATTCTCGTTCAAGTTCAAAGGGGATGCTGAGCTCCCAAAAGGAAGCCCGGTGTACCCCCTGAACCCCAGAGCAAAGGAAGCCCTAGACCTATATGTGAAGGATATGTTGGAGCGAGGGATGATAGTGCCCTCGAAGTCTCCTGTGGTGTCTCCCATCCTCCTGGTCCCCAAGTCCAACAGCGAGCTCCGCCCCTGTGTGGACTACCTCCGCTTAAGCGCCATAACAGAAATGGACCCCTACTCCATCCCGCTGATGGCGAGCATCTCACAGATGATCGCTGGGAGTCAGGTGTTCTCTAAGTTAAACCTGGTCGACGCTTTCAACCAAGTGCCATTTGTACCAGAGCACCAACAGTACACGGCATTTAAGTGCCACCTAGGGGTATATGAATACAAGGTTATGCCATTTGGACTCAAGAACGCCCCTGCCGTTTTCCAAAGGACCATTGAACATGCCCTGGGCGACTTGATTGGGAGATGCTGCGTCGCATAAATGGATGACATCTTGGTGTTCTCCAAGTCTCGAGAGACGCACACAGAGGACATCAAGAGGGTCCTCAGTGCACTAGACAAGGCCAACCTGCGTCTAAAGCCCTCCAAATGCGAGTTTTACAAGGGTTCAGTGTCTTTCCTAGGAAACGTTGTATCTAAAAAGGGGACAACCATCTGCCCAGACAAGCTGATAGCAGTGAAGGAATGGGCAGCGCCAACGGACAAGACAGGTGTGTGCAGTTTCTTAGGGGTGTTGAATTTCCTGAGGAGATTCACCAAGAACCTCTCAGAAACAGCCGCCCCACTTACCCGGTTGTCAGGGCAAGTCCCTTTCAAATGGTGGGGGAAGAAGAGAGGGCGTTCCAGGCCATCAAGGAGGCCCTCTTCACTGCGCCAGTCATAGCGCACCCAGACACTGATCGCCCGTTCATTGTAGAGACAGATGCGTTGAATTTCGCCATTGGGGCGGTCCTACTGCAAACAGGGGAGGATGGTATGAACCATCCAGTATGCCACTTCAGCTCAAAGTGCTGCCAGCGGAAACCAACTACCCTTTCTATGACAAGGAACTCCTGGAGATTGTCACGGCACTGAATGAGTGGCAGCATCATCTGCCATATGCGCGCCATCCATTCACAATCCAAACTGACCACAGGGCCTTGGGGTTCCACAAGAGCCCCGTAGGATGAACCAACGAAAGCCCGCTGGCACCTGGAGCTATCTCAGTATGATTTCAAGATAGAATATAAGAGCGGGGAGAGAAACCTACTCCCAGACCTACTCAGCCAGGACCCAAAAATGACTTTTGCAAAGGAGGAGCTGGACAAGTTAAACACGGCCACGATGCTCCCTCCCCAGCTGTTTACATCAATACAGGAGGAACGCGCTGACCTAAAAGAGAGAATTCAGACAGCCCAACGACGCACCAAATTTGGAGAAACGGTCAGGAGAGAGCTAGAGGGAGGGGACACCAGCGAAGGCTACAAGAATTTCAGGAAGGAGGGAGGCCTCATCCAGCACCACGACTTCCTATGGGTCCCGATGCTCAAGCTTCAAACTGAGGTAATGGAGCTATGCCATGACCACCCCCTGGTGGGATACCCAGGGGTGGGAAAAATGATCGAGCTAATATGCTGAAACTACTCCTGGCCGGGCCTAGTGGGAATGGTGAGAGGGTATATAGCGTGCTGCCTTACCTGTGCCCAATCAAAGCCATCCAAAAACAAACCCGCAGGGAAGCTCAAGCCACTGCAGATCGCCCAAATGCTATGGACCTCCCTGAGCGTGGATTTTATCACCAGGCTCCTTAGTTCGGAGTGCTATGATGCGGTCATGGTGGTGGTGGATTGACTAATGAAGTATGCTAAGTTCTTCCCCTGCACCTTTTAGGTCACAGTGAAGGAAATGGCCAAAATCTTCATGAGGGAGGTCTTTGCTCAACATGGACTCCCGGATGAGATCATCTCGGACAGGGGCCCACAGTTCATCTCCAGGTTTTGGGATCACCTCCTGGAAATTTAAAAATTAAACCTTGCCATCCCTCCACCTACCACCCCCAGTCAGATGGCTAGATGGAGAGGGTCAACCAGACCCTGGAACAGTACCTACGGCGCTACCTCACCATGTGACATGATCAATGGATCAAGTGGCTGAGGATTGCACAGTTTGCGTACAACAACCTGGTGCATTCATCAACTGGGATATTACCCTTTTTCGCGAAACATGGGTATCACCCTCAGATGATGGAGGGACACACAGGGGGAACAAATTCTGCAGCGGACGAGTTAGTGGCAAGCGTAAAAAAATTCGAGCTTTTGAGAGCCAACCTGGAGAAGGCGATGGAGGCTCAGAAGAGGAAGGCGGATGCACATTGCTCAGAGGCTCCACCCCTCAAAGATGGTGACTACGTATTAATAAATGCAAAACACTACACACCCCCAGGAAAGTGTAGGAAGTTTGGACCGGTCAACCAGGGACCCTCAAGGTCATCTGACATTTGAATGAAGTGGTGTATGAGTTAGAATTCCCAGAAGGTTTGCGCGCACACCCAGTTTTACATGTTTTGCAGCTCTGGAAGTACAAAGGACTTCTACCAGAAAAGCTGGAGCTGGTCCACTCGGACAACCCAGGGGAGGCAGAATACAAGGTGGAGGAGATTCTAGGCATCAAGATCACTTGCAAAAAGTGATGGTACTTGGTGAAATGGGTAGGCTACCCAATAGAAGAATTCTCCTGGCAAACTGCCACCGATTGTGCCAACTGTCCCCAGAAGGTGGAGGAATACTGGGGGCGTATGGGGCTCTCCTCTGAGGGGTGATGTGATGGTCAAGGCGCTTCCTGACCACCACATAGCCCCAACCCCCCTAAGGCGGGGATTGTGGCTAATAGTACCACGCACAATTTACATAAAAACATAGGGCCTGAGGGCAACGACACTAGAAAATGGCATTCTGTCAAATCAGATGCTGCAAAATTGAGTAAATCCTTGAGGCAAAGGCAGTAGAGGTTGACATAAATGGCGACCAGGCCAATCAGAGGCCGCCAACCTGAATTCCAAGGTCTCATGCATAGAGAATGGCAATGGCAAAGAGCAGCCCAGCGAATCAAGGTGCCAAGCTAAATTATGCCAAAAATGGAAGTGGCATGAATCACAGCATTGGGCAGCTCAGCAAAACAGGAGCTGCCATGCAAATAACACTAAAAGAGGAAATTTCGGCATCTGACAGCTCAACAAATCATGAGCTGCTAAGCTGAATAACTCCAGAAAAGGAAATGACAGCATCAGGCAGCTCAAAAATCAAGAGCCACTAAGCTGAATCCACTGCTTGTTGAAATTATCAAGAGCCACTGTGAAGGACAGCCCAGCGAATCAGGGGCTGCTGGGCCAATTTATCCCAAAAATGTGAATTTTTGTGATAAGTTTGAGATGAGCTCTGATTTGTCCTCGACAAATGGAAATATATGCGAAAAAGTTTCTGTAACACCATGGGTACTCAACGGATGGTCTAAAATGGGCCTAGATGAGAATATTGGAGACTGAGATTCTCGAAATAGACCCACAGATAGTCTGCCACCCATGGACTCCACAGGGTCCAATTTCCCCATATCCCCCATTACCTAATATAAAAGCGAACCAAGCGAAGGTGTTTATGACAACATCGTCTTCTAATATAGACAATAAAAACCTATGAAATCAAAAATAAAATTTTGTAATTTCAAAATCATTTATTTAAGATTTTAATGAAAATTGTGGATTTTGAGTGAATCAACATGGGCCATTCCTCGGATTTTGACAGAGCTGTCGCCTCTCTGTATGCTCTCTCTGGAGGCCAAACTGCCCTCCTCAGTGTGAGCATCATCCTTACTTTGTTCCAAGGATATCTAAATCGCTCAACAATCCAACGAATGTGGGACCTCACCACAGCGGCCCTCTCTTTCCTATGGGACCTCACATAAGCCCTCTTGCCCAACTGCTTTGTGGCAATGTGGAGAGACCCCGTTTGTCACAAAGTTATCTCCTCAGGGACCTTGGAGAAGTAATCGCTGTGAAGTTTAAAATGGATAAAATAATACCTGACATCGTTTTCCTCAATTTATCCTCACAGATGATGCAATCATGCTCACCTCACAAGCTGCTGCTAAGTTAAAAGAGCTATTGGGAATCTTGGGGGTCCTTACTGTACTATATCATCCTGATACCAACAGAATGAAATGCGCAAATACTACATAAGTACAAACTCTTTGGAAGCTTTTCAGCAATTTTTCATTGCAATGGGCCATATATGTGGACTCATTTTAAGCCACATATAATATTAGCCACTACAGCGGTACAGGCTACTCCCCTTTACAGCCTCTTCACGGTTGTCAGCCTTCATACCCACCATTACTACATTTTAGCATTACAAAAAGGTGAAATTCACCAATTAAAGTTTTTGACTAACTGGTAAAATCCTAATTAAGATTTGTTCTGAGGCCTATGTGCCAGCCCTAAACTGAAATATCAATCAGAAGAAAAGAATGTTTTTAATATAATAATGAGGTAAGTTTTGTAGTCAGAAATTGAAATGCTTATTACAAGCCTTATGGATTTGGCAGGATGCATAAGTTGACTACTCTATGGAAAGGTCTTTATGATGTACTTGACCAAGTCGCTGCCAAAGAGTACACCATTTATAGGACAATTGATGGACTTTTTTGAATCATGATCTCACCAAGTTTTTTACTTTATTACAAATAAGACTCTCACATCAAAGATTAATGTGGTAACTCAAGTTGAGGGGGTGGAAGTGTTGGATAATCAATTGACTTTATTCTTAGTTTTTGGCTCAGGGAACATAATCTGGATTACTCTGCTTTTAGATTGTTCCTCAAATTGGATTTTAATAATGTTGACCCTATGAGACCTATTTGAAACATTTTCTGACCTAGCAATATCGTTGCACAATTGCATTGTACGATATTTAATGATCCTAATCATGAGAGCACTACTGCCTCATTTTGTTGTGTTTAATTAATTTATTATCTGAATAGTATAGATAAAAAATAGCCAAAATATCAAATCTTGTTGTTTATTCATGTAGATCTTTAGAATGGTCTATCTATATCAATGGATTAAGACCTTCTCCACATAGTTGTTTTATATAGGAGAATATATAGTTGGGCTTGTCCAACTTTAACCTTAGCAGTAGATTGTAAAGAGACTTTTACTAAAGTGAAGAAGGGGGAAATATAATGTCTTTGTAATTAATGATACATATGGTGTGCATTGCTTTGACATAGCAAGGTAGCTGCAACTTGCTATACTCAATTAGTTCTGGAACATGAAAACAGTTTAAGGATTTGTTGGGATTGATGGGTCATGGGAATTAAGCAATGGCATTTTGAAGGCATCAGTGCATGAGCAGTTTGCCTTGAAGATGAGCTTCATGTCTCATCTTGGGATTTTTTAAGAAATTTGGCCAGAAAATTATGGCAGATGATACCCTCAACAAGAGGCTCCATGAATTTATAAATGACTTGACAGCGTAAGGATTTTGGTGGGTCAGAAGTTGCTTTGACAGTGAGCTAATGAGTATTTTATGTACTGGATAGCACTTTCAAGGGTAGAACTGTAGATAAGAATCTGACTTGGGAGGCTGAAATGTTCCAGACTAGTAATAAAGAGATTTTATGTCAAAAACGTGGTCATCACAAGTAACCCATGTTAGATTGAAATGGCTTCAACATGGGTAGATTTGGGACAGCAAATATGAGCTGGTTGGCTGAGGCAGGATCATTTAGCTCTTAAACCACCAATCAAGGCTTTTTACAGGGCTTGAGCAGTAATTTCTACATAATAGTTCAGGCAGGTTGATTTTAAATTGGCTGTCACATCAGGAGCTGCAGTCACAGAGACTGATGGAGGGGGATGGAGGATTAACATCAATTAAAATGTTCAGGCGGTTTGTTGGAGGAGCTGATGCTGGAGATAGGTTGGGTGGAAGTTGCTCTGGTTGAGAGGGAAGGGCACTTAAACTTCAAGTGTTTTAACCAAAAGCACAAGGGGCAGAGGATGCAGACAATTTCAACGCAGCCCATAATGAGTGGTTGAGGGCTGTTGGAATCCAGTGCAGGTGGTGTGCTTTCAGGTGCTTTCCAGCCCCGTATTTCAACAATTTTTTTTAATAGAGGTCACTCTTTAACTGCAGGAATATAATAATTAGGGGGTTTTATAGTTTTAAATTGAATATATAAACTTCAAAATTGATAAAGAGTTGATTTTTTGTAGAATTTATTAGTGGCGTTGAAGGGGTAGAAAGTGAACCCATTTACAATCCCGCTACTTATTATATAAGGAACTCGAAGACTGAAGTGAGATAGGCATAAAATATTATTAGGTTTGAGCTTATTTAGGAACATGGGTGTTTGACCTATTGAAGCTCCCAAAACTTGCCACTTTTTATGGAACAGCCAATGGAGGGTTGATAGTAGGTAGGAAAGTCTGTGATGCAAATTATTTAAAATATTTATGCCAATTACTGTGGGGAAAATAGTTGCACCTTGTGGTACCCCCACCAAGCCTAGAAAAGGGAGTGGTCTCCGCTTAGTTGTTTGAAGTAAACTAGAAGTGATCAGGGGAGGAACATCAGATGGACTCCCCTGATTTCGCCGCATGGTCAGTGCAATCAGACTACCCAAACTTGTGCTATTTGGCCAAGAAGCATTTATTAAAGTATTGCCCTGATTTGAGGGGTTCCACCAGGAATCAGCCAGAATTTTTTGGCCAATGTTATCATTATTCTCATCCAAAACACTCTTCTCACAATATTGGACTTGTAATTGTCCAACATTACTCTCTTCAATAGTTTTAGATTGAGAATAAGGGTGCAAGTACTGGGCATGGACCGAGTTGACATTAAATCCAGTAGCAAGGGACTTAATGGAGCACTCATCCCCACAGTTATAAGTGACTACAAAAGGGCCTTCCCAAAATGACCTAAGCTTCTTAATTCTGGGAGTGATAAGATTGTGTAACACAACATCAATTCTGACACTTGAAAGAAAGGTAGTGGCTTCCTATGCTTATTTGCGGCTACCTCTTCTTTTGTCAAAGTTTTATATAAGTTAGTCATGGCATCAGACTGCAGCTGAATCATGCGTTGTGACAACCTTTTCAGGGCTTTTTAAGATTATCTTTCCTACCAGAGAAGATGACTTTTGCTAGCAAGGCTGGTACTCCTGGTTCCTGACCATATAATACGTAGAAAGGAGCCATTCTAAGGATTTGATAGGAGCTGATACAGTAGGCCATGATGGCACTAGGTAAGCATTGATCCCAGTGTAGGGTTATGAGATGGACATCTTTTGTAATATGAAAACCATGGTTCCATTTGCTCTTTCTCAGTGTCATTCTTGGAAGGGTTGTGGGGGAACAAGAAAAGCTGCTGCATCCCCATGAAGTAGCTAAAAGCTTTAATACCCACGAGGTAAAATTCTTTCCATTGTCACAAAGTAGTACCTGGGGACAACCATTCCGGGTGAAAACATATTAATTGTTGAAAAAGCAGTAGCTTTGGCGGTCTGGGCATGAAGAGAAACCGCTTCAACCCATTTGGTGAAGTGATCAATGCCATCAGGATATAATATTTTTGCTGGTATTCTGAGATAGTTGACCTACCACGGTCAAACTTAATGTATAAAAACGGTTGTTGGGACTTGGTGGGTTGTATTGATACTTGAGTTTGTAGCTGGATTGCTTTTTACAGATTAGGCAGGCATCCAGCACTTTGATGATAGACTCCATGATTCTCTCCCAGTAGTATCTATCATTCACCCTCTCATACGTTTTGCGCAATCCACTGTGTCCCAGAATAGAAAGGACCTTCATGATCATGGGGACTCACTTGGAATGTTGGAGATAAGGCAACCAATTCACCCCTACTTTCTTATACAACTTCCCGCTTTCCACTTTAATGTTATATGAGTGTCAGCCTAGCATTTTCTGGATGGGTTCATCCTCATATTACCAGGCATCAGGGGTCATAAGGAGGTCTTACAGCCTCTAAGCCTCACTAATATCCAGGTGAAGGATAGGCAGCAGAGTCAACCATCAACGTTCATATGGCGGGTTCAATCTTGGTGCACAATCTTCATGTCATAGTGTTGAAGCTTTATTGCTCAGCTATCCAACCGCCCAGTGAGATCCTCCATATTTTAACAACTTCAGGGAGGCGTGGTCAGTGACTACAGTGAAGGAAGTTTTATATAAAAAGGGAAGTAATATTTCACAGCCAGCAGGACTGCAAGGCATTCTTTTTCAGTGACGCTGAAATTGTTTTCAGCCTTGGATAACGTCTTGCTGAAATAGGAGACGGATCTACGCCATTATCTTCCATTTGAGACAGAATGGCTCCAACAGCGTAGTCAAAGGCATTGGTAAACAGAAGGAAAGGTTTATCATAATCAGAGTGGCGCAGGATAGAGCGCTTCTGCAACAAATGCTTTAGCGTCTTGAAGGCGTAAATTTTGTTCAGCTCTCCAATGAAAAGGGACGCTCTTAGCCAATAGACGTACAAGAGGCTCGCTCAGTTGGGAGAACTTGGGGATAAATTGGTGGCAATACTCCATCATACCTAAAGATACCTGGATATCGCGCAGGGTTTTGGGTGCAGGTATTTTGTATACAGCCTCAACCTTGTCTTGGAAGGGTTGAAACCCGTCCTGTGATATGGCGTGTCCAAGAAAATCTAACTTTTTATGGAATTAGTACATTTAAAGTGCTGTAATTTAATGTTGGACTGACTCAGGCATTAAAAACCTTCTTTCAGGTGAGTAAGAAGGTCATTAAAAGTCTTAGAAAACACTGTTATGTCATCAAGATAGATGATGACGCAACTTAACTTGAGGTCCAGCAGGATGTGATCCATGGCTCGCTGAAAAAGTTGCAGGTGAATTACACAACCCCTGAGGTAGTCGAGGGGCTGGAATGGGCCTTCGCTGCAAATTAGAGCGCATTTTTCCTGATATTGGGGAGGGAGGTCCATCTGCCAATAGCCGCTGAATAAGTCCAGAGCTGAGAAGAACTTAAATCCAGAAAGCTGTGATAGGGCATCATCAATGCGATTGATAGGATATCTATCCTTCTTTGTGAGGTTATTTAGCCTGTGGTAGTCCATCACAACCTGATGACCACCATTTTTATATAAAGAGGAAATGGGATGACCAGAGACTTTGCAATGGTACCAGTAGACAGCGTCTAGTAGCTGTTTGAGCTCCATCCTCATCTGTTGCTCCTCAACTTTTGATTTATGTTAAGGTTTGGATTGGATGGGACAAGAATCCCCAACTTCAATAGTATGACTCCAACCCTTCATATGGCCATAGTCAGTATAAAATTTAGAGAACATGTTGCTGTAGGCATCTAGAAAGTATTGGACTTTTTCAGTTCCGTAGAAGTTAGTTCATCAGAAATATGAACGTCTGGCAAAGTACATAACGATTTGTCAACAGGTAGGCACATATCTGACATAGACTAAATGCAGTGGACCTGATTAATCTCTTTAGTAGGGATCAGCAGACCTTTCCCAATCTCATGGTGTTCCCTTACAATCATGTCCTTACTGGAAGATTCCCCAGTAGAATATTGATATTTCGTTGGTAGGCTGGGTCTATAATACCTGGCTATACTCAAGGTTCTAAGGGACTAATTCCACCGATGCTAGTTATGTGCAGCAGGCAGTTGTGGGGGATTTCTAGAGTAATCTTGCTGTCAATTAACCTTGTTAACCCTCTTTAATCAACACCTCTTTGGCTGCATAAAACGGAATACCTTCTAGGGCGTAACTGATTCAAGCAGCTTCTTGGTATTCAACCCACCAGCGTGTAGAAAAGGGACAAGGCTGAAAAAGGATACTTAACCTACAAGCTTATTCCTTTTTATAATCTCATTGTTGGTTAAAATCAGGGGAACCTCATAGATAAGCAGGGCGAGAAAGCCCTGCTTAAGATTGATAATCCCGTGGTACTCAACTATAACTTGAGTACTAATGAGCATGTCATAGGTATTGTTGTCTAAAGCCACTGCAGGGGCCTAGAAAAGGAGTTTCCCATATTGGATGGGTAGAGATGAGCAGGCCCTAATAGTGCGAGTGTTGGTCAGACCAGCAGTGCCAAACTCTTAAGTATAGTCAAGGTCAGGGGCCAGTTTAGTTTTTTTTAAAGCATTTGATGATACAACGTTCACGGGGGATCCAGTGTCAAGGATAGCAATGTCCCATACTCCATTAACAACAACCTCAACTTTATTTAAATTTCCCCCAAAGAAGGGGAAGAACGAGGACCTCCTTCAGCTGGAGAGTAGAAGAAAGCCGTTTGGCAGTTTCAGTGTATATATTTCAGATAGATTGCAGTGTATGAACACTCTACGTGGATAAGATTAGCGTAGAAATGAGCTGGTCCGCGTCACTGGTGGTATCAATAACCTCTAGACCCCTCAATATCTGATAAATATATGTTCTGTTGGGTATCTAGCGATATCCACTCTTTTTGGGTTCAACCTGTCAGGTACCCCCACTTCTTCTGGGGCTCCTAAAACTTGTGACCAACATCTTCACAATCCCCTTCAGATTCATCATTGGAGGGGTTTTCGATGCACATCAGAGATTCTTCTAATACTGGGGGTAAATTCAGGTCAATATTCATTGCATAAGAGGCCCTGAGGCTGCTCCTCGACCTTACTCATTTTTTGAGGAGGCGCTGTATTTTTCAAGGCTCTTATTTTGACCTTTAAAATAACGGGTTTGGACTGCCACATGGCTACATGTTTCAGACTAGAGTTGAATAGAGGAGATGTCGAGGGAGATAGCCTCTGGGAGGTGGATGCTTTATCTACGCCAGTATTGGTTTGATAGTGGCTGTGTGAATTGGAGAAGCAGGCAGTTTAGCTTTTGTGACCTGGTCATTTACCCGTTATTATAGGGGGTGAATGTGACCCAAGAGAAGGTTTTACGCTTAGGAGCAGGTTCTGAAGCCACTTGGAGAGGCTCATTGGCTGTCAAAATATGATCTTGGTGGTAGGGCTTGGGCAGTGAGCGTTGCCCCATTGACAATGATGCACTCTGACTTACTAGCTTGAGAATTTCAGGTTGGCTGGGTGGAGGAAGATCAGGTTTGAGATGCACCGCAGGTGCTGGGCTCATAGTAGTAAACAGCATAGGGGGGGCCCATAGGGATCATCATAGCCTCCTTTGGTTGGGCTACGGTTGAGTAATCCTCAATGGTTAGGACCTGTGATTTGACCCAACAGCCAAATTAGAGTCAGCGTTATATATATCTGCAACCTCCAGCAGAGCCTCCTTGATATCAAGGATAGTCGGGAGGTGGCGTTTTACAGAGACAAGATGCTGAGCTAAAGGCTGAGAAGCTAAGACAGTTAGAATGGCTGTCAGAGCATCATCAAGGGGTAACATTTTAGCAAGTACCAGGAACAGAGATTAACCATAAAATTGATTAACAAAGGCGGTGAGCGATTCTCCATTTTTCATGAAAAGGCACATAAAGGCCTACTTCATCCTCTTCAAACTTTGCGTTGAGCCAAATTCAATATTTTACCGCATACTTAACCATGCAATGTACTCAGAATGTCCATATGAGGGACCATCACCTCCTGGGCCATGCGACTCAGATGAGGTAAGATGTGCTTAACGTTTTGTTGGTCAGTCTTGCCTTCCATTGCAGATTCATAGACATATATAAATGAGGCAATGCTACCATCCCTGAGGGTGAATTTATTATTTAAGGGGGTTTAATGGAGTTAGCCTCAAGTAAAGTGAAAAGAGGGCGCTGTTTAAGGTTTTTAATATGGGACAGCACGATGGCTAGTTGCAGTTCAAGGGCAACTATCCTTGTTTCATTGTCAGTGGGAGGGTGAAGAGGTGTACTTCATTTGACCGTTCTCCATTTTTATAGTATTGTGGTGTACAGGTACGCCTGTAGAGAGAACCACTTGTTGGAATCCAGGGCTGGTGGTATGCTTGCAGGTGCTTTTGAGCCCTGGATTTCATCAATTTCGATTTTCAGGAGTGGTTACTCTTCAACTGCGGGAATATAATTATTTGGGGGATTCTTATAATATTTAAATTGAAAATATAACCTTCAAAATTGATAGAGTTGCTTTTTTATAAATATTTTAAAAGTGGCGGTGAGGGGGTAGAAAGTGAACCCTATTATGATCTTGTTGCTTAGTATTTAAAAATAACTCAAGGACCAAAGAGAGATAGTCATAAAATTCATTATTAACTTCATCATATATAGGCAATATGTGTGTTTGACCTATTAAAGCTCTCAAAACTTGCCTCGCTTTAATGGAACAGCCAATCAAGAGCCAAAATTAAGTAGGATAAGTCCATGAGGCAAAGATTTAATATACTTGAGCCAATGACCATGAGGGGAAAATATTTGCACCTTATGGTGCTCCCTCTAAGCTTATAAAAGGGAGGGGTCTCTGCTTAGGTGTTTGAGGTAAATAGAAGTGATTAGGTGTGGAACCTCAGATGGACTCCCCTGATTTTGCCGCATGTTCAGTGCAATCCAAATACCCAAACTTGAGCTATTTGGCCAAGAAGCATCTACAATAGTATTACCCTTATTTGAGGGGTTCCACCAAGAATTGGCCAGGGTCTTTTGGCTGATATTACTTTATTTTCATCTGAAACACTCTTTTTTACAATATTGGACTTGTAATTGTCTGATAAGGACAGAGCGGATCATAGTACTTTAGAAATTGCCAGATGGATTCTTTGTGGAATGTTTGGATAGTTGCAGAGGCGTGAGGCCCTGCGAGGTGGCTTCTTATTGGGAGTCACAAAACATGAAAATGAGATTTGCGCTATAAAGTACTAAACTCTAAAATTAGCAGAGCTCTTTAAGGTGGGAAGAGGGGTAGGTAGGACAGCAAACTGGACTACAAGACTAGCATACACTTTTCAGCGAAGTGTAATTAGATGAAATGAGTTATTAAATAAAATCAGAACTCTCCCTGAAACCATGACTTAATCTTTAAAGAAGCCCAGATCTTAAAACCCCTTGAAGTGACTAAGACATACTAATTTGGTAGTCTTGAACAAAATTTGTGCCATCTTAGTATTAAACATTCACGTAGGGGAAGAAATTCCCAAACTTGACCCAAAAGATGAAGCACAGGCTGTTCTGGGGAGAGCCAGGGGCTACAAAGCACCACCTAGGACTGTGTGAGGTGTTGATCTAGGTCTGGAAGTGGGACAAAAGTAATGGTAATATGATATGCTAGTGAAGCCAAGCAGAGTGCACTTTGGCTACAGCCCTTAAAAGCCAGGAGCCGGTGCAACATCACCTGATGCAGGGGCTGCAGGCGTCAAACTCAAAGACATCCAAAATGGGGTTTGAAGGAAAAGAATTGATTGACTTACAAAACTTACAAATTTAGGTATAATTAATTAAATGTTTGAAGCAAAAGAGAGATTTGTTTTACATTCATTTTTTACTATATGCTATAAAAATGCTAAGTATCACATACAGAAAAAAGAATACTTCAGTATAATTTTAAAGTTAAATCCCTAACATTTTATCAGAATTTACATCTTTATTAAAATCCTTAATACTTCTTGACTCAAGAAAGCCCATAATGCCAAGCTGCTCTGATTTTGAACTGGTGAATAATTTATCCCTGAAATAATACCCATTTAAAAACTATCTCTGAGATTAACGCTTTCATACCCCCTATAACTAGCACAACCTATGAAGTAAGTGTAGTATATTACTAACCTCTATTAAAATTTAGAATAATAATGAAAGGAAGTACTCACATATGCTAGCTCAATATGTCAAGTACCAAATATTAAAACTATATTATATCTTTTATATTTTATTCGAGGTGGGCCAACCTGAGGATGATACCACACTGATTAAGGGAAGTGAAGAAAATGGGAAAGGAGGATAAAATCCAGATAACCTCCATGCGCGGTGTATTATAGGCCAGGAACTCCATGGACTGCCTTTGCCATTCGCTATCTTGGTTCAGGGCATTGGTGCGCAATGTCAACACAGTCATAGTTGTCCCAGATCCAAAGTTTGTGTACTGGAATTGAACTTGGGGAGGCAGTGGTAGAGGTCCCTTCTCTACCACTAGGGTATCCTCCCCACTATATAATTTTCTTAATACTTAACTTACCATTGTTAAAAAACTTATAAATATTCAGTTGGTGATTCAAAAAATATCTAGATACTAAACCTTAATTAACGTAGGTATAAGCCAGTAAACCTTTAGCTCCTTTGGTTTCATACCATCCAGTAGGTAAGATTTCATTAACTACATATTTTATCTAATTCATGGTTATAATGTCAAGAAATACCAAATTGGTAAATGAATCCTTTAGAAAATTGTGATGAACTGGGCAAGGGTATCTGGCAGGACTGATAATTGCGCCATCATTATGATAAAGTATCAATTTATGGGAAATTCCCTAGCAAGATCCTAAAAACCTGAATTAGACATTGAATGAACTATAAAGTTAATAAAATTTAACACAAACTCTACTTAAAAAGTCATTAAAAGGGTTATTTCTCATGTTGTAATTAATATTGTCACTATAAATTTATGTTGATATATTTTATAAATGTATAGAAATAGTAGTTAAGTTCTAAAAAAAGCTTAAGATGGAGCTAAGGATATGGAGTTTTAGTTTTTTATCTAACTAAAAACAAAAATATACTAGCAAAGAGTTCATGGGTGTAGATACCAGAAACCCAAAATGGTTATGAATCACAAGCCTAAAACAAATAAAAATTATAAAAAATGATTGTATTAAATACGGCCTAGAAAGAACTTCAAAAAATCACCAAAATAGAAGTAAGTTGGTGTCAAATCCAAACTGAAAACCAACAATGTAGTAAAAGAATTGTTTTATTAACTTAAGCACAATCATTGATCCTATAGCATTTTATGCCAGCTTCTTTTATACCAACTTACTATTGATTAGGGTGTTGGTAATAGCTATCAACTCTACAAATTAAATTTAAGTTTATTTGTCATTTTACTTTTTCTGAACTATAAAACCTAAGATATGTTAATGTAAAGCCTAAAGGGAGGACTTGAAATGCAACACATGACTTGATATATAAAGCTCATTTATCTCATTTATATATCAAGAGTATTTTAGTAAGTGATGAGGACTACCTAGTTCAGCAAAAAAATACAAACACCCTTAGAAGTATAAATTACATATGATTCCCCTCTATAGAATATATCCTTAAGGAAATGATTAGAAAATACCCTAACATTCTAATATATGCAAGAAAATAAGATAATAACCTTGCTATATGTGAATGAGGCATAAATTGATCAGGATAGTATGAATCGTCCATATTATATTTGAACCTCTGTTATAACGACAATGGAGTAAAAATCTGGTTTTCCAGTATGTTTGTTAAAATACCTAGGATATTATCCATACTGAGTAGGGCATAACCAACATAAATATATGAATTAAAGATTATTGAGGAGCATGGAAAATAATTCTAATTAATATCATATTTGTTAAGATGGTAGGCTCATTGATAATAAGTTAGAATAAACTTTATTGATGATATAATTGGCAGCAGTGGGTCTTAAATTTGGATATTCTTCTAGAAAGGTATTAAAATAGGCAGTATAAAGTTGTAGCTGTTAGTAGAACTATAAGTCCATTTAATCCTTATGTAAACCTATTTCAAGCCATTCAGACTTATCAATGAGAAAATTGTGAAAACACACTAAGATTACTAGAGCTAGCCATAGGGGCTTTTAAAACTAAATATATGTGCATGTCAAATAAGTTTTTAATGATAAAAATTAAAAAGTTACAATTATGGAAAAACTGTGAAGCTATTAAATACCAAAAGATTAGAATAACCTTACACCCCATTATGGGTGTGGGCACATCTACGCTATATAAGATGGTGGTAATATAAAAATAAAATTGTAAGGTTTTATGCTAAAACACAAGATGTGATTCAAGGATTGAAACTCTTTCTGGAGAATGTTATGATAGGGGTGAATATATATAAAAACAAAGTTTTAGAAGATTTAGGTAATTAAAACTATGTATGATTTCCATCTATGGAGCTTCCACATTACATCAGGAGTTTCAAAAAATCTCTGAGGAAAACGCCACTATATGAAGGGAGTTTGGTAGGTTAAAACAAAGTCTATTTAATGTGGATGAGCTAAAGATTTGGGGCCTTATCAAATTTATGTCTGCATAAATTTCTTATACTTGTAAATAAGGTATCCACTATCTTGACTGAAAATTTCTGGCATACTTATAGGGTCATGACTGTTACTCATATCTAATTTAAAATAAATTCCTTGTCACAATATTTCACAGCGGGGTTTTCAAGGGCTGGCACACATCTAAAGGATGTTTGTGCTACAATTAATGCAGATAGGGTGGCTGTGGAATATTATTTTCCCCTTACATAATGCACTTTGGTAATTTCACCTTCTGAGGCAAGATTTAACATGTACTTTATATGGGAGGGCCAAGAATATATGCTAAAATAGAGCTTATATAATAGAGGCTAAAGATGTTCACAAGGTGTGCGGCATTTAAGGCTAAGAAAAAGATGGAAAAGTTGTTGCAAGGTTTAGATAGTACTTATCTGATATCATATGTAAGTTATTAATTCTAAAGATATAAGAGGTTCTATTACATGTCTAATTTGTAAGTGCTAATGAAATCCACCTTAAAAAACTGGGAACTTCCACCATATGATTTCTGTAGCCTTTAGAAGTGACCCCTTATATGTGACAGTACAGAGGCTTATTGTATTATTAATTGATTAAAGTTTTTGAGCAGGTTCTGAACAAACTATAATTTGTACATCCCTAATGTGGTTTAGCCCTTCTGTTAGCAGACAGGTTTTCAAGACGTGTCTTACAGGTGAACGTTTTTGCTATAACAGCACAAACATACCAATTTGGATGATGAAAATTTGAAAAGCTTCTAGTCTACAGACTTGTTTAGTTTTCTGCTGATAAAAAAGTTATTATGAGCCATGAAATGAGTGTCATAAATGCAGGAGAATTCTTTCAGCTCCTGAGTTATCTGATAGGATTTGAGGATTAAAGGAGAAGGCTGGTCTGTATTCCAAGTTCTCTAAAGGAGGACATTACAATAAGAAATCTAAGGTGGTGCTTTAGAAAACTGGACAATAACATATTACAGCCCTTGTATTCTACATTAGCGTTTCATAGCAATGTGTTAACTACTTTAGTATTTCTTTAACTGTTCCATAATTCCATTAAATTTCATGTGGTATTCCTTAGAGATGTACAAATACTTTAAAAATGACTAACATACAATTTTAAACCTTAATTTGAAATAAGAACCTCAATTGCTAATTTTTTAGTTAAGTTTGGGGTCCTTGAGTGACAAAGAAGAGCTTCATCTTAATAAAGTAGATGTTATTCATGTGGAGATGACCCTGCTTCAGTATACCGTTTAATCTCAAAATAAAAGAATCATAGCCTTCTTTTAAGGAAGTAAAATATAAAGTCAATTATATGAGTACATATAATGAAGCAAGTTATAAGGAATGTAAGTGTTATTCACTATTTATTAAATTATAAGATACACCTGATGTATTTTGAAATATTATGTAGATTTTCCTTTCCAATCTGTTCCAATCATACAACTACTTGATGAGGGTTAACTTCCAATCCTTAAATTATATGGTAAGTTTGATGTGTTGTTTTTTTTGCAGTCATACAACGCCATATAAAACAAACCCTCATGTGTAAGTAGACCAAAATCTCTTTTAATCGTAGGGTGACAAGTTTTTCAGGATGATATATAATTTTTCCAGGAGATTAATATCCTCAGTGATATCTCCTTAGGCTTCAGGTTGTAGGACAGCGAGAAAGAAGGTGTTTAACGGACAACAGTGATTATTAATAGATGAGATCATTGCAAATTTTTCAGTATCATATTAACCAGCTTAGTAATCTTGTCAATAGCAAGATTTAGGGACAAATCTGTGCTTATCCATTCTTTTCACTTTGTGTTTAATTTTTTTAAATTCTCAATTTAATCTAACAGCAATGAGGTAGAAATTGGACCACTTTTTCAGGTAAACTTTTCTGAGGCTACTTTTTGCAATTTGATCTGACTAATCATCTATCTAAAAAAATTGTTTAATTATTTTATGTTTTATTAATAAGAAGAATGAGAACTTTATCATTATTCCTTTACATCAAAGTTTTTTTACAGTCCCCCCTCGGGTTGGGACCATCTAGTACTAAAAAAAGTTGTTTTACAGTACAAATTTACTATATATTACTTTTGTCAGGACCATGGGAGTGATACCACGTATCCTTTAATTTATTGAGTCCAGGGGACCTGAAGCTCCTGGGTGATTGGAATATAGCTTGTTGCTTTTTTGGTCAAAAAGTCATTTACTCTGGATGCTAAGTCTGTAGTGGCAATTCTTAAATATATGGTGACCAATTCTTACTTAAGAAAGGCAAAAAGAGTAAGTAAAGTTTATTAGCTTAGATTTCACAATATAAAGGATTTTGGATAGGTGTCTCAATAAATTTACAATCAAGTAAAGCTAAGATCTATAATTATCACAAATTTGGGATTCTATGGCAGGCTAGCTATCTCAATTAAATAGGGTTTGCTCACCACATGGAATGGGTTTGAACCCTGAGACTAGCGAGCTCTAAGGGAGCAATAGTTGAATGCATAAGTTGAGGATAATCCCCAACTTTGAGAGCCATTAAAATTTGTTGGGGTTTATCCTCAATAGATGTTTGAGCTATTTGGTCAGATCAAGATCGATTACCATTGGTTGACATATCCAAATCTCCAATTCAGGTAGGAATTCTGATAACGCCCCCCTCTATATCTTGGCGTAGGGGAGAAATTGGATGGAGAAAGCAACAATGTGCGCGGTTTACTACTGTACCTTGAATGACCTTTACAATTGAGTGTTCATTTCCCCACTTATAAATAGCTTTGTAAGGCCCCAACCAGTTGGTGCCCAATTTGTTGTCACGACCTCCAGGATGATGATGCTAGAAAAGGACTAAGTCACCCAGTTTGAAGGTGTGAAAGGGGTCATACTTATCATTAAATTGATTAGTTCCTCTACTAAATGAAGCAGATAGGTTTGTGGAAGCTAGAGCCTGAAGTCAGATAATTTCATTCGCAATACTTCGCATATTGACTTCAGGGACTTTGAGGGAGGTTAGTCAAGATAGCCTGTACTTTAGAAGACAAATGGGGATTTCTTTCATACAACACTTGGAATGGAAACATCTTAGTTATTCGATGATAATTGATCCTATAGGCAAGAATTGCACTAGAAAATATTGGGGCCAATGAAGGGGGTCAGTCATAGCCATTTTCTGGAGGGTTGCAGTTAGAGTACCATTTTCCCACTCTACCATTCCATTGGTTGCATGATGTTAGGGGGTTGAAAATACCTGTGTGGTTCCCATCAGTTTGGTTAAATTTTCCACCAGCATCAGTTGAAAATTTTGCCCTTTGTCAGAAAGGATGATGTTATGGAATTCATGTTGGGTGATAATCCAATTATACAAAAACGTGGCGACAGCCTTATCCAAAGATGATGGTAAAAATACTGCTTCAATACACTTAGTTAAATATTCCACGGCTAGAAGGAGGAACCAATGACTATTAGAGGCTCGAGGGAGAGGGTCCACAACATCAATGTGAATACTATGGAAGGATTCACAGGTTGAACTATTGGATGATGAGATTGGGGATAGGTCCGGCTTGATTTTTTCATACCAGGCAGGACTGTCAGACAATTGCAATTCCAATATTGAGAGAAGAGCTTATTTTAGAAAATGCCAATAAAATTGGCCATAAGACTCTGGTCAATTCGCGGTGAAACCCTCTAAATTGGGGAATTTCTTTCATCAATAATAAGACTCAGCCAATTAGCTTGAGTTTGAGTAGCTGAGCTATTCTGACTCATCACAAAATCAGAGGCAAACTCTTATGATGTCCTTTCCATTCTTACCACTAATATAGTTCAAGCCACACCATGGAGACCGGCCCCTTTTATAGGCTGGAGGGGGTCCCAAAAGGTTCTGATATCTTTCGCTTGATGATTGGCTCAAGTACATTAAAGAACTACCTCATGGACTATCCTACCAACTCTCAACCATCTATCAGTACTTCTGATAAAGTGAGGCGAGATCTGAGAGCTCTAACTGGTTGAACAACCATATTTTCTAATTTGGCAAATACTAATAATTGGAGTGATGTGTATCATACTTCAAGCCTGAGGGGAAATTAATTACTAAGTAGTGCCATTGTAAAGGGGTTCTTTTTTTTACCCGACCAATATCGCCATTAAACATATAAAATCAAAACCCCTGTTCGCTTAGTATATATATTTGTACCATTTGAATCCCTTTGGTGGTAATAAAATACCCCGTTTTTACTATATCAGTTAAGAGTATTACACTCCTGTTGCTGCTGAATTGTCTAATACTGTGCAAACTAGCACCAGTGAGAATTAACCCCCACCAGGATTTTTACAAGTGGAGCTCACTACAGGGGAGCCTGTACACTAAAATAAGACTTCTTAAAAATGGAGCTATGTGGGAAACTACCCCTCACAATCTCCCCGCTTCAGCTGAGACTAAAATCACTGCATTAGAATTACAGCTAGAGAGTGCCTTGTCCTGACTTGAAAAGCTTGAGCTGCACCCAACTTAAGGCCTTTATGGAGCCGCTCCCACCATCTACAAACCCCCTTTCAGGGACAAGTTTATCCCAGGAAAGGAAAGTATTGCATTCTTCCTCTTTATAATATGATCTGTAATGGAAGGAGCAACTGACCAGCAAAAACGCAACAATATCTTCCCCTGTTTGAGTCATATGGATCAAGAGATATTGTTTCCAACTATGACTAATCTTAGAAACTGGGAAGAGGTGAAACAAGCGCTTATTGATGAATTTATCTCCTTACATAGTTTACAAAGGAAAAAACAGGCCTTTATGTGCCTTAGCCTACAAGATGGAGAATCAATCCCCTCTTTAGTTAAGCGAAACTATATTCAAGCTCAACCTCTATTGCTTGCTAAATTGCTACCGCTAGATGATGCCATTGATGCTATCATAGTTGCCTTGACGTCTCATACCCATTTAGCAGTACATATCTCTGCAGTCAAGCACACCTTCTGAACAGTACAGAATAATAAAGAAGTCTGCTATTGGTACTGACTTTCATGAAATTGACCTTATGCAAAAAGCTACGAGGAGAGAATCTACTTTAACCCCTCCGGCCCCCTAAATGGCTATCTCCCTCTGAAACCCTTTTTGGTAATCAGAAGAAACAATATGCTCCTCCAACATGTGAGGATAGCCCAAAAATAATGGCTGTGATGGGGCAGTGCTCCCCTTCATCTTCAGCTTAAAAAGCTCAGTTGGGGAAAGCAGTCGTTCCTTTGTCTTGTCCATCCTTTTCTTCAAAGCGGCCTCTTAAGTGGTTTCAAAGCCTGCTCTTAAGCTTAAACCCATTGTATGAGCGCTAATCGCCCTCACTATCAATGGGTTAAATGATCAGGTCCAAAAGGCTAAACTGTCTGTTTCATAAAAGCTTATTGCTAACGATTGACCCATTTGTATGTACCTAAAGCATCCATATCCACGACGCTAGCTAACTATATCTCTTATCCAGCAACCTCTAGTATGAGACCTGTCTCTATGAGGCAGCAAAACCCCCTATTTTAAAGGTTGGAAATAGAGCTGTGACAATTCTAACGCCTCCCCAAAAGTTAATAAGGTGGAGAAGCAACCCTAGGACCTACCACCCCGTAAGGAAAGTCTTGAACCTACCTCACACCATATGGGCTTCCTAACATGCATTGATAACCCTTCTAATGACGAATCTGAATGGGGTGGTGAAGATGTAGGTCATTATGTTCTAGGAGCTCTAGGTGAAGTGGAGGTACCCAACCAAAAAAATCTGGAAAGAGTAGATTTGGCTAGAATACACCGCTGAACATATCTTTATCAGGCTTTGAGAGGTCTAGAGGTTATTGATACCACCAGTGATGCTGACAAGCTCATTGCCACAATTATATTCCACTTAGAGTGTTTATACACTATAATCTATCCAGGATAGATTCCCTATTACTGCCAAACGCCTTGCTTCTACTCTCCAGCTGAAGGAGGTCCTCGCTCTACCCCCCAACTTGGGTGAAACTTTAACTAAAGTGGATGTCCTTGTTAATGGAGTGCAAGTTAAGGCTATTCTCAATACTGTGCCCCCTGTGAACAATATTTCATCCAAACTTATAAAAAATTAAATTGTCCCCTGACTTCAACTATACACAAGAGTTTGGAACTATGGGGCAAAACAACACTCGCGCCATTGAGGACTACTCATCTTTACCCATCCTATTTGGGAAACTTCTCCTCTCAGCCCCTGCGGTGGCCATGGCCAAGAATACCTAAGATCTACTCAAATGTACTCAGTTCATTCTCGAATATGAAGGGGTTTTTAACTTGAAACAGTGCTATCTCTCCTTGCTTAACTATGAGGTTCCTCTAATTCTGAAAAGTGACAAGCTTAACAAAAAAATTAAGATAGCACCGTTGAGTTCCCCTCTTCCGCCTTAATATTACATTACACCACATGAAGACGCATACAAAAATTTTCTTTACCAGTGGACGTCCTTAAGGGTATCCCTTTTTATGCTTCTAAAAGAGGTAGTAATTAAAGCCAATGAATAACGGGTAGTTAATACTAAGATTACCCCACAAGTCCCCCACAATTTCTTATTGCACCTAAATAGCATTGACAGAGATTAGTCTTTTGGAGCTCGGAGCTATGCCGAGCGTTCTAGACAATGCCTATTAACTACCTAACAACCTTTTGTAGGGAATCCCACAAAGAAGGATATGATTGTAAAAAAGCATCAAGAGATCTGAAGGGTCATGCTGATTCCCCTTGAAGAACTAAAAAAAGTTCATTGTATTGGATTTATGGCTGATATGGGCTTACCTGCAGACCAATCACTATGATTTCTTCCAACTGTTCATAAATCTGGTTTAACCCTCGCTTAGCTTGGCAAGGTCAGCACCTTACTGGAGTCCTATAGCGACATTACCCTACCCCTGACACCAACTATAGCACATGAAAGGTTGGACTCATAACATTGAAGAGGTGGATGCTCGCCCTATCCACTCCAAACCCTATCAAAAATCTAAAGTTGAGGAGCTACAGATGCGGATAGAGCTCAAACAGCTTATAACACTGGGTTGTTGGTGACTCCTCAAAGCCCTTAGTCCCCGCTGCTATTAATAAAGAAGGAAATGGAGGCCATTGGGTTGCTATGGACTACCGCAAACTGAACAACCTCACAAAGAAGGACAGTTATCCTATCCTCCGGACTGCTGATTCTCTGGCCCAACTCTTTGGGTCTAAATTCTTCTGTCATGGTTTTTGGCTACTGGATAATGGCAGATGGATCTTTCTCCTCAAGTTCAAAAGAAGTGTGCCCTTATTTGCAGCATGGGTTTATTCCAACCCAATTAATTACCTCAGGGGCTGTGTAATGCACCCGCACTCTTCACCAGGAAATGGATCACATTCTCCAGAACCTAAAGCTGAGCTGTGTGATCATCCACCTCGGTGACATCAATGTCTTCTCCAAGACATTCAGAGAGCATCTCATGCACCTAAAGGAGGTGTTTCAACGCTTTCAGGCATCCAACATAAAGCTGAAGCTATCTAAATGTACCTTCTTTTTATAAAAAGGTGGATTTCCTCAGGATCGCCATCTCAAAGATGGTATACAAAATTTAAAAAGATAAAGTCAAAGCAATATCCACAATGTCCGCGCCCAAAACCCTTTGTGACATCCAGTTATTCTTGGTCATGCTGAGTATTACCATCAGTTCATCCCCAAGTTCACCCAGCTAGTGATCCCCTCGTACATCTCTTGGCTAAGAACAATCCCTTCTATTATGGTGCTGAACAAAAGCCACGTTTGAGACCTTGAAGGCACTATTGCAAAAAAGCCAATATTCCGCCACCCTGACTATAGCAAGCCTTTCATGTTGTTCACGGATACCTCTGACTACGCCGTTGGGGATATTTTGGCTCAGTTGGATAAAAATGGAGTCAATCATCCTGTGTCTTAATTCAGTAAGATGATCTCAAAAACTGGGCGCAACTACAGTGTCACAAAAAAAGAGTGCCTCTCCATCTTGCTTGCTGTCAAATACTATCACCCTTTTTTATATGGGACTTCCTTCAAAGTGATTACTGATCACGCATCCTTATGGTTACATAATATGAAGGACCACACTGGGAGGCTATCTCTCTGGGCTCTAAAACTCCAGCACTATGAGATAAACATTGAGCATCGAGCCAGAACACGTCATACAAATGTTGATGGGTTGACAGGGCTTCCTGTCCTACACCTTGACAATAGCGAAGCAGAGAGTTTGATTGACCTCCTTATGATTCCTGACGCGTGGGTTGATGAAGATGAACCAGTACAAAAGATGCTTTCACGGCACTCCTGCAACACCAAGGTATAGAGTGGTAAATTATACAAGAAAGTAAAAGTAAACTGGCTGCCCTATCACTGGCCATCCATGTGAGTACCCATGATCATGGAGTCTCACACTATCATGGGCCAAGGCGGAGTCCAAAAAATCTATGTGTGGGTCAAATAGCGGTATTATTGAGAGGGCATCATGGAGACCATAGCTGAAGTCCTGGTTTCTTGTCTGACCTAAAAAACAAGCCAGCTTCAAGATCCATTATCAATACCAACCTAAGACGCCCCAACAACCCTTCCACACCATAAGTTTGGATGTGGTAGTCCTCTCCCTCAGACTACTGGGGGTAATCAAATTATCTTGATTGGAATAGATCATTTCACTAAATGGGTTGAAGCTGTGGCTCTCCCCACTCAGACTGCAAAAGCCACGGCTACTTTCTTGCATCAATATATCTTCATGCGGCATAGTTGCCACCAGTCCTCCTTTGTGACAATGGAAAACACTTCACTTTTAGAGTGATAAAGCTTCTTGCCACCTCTATGCGGACACAACAACTCTTCTTAGCCACCTATAATTCATTCATCAGTGGTGTTGTAGAAAGAGGAAATGGAACCTTATTCTCTTTACTCTAAAAAATGGCCAGTTCAAACCCTCTCCTCTGAGGCCTCTACTTACCCAGCGCTCTCATGTCATATCCTATTAGATACCATCTCATCCTTAAAATGTCCCCTTTCTGTGTGTTATATGGGCGAGAACCTAGGGTGCCAGCTTTGTTGGCCAACGCTATCTTTTCTGACAGAACTGATCCTGATAATCCATAAAAAAGCTGGCCCAGCACATTATCTAGTTACAGTCTGAGGTTATGACCAACTTGGCGAAACTGTTACTAGAGAAGAACAAGCTGCCAACGAGAGCTGGGCCCCTCTTCCATAATTCAAATTATATGACTTTTAACTGTATTACCACAATCAGATCACTCCTAGGAGTGAGAAGATCAGGGATATCTAGGACCATTTGAAGTCACATATAAGCGCGGGGATGTATACTGCATGAAATCCTTTGCTTCTAGAGCACCATCAACCAGGTCCATGTCCAGTTTTTACGCCTTTATTTCTCCCTAACCCTCTTGAAGTGGTTAATGTTAGATAATTACAAGCCCAAATTTAGGAGAAGAGCGTTTTGGATGAAAATGATGATAAAATTGGCCAAAAGACTCTGGCCAATTTGCGGTGAAAACCTCTGAACTGGGTCAATTCTTTCAACAACAATAAAGACTCGGCCAAATATCTTGAGTTTGAGTAGCTGGAATATTCCAACTCATTGCAGAATCAAGGGAGCTCTTCTGAGGTCCCTCCCACCTTACCACTAATCTAGTATTTGCCGCATTGCAGAGACTGGCCCTTTTTATAGGGTGGAGGGGTCCCGAAAAGGTGCTGATATTTTCTCACATGGTTTTTGGCTTAAGTATAATAAAAAACTACCTCACGGACTATTCCTACCAACTCTTGTACCTCTATTAGCCCTTCTGATAAAATGTGAGCCAGAGATCTGAGATCTCTTAACAGGTTTAAAAACCACATCTTTTAATTTGGTTCAAACTTATTAATGAATTTGATGTGTATCATACTTCAAGAGTGAGGTGAAATTAATTACAAGTAGTGCCATTGAAAGAGGGTTCGTTCTTTTCACCATTATCACCAACAAAACATATAACTTTTAAATCCCTGTTTGCTTAGTATATATAACCCATTTTAATCCCTTTGGTGGTAATAAAATCCCCAGTTTTTACTATAGCAGTAAGAGTTTTTCATTTATGTTGCTGCTGAATTATCAAATCCATGCAAACTAGCACCAGCAAGCGTTAACCCTCACCAGAATTTTGACAAGTACTTTAATACATCCTGGATTGAAACAAGTAAACTTTCCAATAACATTAAGACTTAAGCGTCTTTCTTTCTGCTAAGCATCACTTTTCGAAAATCAATTCAGCCTGAAATTTAGCTCCACTAAAGAAATTTATGAAAACTATTAGCAAATATGGCGGGAAACCCCGCAAAAGAACCCGCAGGCTCTGCCAAACGAGCCAGCACCACCCCTCAAAGAAGCAACCCTCGGTTACCCACCTCAGGGTCAACCAGAATCACCTGCTCTCAAGCACCGGCCTTGAAAGCAGGCACCACCCCCAACCTGGAGCTACTTCAACTAGCGCCAGTTCACCTGATCGCACTTCTAAAACCTGCACACCTAACAGCTCTGTGTGCGCTGCCTCCCACCAACCCGCTGGGCCCCCTCCAACCAAGGAGGCCATCACCCACGCTGTTTTAATGGCGTCTGCTCATAGAGTACAACTCAGCCCATCCAGGCATTCACCTCCCCCATTGTGTCAGCTAATTCAGCCCCATCTATTTTATTGCTGACGCCGTGTTTCTGGCTCCCTCCATGAGGGGCGATACCCAGCTACCTGGCCCCCAAACCCTCAGATGTAAGGTTGGATTAGCCGCACATTCTGGTTCACTAAGCACCAAATTGGGACATAAACTCTTCCCAATGAGGATTCAAATGTTTCAGATTTTGGAACTTCACACCAGTTCCAATCTCACCCGTCCCATTTAAACCACGTAATTGGCACTTCTAAAGTCGGCATTTTATCTCTATATGCTGAAAACGACCAATTCACCAATCAGCCAGTGAGTTTTGGCCAATGAAATCACAGCAAATACTCGGGCTGAATTTACCCAAATAGATTGGGATGGTGATGAAACATCGCCCTCCTCCCAATTGGCTGGAGTTAATTCCAATCTGGATGGGCCTCCCCAATTTAGTGGGGCCCAACAATCCGCCCCTCAATTTAATATGATGCCAGCAACTGCTGTAACATTCCAGCAACAAGGGAACTCCACAAACTTGTCCAAACCACCAGCTCACACTCAACCCGCAATTGCAGCCCAAAGCAAACACAAACATATCAAAGGAGCCATTGGGGCGTGGCAAAAACCTCTGGAACCAACGCTACCCAAAGCTGATTCCCGCGAAGTGGCGTTTATTGCTGATGTTAAGAAGAAATGGGCCAAAACTAGAGCGCAAAAAGATCTACCTCGCTCAACCCTCTCCCACGCAATTCGCCTTTATTATGGGCATAACTCTATTGAATTCTATATGGAGGATTACTTCTCATACTTTGCAGAGATTGCGGAGACATTCCCAATTAACACCACCATCCATGAATCAATGGAGGGCCACTACATTGATGTGGACTTCACTGAAGCTGCCCTTGCTGACCATGCTGCCACCCTCCAGGTCATTATTCCGCGTGGATCTCTTCGCATCTCCCGCACATGCTCTCACCTGGAGAAAATTTCATGGGTTACTTTTTCCAACCTACCAACGACTGTTGATCCTGAGTCTTTTAAACTGGTGCTCCATCGTGGTTTAATGGAGTTTGGGTCTGTTCTTTCAATGGACTTTTGCGTCCCCTCTTACTATGCTCCCACTCAAAGAGCTCGCACTGCTAGGGCGTCGTTCATCCCCTCCCCCACTGTATCCCGCAATATTGAGGTTATTCCTCGTGTGGCGGTAGTTGGGGCATGCCCTGAGATCTTTTTTGTCGACCCTGATCAGGCGCGCCCCAGTGTTCATGGTGTAACGCCCTTGGACACTTGTTTAGTGGCTGCACAGCTCGAAAACAAGCCCTCTTGGCCACCACCCAGGGGCCTAAACCAGGCCAAAAACGATCCCACGTGGCCGCAGCAGCAATTCCACAACCCACACAATGGGTTCCCGTTCAAGACCTGTCCCCTGAGGACTTACGCCTAACAGTTGAAACAGCTAACCCCACTATTGGTATGGGATACCTTCGCGCTCATACCCCCCTTCCAGTGGGCACCCCCTCCAATCTCCCAGAGTCAACTCCCTCTCTCACCAAGCGCAAGGCATCTCCCACAGGGTGCCCCTCGTCAGCCACCCCCACTCAGGGCTCCGCGGCACCCCCACCAACTTCCACCAGCGAATTATCGCATCAACCCTCAGCTCCCAATGGAGCTATGCCCACCAGCATGGACTGGCAACCTGCAGCCTGCGATAGAAGTGCCTCCTCAAAGAGTCCTACCCCAACCCCACAGTCCATTTCGCGCGGATCCTTTGAAGTGTTGGAGGAAGTGAATATGGACTCAGACTCATCAAATGGGGACACCGCGGAGGTCACCATTGCTCACCCTCAGGTCCTTCCCCTGCAACGGAGCGGAGGCAGCATCCTAGGCTGGCTTACTGGGTCCTCCGCCCCCCACCCTCTCCTTCCCCTCAGAACCCTCAACGCTCCTCACGGATTGCAGCTAATAGTCAAGCTAAAGGACTCAAAACTAGCCGCCTCACAGCAGCAGGTTTAAGCGCTGGCAACCCCCAGGACATGGAGGGGAACAGCTATGATTCCCCATGGCAGCACCCTGGCCCTGCAATCCATCAACGTAAATGGGTTGCGGGACTTTAAGCAGAGAGCCGACCACCTCCGCAACTTCAGGTCAGCACAAATTTACATCGCTGCTGTCCAGGAGCCCCATATCCTCCCCCACGAACAATCTGCATGGAATGAACAGTTTGGAGGCAACTCCTTCTGGACAAACCATGCCGCCCTTATTGTTTTGAATCCCCGGTTTAAAACCCATTCTTTTTCACAATATCTAAGTGGCCGCCTCATACTGGCCAAACTCACCACTCCTGACTTCTTCTTCTTCGCTGCAAGCATCTACCTGCCTAATGCAGGTTAGGAGCAAAATCTGCTCTTGAAAGAGCTTGTCCAACTCAATCTCCCACGGAATACAGTCCTCTTAGGAGATTTCAACACAATCATAAGTCGCGTCCGTGACTCTTACCCCCCTGCAGCAAAGGAACGCCCTGGATCAAGTCGCCTCCAGGATTTCCTTCGCCTTAGTGGCTTTATAGATGCGCTTCCACCCTCCGCTTCTGGCCTAGGTTGCATGACTAGGATCCAGTATGATGGATAAGCTTTTCAGTCAGCGTCACGCATAGATATGGCACTGATTGGCCCCCTGCTAATTGGCCGCGTCTCCTCTCCCATCTCTCGTGACAACCATCTGAGTGATCACAGGTCACTCACCGTTGTCCTCACCACCACACTTAGACCGTCGCGTAGGTTCTGGCCTAGGGTTGCCCCAGATCTTCTCAACAACCCCTTCACTAAGGAGAAGCTGTCTATGACCATCCGGGAGACTCTCACCTCCCCCCACCCCACCTGCTTGACCACAAGGCTAGATGGGCGGTGACTAAGGAGGGCATCACCCGCGTTGCTTACAACTGTGCCAAAGCCCAGATGACTGAAGCTCACGCCAGAGTCAAAAGGGCGGAAGCCAGAATCAGACATCTGGAGCGAAACTGCCAGCCTTCGCCCTCTCCCAGATGGTTGGAAGACTGGGAAGCGGCGCAGGAAGCACTCCGCTTGGAGCTCACACTGCAGGAAGAACGGGCAGCAAACTTTACAACATCTCGTTACTATGTTCAATGGGAACGCCCCACCCGCTTCTTCTTTCAGAAACAGAAAGCCCGGTCAACAGCGCAGGATATTACTGCACTGAAGATTGGCACTACAACCACTTTGGATAAGGAGGAAATCACGCAGGAACTACACCGCTTCTACTCCAGCCTCTTCCATGCCACCCAGGTGGACCCATCGGACATCCAGACTTCCTGTGGCGGGCTCCAGAGCCGCCATTGACCCACGGGCTGATGAGGCTCTACTGGCGCCTATTTCCATCCAGGAGGTGATGGAAACCCTTCTGAAATCCCCACGGCTTAAAGCCCCAGGCCCAGACGGAATACCCTTCGAGGTGTACCTTCTGGAACCTGCAGTGATAGCCAGAACCCTCCGCGACCTCTTCGCTGCACTCTTGGTGAATGGCGAGGTCCTCCCCGACTCCAGAGGCTCAATCACGACCCTCATTCACAAGAAGTCAGACCGTGAGAACCTGGCGAACTGGCGCCCCATAGCGTTGATCAACACAGACCACAAGCTCTTCACGAAGCTTCTGGCCAACCGCATCACCAAATGGGTGTCACCTCGCCTCTCCCCATCCCAGTACGGTTTTATTCCGGGGAGGTCGTTATAGGACAACTATAATGACCTTCACGTGACTTTGACTGCTAACTCTCTTAAAGTGAATGGCTTTGTGGCTCTCCTGGATATGGAGAAAGCATATGATCGGGTAGCCTGGAAGTAAATTGATGCTTCCCTGGCCCGCTTCCATCTTCCACCCGCAGCTAGGCGCTGGATATCAGCGCTCTATGACCAGTTCCACACCAGATTCCTGGCGCCAATGGGTTTTACAGTGGTAGTACCAGTTGGAAAAGGTCTCCGGCAAGGGGACCCCCTGAGCCCTATCCTTTTTAACATCACCCTTGACCCCCTCTTGGCCTCCTTACAGGACAAGGTAACAGGGATTCTGGTCTCAGGTAAAGCCCCCACACGCACCATGGCATTTTCAGATGACACTGCCATTGCATTTGGCTGCCCTGGGGATGTTGCCCTCGCTGCTGTGACCATTGAGAGGTACACCAAGGCGTCCAACGCCATGGTCAACACCTCCAAGACAACAGTTGTACAGGTCGGCTCCCCCACCTTCCCCCCACCATTTGGTATTGAACCTGTGCGCGGTACCTTCCGTCACCTGGGCGTTCTCACCAACCAACAAGGAGTTGCGCTAAAAGACAATGAGGACTTGCTCCTCGCAGCAGTTAACTCCAGGATTGCCAGATGGAACCGGCAGCACATCACCCCCCAGGGTCGAGCTCTGATGGCCAATGTGTTCCTCCTCTCCAAAGTCTGGTTCCTAACGAACGTCTGCCCATTCACAGATGCCTTTTATACGCGGCTCAATGTACTCCTCCGCTGTTGGATCTGGGGCTCAAACCATCCACCAATGGCCCTCTCAACCATTGCCCGACCCTGCAATGAAGGGGGCCTAGGGCTTCTGGACACGCGATCCCACGCCACCACAGTTTTCCTGAAGTTCCTATGGCCGATTGTCTGCTGGGACGCGACCCCCATGCCCCAATGGGCGCCCGCCCTCCGCCAGTCAGTGTCAGCAGCTCTGGGTCTTCCTAGAGCATCTCTGACCTCATTAGGGAGTGGCTCACAAACCACCCAGGCCATCGCCTGAAACCATCCTCATCCCCCTACTGGAACCAGGCTCTCCTTGCCCTGAAACGAGTAGGCGCGCGGATCCACCATGCCTTCCCATACAGAAGGGAAGGCCCTGGCCTCAGCCCCCATCGCCATGCAATTGTGCACAATGGACAAGTTGTCACAACTCGCCTCAACCCCCAAGATCGTCCTCCCATCCGCCCAAGACTCCTTGAGCTCCTCCCTCCCTCCGTGAGATTTGACCTTAAGGAATAGTGGAAGGACGTCTATCACCCCATCCTGTCAGCAAAGGTGTCCAACACCTTATGGAGGGTGCTACACTGTTCATACAGGACAGGGGACTGTACTGGCCCCACCTTCCAGCACCAAAGCTGCCCCCGCTGTGCGGAGCCTATTGACTCCCACCTCCATCATTTTTTCACCTGTCCAGGTGTCGCCGCATTTTGGCCAAAGGCCCGCGCGCTCCTCCATGCTCAGCCCTGGTCTGGACACCCTGTGCAAGACCTCATGTTCGAGAATACATTGCCTGGTTGCCACCGACCCCTCCATGTCCTCGCCTATGCCACAGCCATCTGGACCATCCATAACTCCTTCCTTCGTGCTGCCTTTGACCAGCAGGTGTGGACCCTTCCACACATGATCACCCTCTTTCAGGTACACTTTGAGATGGCCCTAAAGGTCTGCACTATGTCGCCAACCCTCCCCCGCTCAGTTGTCACTGCAGCACGGCTCTGGAGCGCAAACCCCCCTCCCTTTCTCGATACCTCCTCCCTCTCCTTCCTCGCCTCAGGCTCTTAGGAGCCCAGGCGTAATTCAATAAACATCGATGAATCCCCCCCTTGTGTTGGGACCATCTAGTACTAAAAAAAGACTTAAGCGTCTGGTAGGTTTTCCAAATTCCCCATGGCCATTTTTCCAATTTCCCTCCTATATGATGTCAGTTTGAGCTGAGATGTAACGGATCTGGAGGCACCTGATCTGTACATTACTTCAAATTGGGTGGCGTTCGTTCCGATTGTTGCTCTAATCCAAAGAGCCTCAAACTCGGGGAAGTCAGAGCTAGTGAAATTTCACAATCTAAACCCAAAATGCATCCGTGAAATGATATCAGGCTTACGCACAGAATGAATTATGATCCGGTGGGATGTGGAGTCTTTACAAGTGATGTGTTGGATGGTGTTTGAGAGAGCTTAGCATAGGATGAGTTTATTTAAAACTTGCAAATTACTTTTTATGAGAGGATGTCGTGGCCTGAAGGGCAAGTTTTATTTTATATGAAATAACAGAAAATTAAATATAACGATTGCTTGCTCATAAAAAAAGAGATTATCTTATTTAAAAAAATATAAAGTATCAGATCAGTACTATGAGCTCAACTAGTGAGCTTGGCGTGGCGTTGGTGTCATTTTCATCCCTTTCCTGGTCCCAGACACTGCTGTTGATGTGTAGCGTTGTGGGAACAGTTGTGCAGGAATACATGGCAACGATGAGGCATAGTGGTAGGGTTTGGGGATGGGCTTCAGCAGGCCTGTCTCTTGTATGGTCAGTAACATGGCTCTTACTTCCCAATTCATTTTGTAGCTTATTGGCGCGAACCCACCCATTACATTAGACGCAACTTAAATACATTTATGTCAGTTTTATAGGGCCCCAAGAGGAGGTGGTGGCACCAGGAGGGGAGGAATGGTATTGACATGTGTTGATGGTGGTAATGGTGAGTTTCTCACTAACATTTATAATATGAGAGGTGGTTTAGTGTGTGGCACTTTTCTCATAAAGATGGAGGAGAGCCATGGAGGTTCTACATCACCAAAAGGTCGGGAGGCATTGCCCATGACAGCTTTGGAGAAGATTCACCAAGTGGTGTTGTGGATTCATTTTCAGGCTTGGTTAGCTCAAGCGATGGTAGAGGAGACCCCTTTCTCGCTTCAGATTGCACAAATTGTGGAGGCACTACCATCAGATCTGGCCAGGTGGGTGCAAGATTTGATTGAGGAACAAGGTCACCTCCCAGGATCCATGGATGAGTCTATAAATTGGATTGACTGGGTTACATGTATGTATGAGGCGCAGGAAAAGGTGTGGTTGGCTCTCCTGACGGTGTTTCAGGGGCAAGAATTGGTTGAGGAATATGGGCCGATTTTATGACCATTGGCAAAACAGCACGAGTCTCAGATTTGTAATAATCGCAAATGTTTTAACAGGGGCTGCAAGCAGATACGTTAGCTGCTATGGCGGCTGCTAAAGTTCAGAGTACATTGGTGGAAGAAATTGCGTTGGCTGTGCAGGTTGAGAAACAATTGGCCTTGGTGCAAAACTGGCGGGAAGATTCTATGTCTCTGGGAAGGGGCCAATCGCCCACAGTAACTAGTAGTGGTTGAGGAGGTTGGCAAGGATCACCCAGGAACTTTGGAAATATCCAGGGAGGGTTCATCCAGGTAAACGGTGAGGAGTTAGGAGGAACAGGAGGTCAGGGACTCAGGAAGAGTTATAGTCCTAGACCTACCTTACCTGCAAATTTGCAATCTGAGAATGCTTTAAACATTAAATATACTTCTTCACTTTATCCTCAGTTCTTGCTATGGTGGAGTTATATTCGCAAGTTTGGACGGAGAAGGTGTTAGCCCTAGTAGATACAGGGGCTGAGGAAAACTATGTGGATTTTGCCGTGGCAGAACATCTGAAGTTGGAAATGAAGAGGGGTCTTGAGGTGGTGTTATCTTAAGTCTTGAGGAGAGCTTCCTCATGGTGTATAGAGCCTTTGGTAGTTGTTCAGCAGTCCCATTTTGGTTAAAAGAGGGCTTCTGTGCAATCAGAAATCTAGCCTATCCTGTGGTATTGGGGATGTGATGGTGACATCACTTCCAGCCCCAGGTTGATTTGCTGCATAAGGCAATTACTTTGAATCTGCAGATGGGGCCTTGGATGAGATGGAAGATGGAGGTTGGGAGCAATGTTCTTAGTGGAAGCAGAAACTTGGGTGGAATGCAGGAGGTAGAGTTACCAGATAAATATATCGATTTTGTTGGTGTATTTGGTCCTTCTGGGAACCTGCCTCTTTCCCCTACAAGTTCTTTTGCGTTTTCATTCCAGTTTAAGGTGGGGCCGGAGCTTCCCAGAGGATGTCTGGTATTCCCTCTCAACAATCAAACAAAAGAAGCGTTGAAGGGCCATGTGAAATCTATGTTGGACAAAGGTTTGATTAAACCTTCTATGTTGCTAGTGGTGTCTCCAGTATTACTGGTGCCAAAAGCGAGTGATGGGCTATGGCCATGTGTGTATTTCTGACGTTTGAACATGGTCCTAATCCTGATCTGTATCTGATGCCTTAGTTGGAAAATATTTTCTCAATGGTTACCAGATGCATCATTTTTACAAAGCTTGACCTCATGGACACATTCAATCAGGTACCAGTGAGACCGGAATATCAGCAATACACAGCATTTAAGTGTCACCTGGGGGTGTATCAGTATCAAATGGTGTCATTTGGTCATATGAATACTCCGGCAATGTTCCAGAAGATGTTTGATCACATCCTTGGAGGGATGATCATTTGATGCTGTGCCGCTTATATAGATGATATCTTAGTGTTCTCACGGTCCTGAGAGGATCATGTCTGAGATGTCCGGGAAGTTCTGGGGCTATTGGCTGGATGGGTCTGAGTTTAGAACCTTTCAAGTGTGAATTTAATCGAAGTATGGTGACGTTTCTTGGCAACGTAGTTTTCCAGAACAGATCGAGGGTATGTACATATAAACTGTGTGCAGTGCGAGCATGGAAGGCCCCTACTGATCAAATGGGGGTGCAGAGTTTTTTTGGAACGTTTAACTTCCTTCTTCAGTTTGTGAAGATTTTATCCCAAATGGGTTTACCTCTCACGCGTCTAACACAGGATGTCCTATTTGTATGGGGAAGGGAAGAGGAGCAAGCATTCGAATTACTGAAGCATAAGTTACTTACTGTGCCTGTATTGGCCCATCTGGACCCCAGGGGGCCATTCATGGTGGAAACTGATGACTCAAATTATGCTGTAGTTGCAGTGTTGCTTCAGGAAGGGAAGACGGGATGGAACACTCCATGTTTTATTTTAGCCACAATATGCTCCTCGCTGAAATTAATTACTAATATATAATAAGGAACTTCTGGCGGTGATGGCAGCCTTGTGGGAATGGCATCGCCACCTGCTCTATGCCTAACACCCTTTTGTTATTTGAACAGACCATAAAGCGTTGGAATACTATTGTAAACCCAGGAGGATGAACCAGCTGCAGGATTGATGGCATGTGGAGCTACTCCATTATGACTTCTGTGTAGGTACAGGCAGGATTGTCAAATGTCCTAGCGGGCTGGTTAAGTTGTGACAGGGTTTAGTGTATAAGAAGGAGGAATTGGCGGAGTTTAATACAGCCACAATGTCTTGACTAAACCAATCTGCGATGATTAAGGGTAGGGAAAGTGAGTTGTGGAGGAAGTCCGCCAGAAAAAAAATAAGTTCATTATTCAGCTGGCAACTGAAAGCTGAGATGACGGAGTGATGGGCGCACAAGTGCCATAGGGCCTTCATGAAGAGGCATGGGGTGTCATACCACAATTCTCATGTATGAGTGCCTGACCCATCATAACAATGGGAGGTAAAATGAGTTTCTCATGATCATCCTTTGGCGGGTCATCTGGGAGTGGAGAGTATGGTGGAATTGGTGCAATGGATTATTTGTGGCCGGGCCTGTGTAGAGAT
This sequence comes from Massospora cicadina, assembly GCA_022478985.1. Taxonomy (NCBI): domain Eukaryota; kingdom Fungi; phylum Entomophthoromycota; class Entomophthoromycetes; order Entomophthorales; family Entomophthoraceae; genus Massospora; species Massospora cicadina. The sequence goes on from JAKSZP010011846.1 coordinate 269,370, forward strand.
GTCAAGAAGTATGAGGAGGAGTGTCTGGTATTCGCAAAAGCGAAGCTCTTAAGGGAACTGCCATCAGGTAAGTTAATCCCACTGCAGATACCACATGCCCCATGGAGCTCAATTAGCATTGATTTCATGACTGGTCTTACAAAGGTGCAGAGGAAGGATGCAGTTATGGTGGTCGTGGATAGACTGACCAAATACGCCGACTTTTTCTCATGCACCAGGAGTTTTTGGCAAAGGACGCAGTGAGGATCTTCATGGATGAGGTGTTCTCCCGGCATGGCTTACCTGAGGAAATCATTTTGGACTGTGGTCCAAAATTTTTCTCAAAATTCTGGTCGAGTTTGCTGGGAAATTTGGAAATCAGGCCTGGTTAGTCCTTGGCGTACCATCCTCAATCTGATGGATATTCAAAGAGAGTGAATCAGATACTTGAGCAGTATCTCTGGTGTTACAATTCCGATTGACAGGATGACTGGGTTTTGCGGGTTTCAGATGGCCCAGTTTGCTTACAACGATCATTCTCAATATTTAACACGAATGACACCATTTTTGCAAATCATGGTCTCAATCCCAGATCAAATAGGGGATTCGTGGGCAGAGCATGTCAGGTGGCAGATGAGATGACGCATACAATGGCAGATATCAGGAAGAAGCTTTGGGAGAATCTGGAGTGGGCTGTGCTCAGCAGAAGCAACAGGAAGATTGACAAAGAGCACCAGATCCAGTTTTAAGCCTAGGTACTGGGTATTGGTGGCAGATAAAAACTATGCTGTTCCGGTTAAGAGTCATAGGCTGGGACTGAAGTTTTTGGGCCCATACCAGATCATATGAGCCATTAATTGGGTTGCCTTTTAATTAAGTTTACCAATATGTTTCAAGGTCCATCCGGTGATTCACAATTCCCAGTTTATAAGAATTCAAGGGAATAGATCTGTATTGACTGGGACCACTAGACCTTAGAGAAGGGGATGTGGCAGAATATGAGGTTGAACAGATATTGGATGTGAGATGGATGAGGGGCTGGCAGCACCTTCTGATGAAGTGGAAGGGCTATCCGGTGGAGGAGGCAATGTTGCAGACAAAGGAAGACTGCGCATGATGCACGGAGTCGTTAAAAAATTTTGGTCTTTACAGGGGGTGATGTAACGGATCAGGAGGCACCTGATCCGTAAATTGCTCTGGATCAGGTGGCGTTTAATCTGAATGTTGCTCTAATCCAAAGATCCTTGAACTTGGGGAAGTCAGAGCTAGTGAAGTTTGACATCTTGAACCTAAAATGCATCCTTGAAATGACATTGGGCTTATGCATGGCATGGATGATGATCTGGTGGGATGTGAAGTCTTTGCATGCATTGTGCTGGATGGTATTTGAGAGAGCTTAGCATAGGAGAAGCTTATTCAATACTTTTGAAGTGCTATTTATTGGAGGTATTTCAGCCCTGAAGGGCCAGATATCTTCTATGAAATAACAGAAATTTAAATAAAACGATTGCTTTCTAATAAAAAAGAAATTATCTTATTTAAAAAATATAAAGTATCAGATCAGTACTATGAGCTCAACTAGTGGGCTTGGCATGGCGTTCGCGTCATTCTCAGCCCTTTCCTGGTCCCAAACCCTGCTGTTGATGTGCAGCGTCGTTGGAACAGTGGTGCAGGAATATGTGACAACGATGAGGCATGACGGTAGGTTTTGGGGATGGGCTTCAGCAGGCCTGTCCCTAGTATGGTCAGTATCATGGCTCTTACTTCCCAATTCATTTGTAGCATATTGGCGTGAGCCCACTCATTACAGAAGGTCGTACATAGAGCACTACTTTTTGGACAAAAGTTTGCACATTTGGCCATTCTTGACATGAAGATTTGTCAACTTATTTTTTTATTTCTTTTGAAGGGTGAGGGATTTTTGCTTCCATAATGTGATTGTGTTGAGGTCGTAGTCATTCCTATTCAGTGTTGTCTAAAGGTAATACATGAGAACAAGATAGGCAATCCAAATTTTGGTGTATGTCCCTGGTCTGTGGTTAATATAAATATCGTAGTTTTGAAGTTTTAACGCTCATTGGGCTAATGTCGCATTGGGGTCCTTCATTTGCTATAGTTATCACAAGGAGCATGGTCATTAATTATTGTGAAATGTTTTCCATATAAATAAAGTTGTAAATTCTTAATAGCCAGTAGGACCGCCAAGCATTCACATTATGTAACGCTATAGTTGAGTTCAGCTTTGGATAAGGTCTTGCTATCATAGGTGTTAGGATAGTCCATTAAGATTTTGTCATGTTGCGATAGTATAGCTCTGATGGCTATATTGCTAGCATCAGTAAAGAGGAGAAAGAATTTATCAAAATTGGGATAGGTAAGTACTGGAGAGTGGGAGAGAGACGATTAGCAGGTCAAAGGCCTGCTGTTGCTCTTCATTCCACTGAAAGGATTATCCCTTTCTTCAGTAGAGACACTAGAGGCGCATAACTGTCTGTAAACTGGGGGATGAAATGGCAAAAATATCCCACCATCCCTAAGAAAACTTTTTTTGTCTTGTAGAGATTTAGGGGGGTCATCTTAGAATTGGCTAAGACCTTGTTATCTATCAGTGATATTCAAGCTTTACTAATTTTATGGACCAAAAATACCATTCACTCTGAGAGAAAGAGCATTTTGCCATATTTAGTTTTAGCAACGATTACTGTAACCGCTGAAAGACTTTCCTGAGGTGATCTTGATGTTTGGTAAAGGTTCTTGAAAAAAAGGTAATATTATTAAGGTAAACTAGAATGCAGGAGTTTTTTAAATCTCCTAAGAGTCCGTCCATGGCGCATTGGAAGGTAGCAAGGGAGTTACATAACCCCTGCGGCAATTGAGTGGGCTTGAAAAGTCCTTCACTTGAGATGAGGGCGCTTTTCTTGATCTTCCAGTGACAAATCGACTTGCCAGTATCCACTAGTGAGATTCATAGCCAAGAAATAGTGGGACCCCAACATCAAGAGTAAGGAATCATCTATACACGGCAATGGATAGCTGTCTTTTCTTATAATAAAATTGAGTGGCGATTATCTATGACAACATGGTGGCCAGCAACCTTCTTTTGAATTAATAAAAGAGGGGAAGCTCATGGACTTTTAGAAGGCACTTATACCAGCCTTCAACAGTTGCTGTAACTCTATGGCCACCTGAGCTTCCTCCAATTCAGTTTTTGGTATGGACAGGATTTGATTTGAGGGTAAGCCTCAGTCTTGATTTGGTGAATTATCCCAGACATTTTACAGCAGTCACTTGGTTTTAAGGAAATTATTGCCATACTCCTCAAGGAGGTCTTAACGTTCTGGCGTTTGTGAGGGGTAAGATTATCTCCAATCCTGCTTTCAACCAGAGCTGAGGTGGGTAGGAGACAAATCCAAGTTAATTAATGCGCCAAAACAGCTCAATTCATCAATATTCTTAATGGGACATAGAATTTCATAAGATATAGGGGCATGCCAAGGGACTTAGAGGGTATGATTTTGCTAAAATTTCTAATAAGATAGGGTTAGATTCCCCATAGACGGGATCCAAAATCCCTGGGCAGGTCAACGCTTCCTTGATTAAAGGGTTTGGGTGTCCACTTGGCACCAAAATTTTATTAGGAGGGGTGAGAATCTGGATTCCCAAATCAACAAAACTGTGAGCCAGCGAGTATTGTGATAGGATGAGGGGCATACAGAGGGATCCCATCTTTGGCATCCACAGCCTCTAAGGCAACATTTTTCCCCCTAAATCTTTTTATTCACTTTGCAAATGGAGGACGGCTAATTGAGGAGGCATGTCTGTATTTTGGGACTCCCTTACTTTTGATGGGGAGTTCAAATATTAACGAAATTCAATACCCTAGTAGGGACAAGTACTTTTCCTTATGGCTGATGATTCAATTGAATTCCTGCACCAATTGGTCTCCAATAAGTAACTCATAAATATTCTTTTTCTAATGCAATGGCTGATGCAATCATTAAAAGTTTCCAAAATCAAATGGGTAAGGCAGAATAGGCTCCTATCGCCTTAGTTGACTGATTACCGGCCATCCAGTATTCAGCATCATGAATTTAAGTCCAGAGCAATTTTTATCTTTTGAATAAGTCAGGAGAAAATAATGTTACCCGTGGAATCAGTGTCAATAATTGCCAGAACTTTAACCTTAAGTATGAACTACCTCTACTCGAACCACCAAAGATCTGAACCAGGAATTAACAGCTAACAGACTGTCATTCTGGGATTTGTAGTAAAGAAAGGGAAGGATTCTGATGTAGCCAAGCGTGGGGATGTTCAATGAATTTAAAAGTTTTATCTGCCAGTGCTTGGCTTTTGATAGAAGATCTGACCGCCAAAATTTGTTTGGTTAACTGACCAACATAAAAATAAAAAAGATGGTGATTTTATTTCATTGACTATAAAGAGGTATGTTAACTTCTGCAGGGGCAGCTAACAGAAAACAGCCTGAAGTGCTGAGATAGAGCTAGAGCTAGAACAAGGGTCTTGAGGCACTTGATTTCCATCAGCATATGGAACCTCTTGCCTATAAAGACTGATCTTTTACTGACTTAAGTTGAAGGACATGACAAAAGTCTACAGTGTGGTTGTTCTCTTGCAATGGGTACAGTATTTTTAGGTGTATTGAAGTTGAGGGCGTAATTTAAAAACCAACATTTGTGGCTATGAAGTATTGTTGTTTAAACAAGGAGGATCAGCGGATTTATGTAGTTCAGCCAGAATCTTTAAAATAGCTTCTTTGATATGAAATAGGGATGTCAAGTTGGATTTCACCGCTTTTAGAAAAGCAGAATATTAAAATATTTTTATATGCCGAAAATGAGGTGGTTTTAGCATCATCTAAAGTAAGAAAATCCCCTGTGCCCAGCGTTTGAGCCTTAAGGTAAATTTGATGGGTAAATTCGTTGATAGTTTCTCCCCAATTGAGGCTTATTCCCAATAAGGTCTGTTTTTGGTTTGATAGAGTTAGGCCAATCCAAAATTCCTGGAGCAAGGCAGTATTGGCGTCCGTCCAAGTATGGCAATGCATCAGATGGGGGACCATAATGTCTTGAGCCATGTAATAAAGATAGTCATCAAGTGTTTAAGCTGTTGATGATCGGTCACTTCCTAAATAGAGCTTTCATATCAATAAAGGAAAGATAAGATGCTTCCTTCCCTAAGGACGTATTTTTATTTTAATGAAGGTTTAAATGTACCACTTGGGGGTGGTTAAGTCAAGATAATATGAACCAATACTAGGAGCACGCTTTCACCTAACAAAGAAGAGGTATCTTAGGAATATGCTTGAGGATGAAGCACATCCACTTGACTCTGCAGATCGTTAATATTGTCAATTACTAAATCTACTCGTTCATGAGCAGCATTGAGATCTGATTTTGTGGCGACAAGTTAGTTTAATTGTCACATTTTATTTTTTAAAGCGGTATTAGAAGCTTGGAAATAGAGTTGATGTTGTTTGGTGGCTAGAATTCTTTGCTCAAACCTATGTACCACAGCAGTAGGGCTGCCAGGGTCCCAAGGTGCTCATGATGAGCGATTAAGGAAACTTTGGGGGAAAAGAGAACTCCATCCTGTCTGAGTTTGGTTCTTTGAACCTACGCGTCCAGATTGTACATTAAGGTTTTAACTTGCTGAATTAATGCCTGGAGGCGTAAATAAGGATTCCTGGGTCAACAAAAGGTCAGGAGGTCCTCTTGGCCCAGGGGTCCCCATCCACCATCTTGTCTATCACAACCAGGGGTCCACGCTCATCATCACGCCCATCATAATTGAGGGGTCTGCGCTCACCAGGCACTCCTTGCGGTCCTGAATAAAGGAGGGTATTCAGGCCATCACATACTTCAAAAATCATTTTCTCCAATGACTGGAGGCGCTCATTCACAAAGGTGATAAATTTATCAAATTCAGCTTGTAATTCGCAGGTACAATCTATGAACTCACTATGGATAACAACCTCTAAGACTAAAATGATTAGCGCGTTGTGTTCAAACAAAACTCATGATTCCCTGATCCAAATGTATTAACACAACTTGTATCTCATTAATAAGCTACTGATCTTCCAATATTGCGTTTTGGTTAACTGCCAAACTGGGAGGCAGATTGGTATCATTGAATGAGCTGTGAGTGTATTTTTTCCAATAACTGCAAGTGGCAGAGTAATTCCTGATGATGGAACCCAGCTTCTTGGAGTATATGGTACAAGTTGGTATGTACAAAGTGACGCAGATAGAGTTCTATACGTCTAGCTCCAACCTGATCTATATTGAGCGAAGAAAAAAAATAGTCAATACCATCAAAAGGGCTAGCACTGATAAAGCCCATCTTCTATTATCTCGTCCTCCAGGGACAGAGGCCCCAGATAAAATGAGCTGGTGAGCTTCAGAGAGTTGAATAAGTGTAAGTAATATTGTTCTGAAAACGGAGCGTGGAGGGTCACCCTCATTGACAGGGAAATATAATGTCATGGTTTGTCGCTTATCTCATATGTGCATATTGATTGCTTAGTTGCTGAAATGGTCATTTTCACAATTCAAGGCGTTTTCTGAAGCCAAACCATATTTTTCATTATTTTTATTTTATTTTTTTATTTTATATTTCACTGTGAACTTGGGATGTACCTGGGTGAGACACCAGATTTGTCAGGATCACAGGTGTGATACCACGTATTAATTAATTATTTTAGGCCAGGGGACACAAAGCTCCTGAGCGATTGGAATATAACTTTTTTTCTTGTTCATTAAGTATTTTATATCTGAATGCTTATTCTAGAGTGGAAATTCCTAATTATAATTTGACCAATTCTTACTTAAGAAAGGCAAAAAGAGTAAGTAAAGTTAATCAGCTTAGATTTTACAATATAAAGGAAATCAGGGAGGTGTTTAAGTAAATTATCAATCAGTCAAGCTAAGATCAATAATTATCACAAATTTGGGATTCTATGGCAGGCTAGCTATCTCGGCTAAATAAGATTTGCTCATCACATGGATTTAGTTTGAACCTATGATTAGGGAGCTCTGAGGGAGCAATAGTTGACCACTAAGTTAAGATTGATCCAAATTCAAAAAAATTATATTTTGTTAGGAAATATTCCCAGTAGATGTTTGTCTATTTAGTCAAACTGGGTTATTTCCCCCTGGCTGACAAATCCAAATCTCCAATTTGGGTAGGAATCCCAACAACTTTGAGCCCCGCTACCAGCTTTTATATGTGGTTTTAAATCAGTTTTATTAAATTACCTACAATTGCTTCATCTAAGTGTAACAAATATTTGTATATTCACAATCATGACTTAACATATTACCACCGGTAAAACTTTTGACCCCTGATACCCAAATTACCTTTCCCTTTTAAGGCCTAATTTTGCATAAACTTATTTTTAAAATATTAAAAAATATTTATTTTCTCTTAACTATTTTGCCTCCTTTCCAGCATATACTTATTGTTAATATATTTATAATATTCTCTTAAACCCATTCATCCATGTAATAGTTATAGTATGTTGATTGCTATAATGATGTAAAATATTTCAAGGACAATCGAATATTCTCCATTAATTTTATATTCTTATGCAATTGACCTTAAATTCCTCAGTGATATTATGTTACTAAATAGCTGCATTAATGGGAATGAGAGATTTTAAGATCATATCAGGAGGTGAATGTCATTGTAAATTTCTTATTTTAATATATTTTTATAGATTACTGCAAACAAGATAACTTTGATGAGCCTGAGACAATGTCAGTATTCAATACTATAGAGTATTTTTTTTCAAATAGTATGATAAACAAGGTTTATCCATTCGAGTTTTCCCAAGGTCACTGTCTTCAAACATTACATTATTGACTTGTTGCTACTAACCTGTGCAATTAGAATTGATGCTTAAGCGCCAGTTTCAACAATTTGATGCTCACTAAATGGATCTCTGCAAACCTCTACACCAATATCTTTATATAAGACAGTTTTTGAGCGATATTGAAGTATTTTTTAGTACTAGCTGATATTGAAGTATTAATACTGCTAAAGCGGCTGATTTCAAGGCTCTGCTTTTTAGGATCAATCCATTTGTCAGAATAGGGATGAAATTATTGACCACATTGGCCACTTATATGAGACCTAGGTTAATCAGAAATCAAAAAAATTAGGACTAATATATTGAAGAATCAAGATGCTTATTAATGGGATTAATCAAATCTTAAAAACATTGTTCAAGCCATCACTTATAGAGACAAGGAGATCAGCTCCACGCATAACCTAGTTTTCATCCAGGGGCAAGAGACTTAAAAAATACAAGATTTACTATTAATTTTTAATTGGGAAGTTGAGCAGGTTAAACAAAGCTTTATGTTAGGAACACCGCCATCTTTTATATTCTGCTTAGTAATCTACGCTAGAAGAAGAAAAAGGACTGATTTAATAATAAATTAAAAGCATGCTCTTAATCAATCCCCTAGATCCATGTGTTTATAAAATTATAAAAATATGTTGGCGCCTGATAACAATGGCAATGAGGTGATAGCGAGTGTAACTTGCCCACAATATTTGATGCTTTCTCAATTAATAAATTCTGAATATACTGCTATTCCAGTGCTCTCATCTATCAATTTACTTTTCCCCACCTTACACGCTATTCCTGCTATATCTGCTACTTCTGCTTTCCCTACGCATCCAACCTCAACTAAGCCTATCTGGTGATCCAAAGTCATTTTTCTTCTCTGTGTTCAGACAACATTAAAGTTTGATTAGCTTCATTGCGGCCTTGACAGCCCTATGAAAATGGATCGCAATTACATGCCAGTGCAAAATTTACCCAAGTTTAACAAAAATGAAGATGTGCTTGACTTTTTAGTCTTATATGAGATAAGCATGGAGGGTCTTCTGAGTACTCTAGGCTGGTTATTATATTAATTATTTTAGACTTTGAAAGACAAGAAATATAATTTTTAGCTCAATGAAGTTGGTATAAATTACTAAAACACCACTGAACTCATTTGTAAAGGATTTTAGTGGTGCAGAACAAATTTTGTTGTGGAAGACGTTGTTGCTTAATCTCTCCTTTACCAAATAAGAGTCTGTTGCAGCTTTTGACAAATATTTTTACCATGAGACTCTAGTTTTATATTGGAGTAAAGAGTAAGGTAGCTTTGACGCCCATATTGCTATTTCTCATGCATGTGAGCTCTATAAGAAAATTCACTAAGTAATTCTTCAGTGCTTAAAGAAAAATATTACTCAAATGGGTAATAATATTGCCGGAGCACCATAACTTTTGAGGCATTCTAACACCTGTCAATGAAAAACCAAAAAGGTAAACAATAAGCCCGTATCTAAAAATCATATTCAAACTGGCTTTACAGGACTTGCATTTATATATTGTATGTTAGTCACGCAACACATCACACATGCAAACAGTTAAGGCACTATGAAAATTATTGCCCTACTATGATTGTGGAGACCATGGTACATGTTGTGTACCCCATTACTGATGAAGACTTGGGAAAAGACAAGGCGTAATAAAATGGATATTCTACTTCTTCAGGTGCTTGTTAATCCTAAATAGTAACAAAAATAACTCCCTAAATTTAAAAAAGGGTCCTTTAAAACCATGGCGCTTTGCTAGATTTTTACTTCTAGTATTCATGATTTTGAAGTATGTGTTACATATTTGCCATCACCGGTCTCTTTCCCAGTAAACACTGATGAAAAGGTGGTTGTATAACCCCATTGTTACCTTTAATCAATATGTATACCCAATTAAATAATAATTAAAACCTTAAGTCCAACAACTGAACAAAAGCTCCTGACCACTTCTAAAAATTCCCACAGATTAGATGAGGTCCAGGTGGCCATACCTATCAGGGCTCTAAAAAATCAAGCACACTACTACGTGATGGCCTTCTATCTTATTAAAGTAAAGCTAACACTCTGGATGTCAGCTTAGTCAATTCAGCTGATGGGTGACATGCTATATGCACAAATATATAACAAATATAATAATTTACAGTAGGTTTATTGAGGGCAGTGAGCACCAGTTAGTATTTTGTATACTAAATCAGTAAACAAGCTTGGTCTCGCACTGGAACAGACAACAGAAATTATACTACTGTGGGGTCTCAGAAAAAGGCCTCTTTAGGAGCTTATAATGTGCTGCTGTAGCATTTATCTTACTAGCTTAATCTTTTGCTGCTATGGTTTTACCCAACATTATTGAAATTTCTTAGTAAACTTTTTTTAAAAGGAATTATGGAATTAAAAACTCATTTTGGAGAATTTTATAGAAATACTTGCTTATAACCTACTTCCTTACTACATCTGAAAAAAGACCCTGTGACTCTATATCAGGGGTAGTTATTTTCGCATATAAGAAGGCTATTATCAATTGTTATCAACAATAATGTGACCAAACTCCACAATACTAAGCCAAATTATGGAATCTAATGGCATTTTGTTGAGGGCTTACTGTAATTGAATTATTCTGACAGGGCTATAAATTATAATGGTCATGAGAATTATTTCATTCTTAATAAAAGTGACTCTATTAGTGTATTAGCCCAAAAAGTATGAAGAATACTGGCCCTTGCTTTTTCACCATCATTATGACCTTTCCTTACAGAGCCACCGGCAACTCCCCAATCCAGCTGGACACCAAAAGCATTAGCAGATTAACCCCTTTTGATGGCACCGGCGGTTCTCTTCCACCCTGGGCGCCTGACTCCTTGCTCCTCCACCTCATGGCTAGTCCCAAATTGTCCATCACTGGCTCTGATTGTGCCAGTTCTAAGGTTGTTCTTTAATTCCAGGTTGAGAGTTGGTTGTACCAACCATTCCAGGTATTTTCACTCAGCACCTAAAAACTGGGGATTTTCCGTTCCTCCTCCACCATCCAAGATGAACTACATCCACTTTAAAGCTAGCAGATGTAGATATCCACAATCAAATTAAGGAAACTAAGATAAAAGATATTTTTAAAAAGAGAGAAGTCAAACTATTATTAGGCATTTCATGCCTATCCACGTCATTGTCATTCATTTCCAGCATCGTCAGCACTCTCATTGGTGATTCTCCCTGCTTAGAATTCATCAGCACCCTTATCATCAATTTTCCATCTGCTTAGCATTTTTCAGCACTTTCACTGGCGATTATCTCTCAGCTTAACTCTTCATCCTTAAATGTCCATAATTTCAATGATCCTCAATTTGTTGTTACTGAATTAATTCTTATCAGCATCCTCAGCATAAATCGCTGGTGTCAAATTTAACTAAATTCTGTCAGGGATTGTTCTTGATACTCTCAAGAAGCTGAAATATGATATAACCTATATAAATAATATTAAATGGTTCAGAATCCTCAATATAAGTCAACAGTGTCAAAATTGATTAAAAACTCTATAAAGATCCTCCCTAATACTCTTGACGTCAAATTAAGCTTTTTGCCACCTTAATTGACAATATTATTATCTCAACATCCTCAGCCTCAGTTGCCGGTGTCAAGGCCCATCAATTTCCTATCAGCAATAATCCCAATACTTTATTGATCATTTGGATCAAGACAGCTCAACCCAACCAAATGGGGAGCTCAAATTGGGGTTAGTATCATTAAATATTAAAATCAAAACTAGTAAAATAGTTAGAAATCATCTTTAACTAATCAATACACTAATTTCGTAATATATAAGAAATATCACCTAAATTAATTCCAACGAATGGTGACTAAAAATCTAATAATTCCCTAAAGTATAATGAGTGATGTTTGCTACCTTCTGCCAGTGTAACTTAAACTATTATGCCACGCCTTAATTAATTCTTCCCAAACTTAAACGAAATTCAAATATACCTTTATAATCTAGATTCATATCTACTTAAAATTAATAAAATTAAGTTGTAATTTTATGAAAACCATTTCAGTGGATGAACAAAGTGTCTAAGATTTAGTAATTATAAAATCTTGGCCTAGTTTCCATTGTATCCATTCTTTTTGTTTTCTAGATCGTCACAAAAAACTCCATGGGTAAACGAGGGTGAGAAGAGCCAAGTATTAACCCTTTTTTGACAGGTACAGATTTGACTTTATCATACATGAATTGTATTTAGGTTTTTCACAAGATGCGTTGCATCATATCAATACCAGGAACAACCTGCCAGTTTCTTGCATCCTAAAGATGTTCAAAGAGTGGCTAATAAAGTTGTATCTAAATATTAACTAGCTTGCAACATGAGATGTTAGTGACCTCCAAGAGACCTTGTGTCTCTCCAAGGTTGATTATAAAAAGGATAGATTTAAAAGAGTGGTAATTGACTATAGGAAGCTCAACATCATTACTAAGAAGGATACTACCCTTAATACATATTGATGATGTACTAAACCGTTTGGGCATTGCGCAATACTTTTCAAAATGGATTGTATTTTAAGTACTTGCAGATTGAATTGATATAGGGAACAGAATAAGTGCGCTATGTCTTCTTACGAGAGTCTTCACTGACTCACTTGGATGTCACAAGGGCTGTGAGATGCTCCACCAAATTTTCAGTGGGACATTTATGCATATTAGGTGATTTAAAGATATCCTGCTTATAGGTTTATCTTAAATAGATAAACTTTACTCCAGAGCACATAAAAAGGGCCTGAGGCACTCAGGGAAAGTCTTTAATCACCTCACCATGGCTGATCTTATATTAAGCAGTGGAATTGTAACCTCTTTTAAGAACAACTCAAGTATCAGGAGTTTGTCATTGAAAAGCATAGATTATAGTACCAGCCAGCAAAGATCTAAGACTAAAAAACAAATAATGCGGCCAGGTAGCTAGGTGGCATCCTGATAATCTCTGGGATGATTGGCTGCTATTGCTGATTCATTGAATCTTATTAGTAAGATGGGGATTCTTAGATCACTTCCTTAAGAACGAATGCAAATTGAGTGGACGGCATGTTTCCAATTGGCTTTTGACAAGTTGATACTAGTCTCATGAAAAAGCCAAAACTCAATGTTATGGAAACTACCATGCATAAAATTGATAATAACAATCTTTCTCTTTGGAAGGAGGCCAACCATAATTAGCCGCTAAAAGATTTACAAATGCAAGATCAAACTTGGATAAGGGAGATGAACCCCTTTTATAGACTATGGCGGACTAAGAAATTTACCAGTTAATCAGGATGACGTCACATGCAATGATTTATAACCTTATGAATGGAGAGATATAAAAAATTAAGGTTACAATGGCGATACTAATGAATTTGACTATGAAAAATGACCCTCTTCTATAAAATTTATTGCAAAATAAGTTAATATCAACTGATGACGGAATAATTCTTTAAAAAACAGTCATTAATGAAAGAATGACTGAAAAGCCAGCCGAACAAAGTTACCACAAGTAATCAATTGAACCTTCCATCTAGTAATTACCAAAAAAGGCGTTCAAGCAAGATCAAAATATCAGTAAAACCCCTGAAGCGAAACGCATTGGAGAATTACCATTGTATAGATCCCAACCTTATCAGAATATTAACAACTTGTGAGAAGAAGAAATAACCAGAAACAGAGTTTCAGCAAAAACCTAGAAGTGGGGATTGATCATGGGTCCTTAGAACATCCTATACAGGGATGTCCACCTTGAGGCAGAGCTCACAGATACATGCATTAATTAAAAATGGACGCCACTACTAAGGCTGAGATTTAAAGACTGACAAGAGGTTTGTGGAGCCCTGACGATATCACCTTACCCTAGTCACATTTTAGTATCCATTTCCATTTAATTTATATCTTAAATTTAATCATAAAGTATAATTTTATTTTTTATTTTATAAATTTTTTTCCTCAACTATATTACTTTTTTGTTATTACTTGTATTTGGTTAAGTGAAGATATTGTCAAAACCAGTCTGGAATCCAAAAATAGGACACTCACAAGGAAGGGCATCTTGGTTGCTGATAATGCCGAGGAAAAAGGTTGGTCAAGGTTTCCATTGAGTCTTGTTCCAAAGGCCTACAAACTGAACTTATGTTAAAGGGTTAAAACTAGAATACCGCCAGTAGGGCGATGAGCTTTTCCAACAAGCAATTGATGCTGCATTAATTAGCATTAAAAATTACTCAGAGGGGATTACCATCCCTTTCATTCGATGCCTGGTGTCTAATTTGTGTTTGACAGAACCCCCCACCAGCAAGTTGGTTACCCATGTTAAGCGAGTATAGGGCAATGAGCTGACTATAGTTATACTACTTGGGTAACACCATTAGATCATAGTGAAGAGCATTAATTTCCTCAAAAACAGGATGACTTTGAAGATATAGAGGCCTATCAAGTTGAATATTCCTCTTAACTCTTGCCGTGAGAGGATGAAAACATCCATTTAAGACTCCAAACATTGGAACATGAGTTATCAGACCTACAAAACCAACTTATACGTGTCAAGGAGACTGCTAGAAGATCCCGCGCAGCCACCAAACCAAATCTTGAATGAAGTCTCACATGAAAGAAGATTAAAACCAACAATAATGAGGTTAAAGACCATTTATTATTTTTTGAGAACAAAAAGGTTAAACAATGTACCTTGAAGAACTATGGAGAGCGTTTAAACGAAACAAACTATACAATACAGCTTTGATAAGAATCTTGATGAGTTGAAGGCTCAATTGTGGATTTTACCACACCAGACACTACCTCATCTCAAGCAGCTACCTGGTTAAAGACATATAATCTTAGCTACTTTATTAACTGTTGCGCCAATGCGCATGGTATGTGCAGAACCTGTTAAATTGAAACCAAATTTTACGTGCTACTTCAAGACAATGTATACACCTGGAGATGAAGAAATAGCATTGTACCTAAGATATACAAAAAACTTTATGGATGGCGCAAGTGATCACTAAAAGGCTCGCCACGTACAAGGATGCATGAATCACAAGCCTCAAGAGATTCACAATACAAGCCTACGTCATGGTTAACTTGTTATGGTTGAATGACATCATTGAGAGGACTGATTGCAAAGATAAGGCTGGTCGTGATGAAACCAAGAGAACCAAATTTGCGCCTGCCTGACCTGAAGCACACCCTGGATCAAGATAGGTAGTGGCAAGATATGCCTAGGTTGGTTTTGGGGGTGCATGTAATGGTCAGGTGAGCGTTACATCCATTGAGGGAAAACTCAAAGCTATACCAAGAATCATGATGGAACTTTAAAACAAGTTGGATAACCTGTTTTTGAGATCTGTTTGGTTTACAGTATTACCAAATCTTAGAATAATCAGCTACAGTAAATCACTTCAGTTTATGCTTAATTAAGTTACATTAAATTGGCTGATGGTAAATCTCAATTATTGGATTGTTTGGCCGCAGTGACTCACCTTATAAATCAGATTTTCACCAAAGTGTTTATTATTGATTTCCTGGGACCAATCCTCTTTGTTTATTAACTTGTTTAAATAAACCCACATTAGTTTTACATTTTATCAAATAGTCCCTTGGTCTGACCTGTGAGCGGACCTCCTCAGGGAGGTCTTGAATAACATTGATCATTTTATTCTATCCAAATTATATAACAATTCCCCTCCACCTCTGGGAATCCTGGAACTCCAAAGATAGAAGCCCTGAAAGACCTGGATGCTGATCTGCACCTGGTAATGGACTCCTCCCTGGGATCAAACAAAGATCTTGACTCCCCGGATTTTCCACTTAATTATATATTGAACTTCACCCTTACCTGGGTCCTTTTTGTATTAGCCCCCTCCACTGGGCACTTTTCCCTGTGCTAAGAGAAGTTTGTTCCCCAGTTATGTGGTGAAATATTCCACATCACCTCTAGGAAAAGGGAGTTACAGAACCTCTCTCAACTTTAATTGACCAACCTTTTCATTATATGTGCATTAAACTTTTTTGCATACGGTTCTCTCTGAAAATCAAATGGGTACGCTGGCCACTCATCTTGGTCACTTTGCTGCTTACAACAGCATTTTTGATTTTAATTTTTGTTGGCTCACCTCAGCATTATTATCACCACGGCTGACTGAGAGGTACCTACCCTACCTGCTCAAACGTGGTAATTTTGGACCTATAGAATCCTAATGGTATTCTGAGACCTATCCCAGAATTATATTCTAAAATTTAGTTGGGTCTACCTTTTATTGCTTCTGGAGCCTCTATCCTGTTAAATTCAAATAATTGTTGCCTGACGTTTGAGCCGGCTGATTTACTATGTCACTTGGCCCCCAGTGCAGCAGAGTGGGTAATTATTGTGTTCTGAGCACACCTACATTTTGGAAGTTGGTGGAAGGTTTAGATCAGTTTTTGGAAGAACGTCATCCTGATGTTGTTTTCTTTCAAACCTTCTGTTAGTTCTTCATTCCCCCACCAAGTGGGCAGCCCTTTGTGACTGTATTTAAATAATTTTTATGATTGGGCTAGGCTTTACCACTATTTGATATCTTAGATATTATTTCTCCATTCTACTCAAGATCTTCCCGCAAGGAACACTCATTTATGGCGGAAATCCCTTGCTAACTTCGCCATCTTATTGAGGTTCTGTGGGAGGTATTTCCCTGCCCCAACTGGAGATGGTGCAGGTCATTTGGCTTTTATTGTTTCACCCGCACCAAACACTATAATTATCAGCCCATAAAACTTGACACCCTTTGGAAGTGAGGGCTTCTTTTTCTTCAATAACTTTAGTTTTTTGGGAGAATTAAAGGTCAGTGGGGTCTATCCCTGAGATTTTAATTAAACATACAGGTAAGTTGGCCTCATTGGTTCACCTGCAGAGACCCTATAATTACCCCACAAGCACTTGAGCTTACCTTTGAGAATGGCAGTTTCATTTTCTTCTAAGTCATCTGATTTGGGAAAAGGTTAGAGTAAGCGTGGTCTGCCTCCAAGTTACTACTAATTACACAATTTAATTTGGCCAAGGAGGTTTCACCTTAGGAGTTCCATTTAAATAAGCCTTCAGGAATGTGTATTTTTCTTAGAATGGGGCAGCGGCTCCTATGGCTATACTTTCAGGCTATGCGGAACTTGAAGGTCTTAAGGAGCTAGCCTCAAGCCAAAATTATTTAAATCTCATAAAGTTATTGATAATTTAATTCTCTATCCCATGGAGCTTGAGGAGCCCTCAATAGATGAGGGCACCGTCTTGTTGGTAATAGATAGCAAATCATAACCCGCTATCAAATTGGGTAATTTTATCTTTGTTGCCCAAAGACGCCATTTTTAAAAAAAATTATTTAAGTAAAATTATTAAAATGGAACTCACGCAGGTCTCCTATAGCAAAAATTTTCTGTACATCACACCACACATGAGGACTCACGCCTGTACCTCAAGATTATTGAGAAAACTTAAGTAGTGGAGCAAGCTAAATTCTCCAAAACATTGGTAAATATGCTGATGCTAAAGATACTGTTGGTATGTATCCTAAGTGGTAAGGGTTGCATTGAACCCTTCACCATTCTTTGATGGGAAACCCCATCCTGGGGTGTGATTATGTTTAAAGATGAACCTCTGGTGAGTTGTTAGCATTTATATATTATTAATAAAGGGTTTTTCTAGTTATTTTCTGCCTATTGCGACCTTTTCTCCCCTTCAGTGAAATTTAGCACAACAAATTTTTGTAAATAATGGAACCTCAGAGAATTTTATTGATTTAGACCTAACTAACTGCCTTGAATTAGCTACTTACCTGATGGTATGGTTAGTGAAGGTGCTTTCTGTGTTCTCCACACTGAAGGTTCAAAGGCTGTGTTGGAATTTTTGCCCATATTCCCAACTGGCTTAATTACCAGGAAATACTAGGGGTAAATTTTTTTAATCTGAAGTGAATTTGAAATCGGTAGACCCTTGATTTTAGGGGTAACTATGTTTGAGGATTTTAGGTTTTTTCCTGGTCAGATCCATTGGGGATAGATCCAAATAATGCTTAAGATCTCACCAGGCAGATTTGCTGGCAAAATGGGGCATTAAATATTTGATTAACTACCAGGTGTACCTATTGGGATCAATCAGGTTTCATCACTGACTGATTGGGAATGTAAGGAGTAAGTTGCAAGGCGAGTGATGCCATCTGCAACTAGCAAATCAATCAGTTGGCGAGCAACCTGACATAATGGGTAATATGTCCCATTACCTAAGCAGGTCACTTGCCAAATATGGCTGGTTTGCTTAGATAGAGAGGAAAACGTTAGGTACACGTTTTCTGACTCTTTTCACTTTAGGTCTTGAGGATGTTTAATGACGGAATACTAGCCAGGATGAGGAAGACTATCACTGAAGAGATGAGGATGGGTGATAAATGGCAACGGCTGCCGTTTCATTGAAGAGGTGCCAACTGAGGGTTAGATGGCGAATCCCTCGCTATAAATTCCCTAGAACTTATCAATAAAAAGGAATAGTAGTTTTTACCATATATAGTTTCAAAGTAGAATAGAGTATACAGTAGATTACTAGCTTAGTACAATTTATTAACATTCAATTGTTTTATTCTTTCTCAGAGATTTTATTGTTTTGTGAAATAATTGGGAGACTCTTTATGAAAAAAAGTTAGGATCTTAGCGGATATCCAGAGAAGAAGCAAAATCAAATTGGGGATCGCTACCAACTGTGTGTTGAACTGAAGAAACCATCAGCGGGAATTTAATAGAAGATTGGGTTAGATGGTACGAGGGAATGAATCCCCTATTTTAAAACATCATTATAATCTCAAGAGGAGTTACTGGCGGAACGTTTGGCTGAGATATAGGACTTCCATTCAACTTTGAGTAACAGTCATCATACTATTATCAAGCAATTATATCAACTATCATACAACGAAGACAAAATGCAAAAACCAATTCTATGCAAGTAGTAAATTTATAGGGGTTATTATCAGAAAAGTAATCAAGCCTATATAAAATTTACAGGCTGGTTGATTATCAAGTGGGAAACTATCTATTGGCTGACAGCTTTTTGAGTGGTAAAAATCTTCTGTATCCAATTATCTTGGGAATGGGATGGTGGAGAAACTTTGACATCAGAATAAATCAGATAGAGAACACCTTGACGTTATATATTAAAGATGAGCAGGAGTTAGTAATCCTTTTGTTCAAAGTAGCCACTCAAGGCAATCTGCCATGAGGGCCAAGTATACACAAGATCACCCTCAGACTTCTACTGAATCAATCCTGAAGTGTCCTTATTTCCTTGCTTGGAAGTATTAGAATCTTTCTTTTATGCGGCTTCTGCAAATGTCCTAACAGACCATTCTGAGTACAATTGTGACTTAAGCACACATTAGGCCTAGTTCGAATTTCTCTCCCATTTCCCTTTGACTTTACGAAAAAAGTGGCTTTGGATGTTTGGGTCATAGAGTAGCTTGTTAAGGGGCCATATTTTGCCAAACTTCCCCAGTGCGCACATCCCTTCTCTTCTTACAGAAAGCATATTGGAATCTATGCCCCTGCGTGGATTATGGTAACCTGAACATCTTTATTTTTTATAATCTGCAAACAATCCCAGTGTAAGCACAAATTTTTCACTATGTGAAGAAAGTCAAGGTCTTTTACAAATTGGATTGCTAGAATGCTTTCAACCAAATTTGCATAAAGAAAATCCAGAAGTAACTCATTTCATTACAGACCAGGAAGGGGTTTTTCAAATTCCAGATCATGCCTTTTGGGCTCAAAAATGCACCTGCAGTTTTCCAACGTCATATTAATGCAGCCTTGAGGGAGTTGTTGAGTATTTGCTCGGTATCCAATATGGATGACAATCTGGTGATTCTTAAGTCCAGCATCATATGCAATCCACCTGCGGCAAGTAGTTGAGAATTTTAGGGCGGCTAAGTTAACCCTGAAAAATAAGTTAATGAGAGTTTTTCTTGTCTCAGGTCACCTTCCTGGACGACATCATTTTCAACCAAGGCCACATGATAACTTTAGACAAGGAAAAGCAATTTAGGAATGGCCCACACCAACCTCAGTTATGGAGTTGGGAACTTTATGCGGCTCATACCTTCATTAAAAAACTTACGCCAAATCTCTCTGAGGTAGCGGTTTTTATATAATGCTAGTGATGCCAAACTTCTTCAGTGGTCCTCTACACAGGAGGATGTTTTTTATCAGTGAAGAGTACTCTGATGTCCACGTCAGTTCTAAATTAAGTAATCCTGATAGGGAGTTTATATTGTCCACAGATGCTTTAAACTTTGCCATAACTGCTGCATCCTTGCAAGTGAGTGAAGATGAAGTTAAGCATCCTGTGGGGTATTTTTCTCAGAAAATGTCTCTGCTTAAGGTTAATCAAGCTGTATATAACAACGAAATTTTGGTGGTAGTGTAAGATTGATCTAATGGCGATATCATCTAAATTACCCTAAGCCATTCCACGTTTGGACGGATCATTGGGTATAATTGTAATACAGGGAGCCTTATGATTTACCTAATAGCAAAATCGGTGGCTTAAGACCCTTGCTCAGTTTATGTTGTCCTATTAGTTTAAAAAAGGTCAAGGTGAATGATTTTGACAGACGCTCTGAGTCAAAACCTGCATTAGCCCTGATTCCAAGGAGGTTGAGTTGAACAACACCAATTTAATGATTCTTCCTAATAAAGTGGTGTCCAAGAGACCATCTACCACGGCATGAGTGCCAGTTATTGTTCACCAGAGAACTTGGAAGAGTATAGTATATTCAAAAAAAGTTGTCCTTACTTAGTCATTATTGGCAGAATATACTGTGGTATTGGCGAAATTAAATCTGAAATTAGGAGGACATAACCAAGTGTTACCATGTAAATGATGAGATGATATGGTTCCATGGTGTCTATAGGTTCCTGTAGGAACTTTTTTTTGGAAGTGATCAAAGAACACCACGATGGCTTAATTTAAGGAAACTGGTAATGGCGAAAACTTTATAGCTGATCCAACAGACATATATATGGAAAGGCATGGCTCCACAGGTGGCAAGGTTTCAAAGTAATTACTGGTTTGCAGTAGGATGAAGCCCAACGTTCAGCCTCTTTTGGGTTATTTGTGCCAGTCAAAAAAGCAGTATGACTCTTGTTTTCCCTTTCAGTTGATTTTATTGCGGAATTGTCCTTCTCAGAGGAATATAGTGCAATCATGATAGTGGTGGACCGGTTTAGTAAGTTTGCCCACTTCATTCCGTGTAACACCAAATAACAACTGCGCAGATGGCTGTTATTTGTCTCACACGTGTTTTCCCTTTATGGGGCGCCCCAGGAGATTATTAGGGACCGTAGACCCCAGTTCACATTAATTTTAGGAAAATTGTGTAAAACTCTTTAGATCTGTCTTTGCTATACTACTGTCTACCACCCCAATCTGATTGGCAGAAAGAACGACTGAATCAGTGCCTTGAACAGTTCCTGCGGTGTTAAACTGCCGCAGACCATTCTTATTGGGCTTCACATCTTCCCATGTCCCAATTTATTTATAACAACGCCCAACATGCTTCAATTGAGGTTTCCAATTATTTACTAACTATGGGATTAACCCCTCCTATAATATGGAGCCTAGCTGAGGGTGAAAGGTCAAGCAGTGTTGGACTTCGTCAATTCCCTCAAGAAATTACACAAAATGGGTCAACACTAAAATGGATGCTCTTTGAAGATGTATAAGAGAAGCTACGGGTAAGAGATGGACTGGTCCAGATTACAAGGATGGTGATATCCTGATATATGATGCTAGAAATATCCCAATTGAACAGCCATGCAAAAAATTGGGTCTAAAGAGGATAGTGCCTTACTGCTATGTCAGAAAGGTGGGCCAGATCTCATACCAGTTGGATCTGACCACAACAATTTGCGTCTTTACCATGTTCCATGAAAGTAACCAAGGTTTTAGGATCCCTAACAAGAGACCTTAGAGGCATACCTCGTGTATGGGCACCAGAGTTAAAAGTAGAAAAGGTTGTAGCTTTTCACCAGGTTTAAAGAAGGATTGAGTAACTGGTGTCAGGAAAGTATTTAACTAGAATAGAGCAGTTGAGTACCAGCACGAAATTATGTTCAAACAAAAAGTTTAATTAATGCATTCAATGCGCGTTTCCAAGAGCTAGCAGGACCCAAGGCAAAACCAAGTATCACCACCATGAAGCAGGCCCCTGCCCATAAGAACTTTTCCTTGGCCAAATCCCTGGGTGATGGGTGGAGCCACAAAAAGACTAGAGGGTGATGTCATGGTTGAATGACATCATTGAGGGGACTGATTAAAAACAACTCTGAGCGTGATGAGTCCAAGAAACCCAAGTTCTCTGGCCTCCTGATCTGAAGCACACCCTGGACCAACGTTGGGTAGAGGCAAGATATATCCAGGTTGGTTTTAGGGGAAAACGTGATGGTTGTATGAGCATTGATATCTGCGGCATCAAAATTCACCAGCTATACTAGGAATTATGATGGGTTTTTAAATTAATTGGAGAACAGGATTTTTGGACCATTCATTTTTTATACTACCAAATCTGGGAAAATTCAGCTACAGTCAATTACTCAAGTTTGGTCTTACTCAAGCTACAGTACAGCAGCTTGATAATAAATTTCATTTATTGGGTTTTTTGGCCGCAGTACCTCAACCAATGAATCAGATTTTTACCAAAGTGTTTATTATTGATTTCCTGAGATCAATCCTCTTTGTTGGCCAATTTGTTAAATAAATTTACGTTAGTTTTACATTTTATAAATTAATTCATTGGTCTAACCAGCGCATGGATCTCCTTGAGGAGGTCTCAAATAACATTGGTCATTTATTTTATCCAAATTATATACCAGTTCTTCTCCACCTCTGGAAAATCCTGGACCTCTACAAATAAAGCCCCAAAGAACCTGGATGCTGATCTGCATTTGATAATGGGTACCTCTCAGGAATCAACAATGTCCTCGCCTCCTTGGGTAAATCGTCATTTATATGTTAATCATTACTCTCGCCTGGGGTCCTTTTGGTACTGGCCCCCTCCGCAAAGCCCTTTTACCTGTGCTATTAGCAGGTTTTTCCTGGTAGTATGGTGGGGCACTTCCCATCACCTCTCCAGTAATGAGAGTTACAGACACTCTCTTGGCATAAACTTGAACAAAATGAGAAGCATTCTTTTGTCAGAGTTCAGGAGTGATCAAAATGTCCAAGTTAATGAACAAGATGTTCTGTTTCTGAAGATGGAGAAAGAGAGAGTTAGTTGCAAACTATGATGCACATTATTACCTCAAGACTTAACAACTATGTACAAAAAAGCCTTAAATCTGCTGATTGCAAAAGTGGTACTACTGAGCTCCCTAGAGATGCACCCCGCTATGAAGATGCACAAGGTCTTAGACATCAAAGCACGATGTCTGAATGCCATAAAGGAAACTTTACTCTATGTCCAATGACTCTATGAGATGGAATACAAGGCATCAGGACAACTCTCTAAGAAAAGGCTGTCTATGTCGATTCTTATGAAAATCATAGTTCAGAGATAAGAATTCAAAGCCACTAGAACAACAGCCTAGGAGGGAACCTACCTGCAACAAGAGCCATAAATATAGTCAATTTTTGGCAATCTTTTCCAATGAACGCCACTGACAATAAGGATGCATCCACAGTCAAGGATGTCTCCAATGCAGTGAATTTTAAGGATCTATACACTAAAGTGGAGGTGATCATGAAGCTAGATCTGTAGCTAGTACAGGATACCACAATCTAGGGGCACCTAGTGCTGTGGCTAAACCTTCCTGAAAAATGTATACATGTAATTGGTGGAGCTGGATCAGATGATTCTTAACCTACACTGGACACCCAGAAACCAGGATTATCAACAAAATGGAAAGAGGAGAGCGAATTATGATTTCTACTTTCAACAAAATAGAACCATACACCAATTATAATACCAATATCACTCACAAGTAGAAGCTCTGAAGTAGTTCTGAAAAGTCAGCTACTGACTTTTTATGGCTGGAATCCTTATAGAAAGAGCGTTGCAAAGGTCTAAGTGATGATTCAGAGGATTTGTGTCTTGGGTGTACTGGAAGCAGGAGCGCCTGTCAATATTATATCTTCCAAATTGATGAAAAAACTGAAGCTCATGCCAGATCTAGATTACAATGTGAAAATTTTTACATATGAGCCAGATGTCACGATGACTCAGGAGCATATTCAGAATCATTGTTACATTTTGGGCGAATGATTCTGAGATATAAACCATGGGTTTTTGACAGAGTACACTATGACTTCTTATTTGGCATCAAATTAATAACTTAGCTGATACTAAGATTGACTACATAACCAAACCGGAGCATATCCAGTTATCAACTGCTAAGGGTTTAAGGACGAGGATGAGAATTCAAGAATGCAGAGGACATTCTTGGTACAAAATGATTAGTCAATATACCTGATCAACTACACCCTTAAGGAAAAGGCGTTATGCAAATACCTTCCATGGTCATCCCAGAGGAAGGCCATCTACTGAGCACTAGTGAGGCCACGGAGATCAGACCTGGTGAACAAGGTTGAAAGTTGTTATCAATTAGTGTGAACTACCTGCAAACTCAATATTTAAAGTTTACAGTTTTGATATGATTAGAGAACAGGTGCCAAGTGTTTTAATCAAATTCTTTGATACCAACTAGACTGAGAGTTAAATATCATGTTGAAAACATAACTACCCACCCTATCCACGTAGAGAAATGACAGGTCGTCACCCAAGTTAGATTGATAAGCTATGATACCATCAAGTCAGTACATGATATTGAAATTTTGATGAGCTAAGCTTTGGGGATGCAACTGATAATGAACAGAAGAAATTGTATGAGCTCCTGGACTAGTTAAAAAAATCCTCAACACTGGACCAAACGACTATGGACTATGCAAAGGAGAGGTTCATAAGATGGACACCAGATCTGCCATCCCTTTCAAGTCTCAACTGCATCGCCGTTTAAAAACCAAAGATGAAATTTTCTAAAGGGCTGAAGAAGCTATCTGCAGCTGGCTTAATAAGACATTTAAAGGACTCATGGGAATCACAGCTGCTACTAGTTCGCAAAAAGGATGGAAAAAACTGCGTTACTATGGACTAGCACTGGTTAAATGAATTTACCATGAAATAATATAACTGCCCTAAGATAGAAAATGACCTGTTTGCGCTCAGGGGAATCAAAGGACTTCTCAGCAATAAATTTGGCAATTTGATTCTAGCAAACGGGCTCTTGCCTGAGAATAAAGAGAAGTGTGTCCTTAGCAGCAGTCAATGCTTACTCAAACCTACAAGAAACTGCAGGCTCTGTACAATGCCACCGCCACCTTCCAAGGAATAAAAGACAGAATCTCTGGGTATCTCATGTTATCTGGTGTACAAATATACCTGGAAGATAGTGTTCAGTCACACTTTCCAAGAGCACCTAAATCACTTATGAAAATCTTTAACACATAGGTCTAACCTGAAGCTGTAACAGAGCAAGTGTACCTTCATGAAGAGACAACTGAAGATTTTAGGACATGAGATAAACCGCCAAAGGAATTAAGCCTCAGGAAGGTTATTTTAGCCATAGTAGCTATGGAACAGTCTTAAAGTATGCACAACATCCAAATTCCTCAGGATGGTAAGATAAAATCTCTAGTTTATCCCACATTTCTCAGATTTGCTGCGCCGCTCACCTACGCTCTAACCAAGGAGATCAATTTTTAATGGGGCCTGAGGCATGATCAGGTAGTTAAAGTGTTGAAAAATATATGGTAGAGGCTCCAATCCTAGCTTTTGAATTTCAAAAATACTTTTTATCTGTATACTGAACTAGTGGCATTGGTCTCAGATTTCAATACATGCTCAATTTAGTTGAAATGAGAAGATAAACCATTTTTTACTACTCCAAGGCTTTATATGAGCCGAAAAAACTACACTATGATGGAGCAAGAAATCCTGGTGGTGATAAAAGCATTAAGCCTTATTGTTTTTGCTTATATGGAGTATACTTCAAAGTCATGATAGATCATGCATTGCTCCGGTGGCTGCGCAACTTAAGGATCCAGATGGACGCCTTACAAGATGGGAAGTACATCTTAAGGTTATGAATTAAGGTTATCTCATAGGAAGCAGCTTGCATCCTAATGCTGATGGACTTTATTGATTTCCTGTTTTCCACCTCCAAGCACATGAGAGCAATTGCTTGTATGACCTAATAGTATTACTAGCAGAGGAGTGGCAAAATAAACTGATGAAGTGAAGATTGTCTAAATGATTTTTCAAAAATGCTCATCATATTGATAAGAACCTTCAGAAGAAGATTAATGACAAGTGGTGCCCATACATCAAACCTATTGGTTGATTAGTACTTGTGATGAAACCTCACAAGCATGTTGGAATGGATAGTTAGGATGATTTTGACAGACATAGGCGAACAGCTCTATTAGTAGTCTATGCCAGATGAATCTCAACAAGCCTTGCTATCTGTTATGCTGCGCAAGAATCATACCCATAGAAGTTCTTTGAGTTCCAGCAAATTTTGCCAACAGCCCTTTCCACAACTCATCCATTAAAGTGATAGTACTGTTGCCTACCGGTTTAAATGGATCCATTTATTTAATCATGCCAATCGACCATATCACTAATTGGGTCAAAGCATTAGCAGTCAAGACCTAAACCTCATAATTAACCCTTAAATTCATGTGTATTCAATTGATAGTGAGGCATAGATACCATCATGTTTTACCATCATAGAACAGCAAGAACGTTAGCTATTGTTGTTAGAAAGCTTTTGTATATAGTTGGATTAAGACAGCAAATTACCATCCCATATACTCCATCATTCAATGGAATTGTAGAGCACTTGAACAGAACTTTAGGGGGTTATTGAAGAATATAACCTGAACTACAAGTCATAGTTGGACCAAGTGTTGCCATCTGTAAAGATTCTCCCTTAATTGGGGGAAGCCCCAACTAGGGGTAACAACCCGCCTTTGGGCAGATGCCAGATTGGGCTCCCCATTAAATTGTTTGAACCCAATCCAAAGTATTGGGGACTGGCCCTGATGATTAAATTATTATTTAATTTGAATTCAGCACTGGCAACTAATGCCGAGGATGCCAACCACTCAATTGGGTCATGGCAAAAATAACTTTCAGCACTCACACCCAATCAATTATACTTTTTGGACACACTGGCAACTTATGTCGAGGATGATCCCATTCCCTTGTAATATTATTTGTTCAGTTTCTCAATAGTTGTTGGCAATCAATGGCAAAACTTTCCAATTCCTTTCCTTCCTGAGCCCTTGAGTCATATAAGTGCCTTGAGGATCCTTTTAATAAACTTACTGTTTTCTCCCAATATTCTTTCCGTTTTTAGCTTTTATTTGGGCCTTGATGGCCTCTTAACTCACTGGGGGCTTTGGGGACCTGTCAGTAATGGGCTGGGTGTAATTCATCCCTTAAAGTCCTGACACCATCCCTGCTGCCAGAATACCAACATAGCCATCACTAGGTGATTAACATGTCGCTTTCAAGCCCATGTGTGGGTGAGGAGCAGCGCAATCTACTTTGGTGAAACCAGTCATCATGTGGACTGTAAGAACTTACCACCTGTATGTTACCAGCGAGAGTTGGAAAATGGTTTATTAAGATTCAGCTAGAAGCATTCAAGAACATTAAATCCTTTATCTCAAGGGTCAACATGAGAGTTAAAGTCTAACTAGACTACCAGAATCCAGTATAGGAAAAAAGGTGGGATTCTACCAGTATGGGAAATCCAGCCTTATAAGATGCAAGCCATCAAGATTGACCCTGCACTATACTGGCTAAGAGATGGGCTGAGTATATCATTAGGGACGATGACATCATTATAACATATAACAAAGTACATTCCTAGCGCCTTAGGTTCTTCCCCAAGTCTCTTCTTATGAGGGGAAGTGCCATAAAAACTACCACAAGTATATTGGAGAATAAATAATAGCCCTCTGGAAGGAACTCCACTAGTATACAGCCACTAAAAGATTTACAATTGAAAGTTCAACTTATGGAAAAGGAAGATGAACCTCCTTTATAAACTACAGCAGCCTAAGTAATATACCAGTCAGTGAAATGACGTTGCATGAAATAATTTGATACCTACTAGATGAAGGATTCTAAAATATGAAGACAATGCTGACGACACTAATGATTATATAATTTAACATCCTTATATACTTTGGGTGATAAATAGTTTACAATTAATCAATGACAGAGTAATTACATCCAAGTTTACCACCGATAAAGGAATGACTCAAAAGCCAGCTGAACTAAGTTATCCTGATCAAAGCTAAATAAATTTTTGTTTGAATAATACCCCAAAAGCAACCAATCAACACGGAAGGTCAATTGAAAACCTAAAGCAAGGCACCTTGGAGCAGCGCCATTGTATAAACCTTAACTTCTACAGTAGTTATACAATTTGGGAGAGGAAGCAATAACCAAAAGCAGTATTGCAGCCCCAAACCCAGAAGCAGGGATCAAGCAATGGGCCATCAAACATCCTGGTTCAGGGATGTCCATCATGAGATGGAGCTCGCGGATAAAAGCATTTAGTCAAATACATCCGCCACCAAGGCAAAGATCAAGAAGATACTAAGGGGTTATTGAAGCTAATACAATATCACGATACCTTGTTCCCGTTTTATCATCAGGTTTCATTTATTTTAAATCATAAGTTTATCAAAGAAGTAAAAATACTTCAATTTTAATAACATAACTTTACCACAGAATTTTAAGGGTTTCTTTGTTACCATCTATTATTGGGTAAATTGAAAAAATTGCCGGTAAGCAGTCTGGGATCTAAGAAAAAGGACACTTAAGAGAAGGAATTTTTTGGTTGCTGATAATGACAAGGGAGAGGTTGGTCAATGTTTTCCTTGATTCTTTTGCCAGAGGCCAATGTAATGAAGTTATTTCTAAGAGTTTTAACAATATACTGAAAGAAGGACAATGGAAATTACAACAAGCAATTGATGCTACGTCAAGTAGCACCAGAAGAAAATTTACTTAGTGAGGATTACCATGCCCCTTCAGATGGTCGAATGGTGTCTAATCTGTGATTGGCAGAATCCCTCACCTGAATGTTAGCCGCCCAAGTTAAGCCAGCAAAGGCCAGTGTGCCTACTACATGTGCCCTAATGTTGATAACTATTACTATATAAAAAGATGTATCCCTCATTGCCCATTGATGCAGTGCTATCCTAAAATGACAATGAGGGAGTTGAGCAACCCTTTTTTTACTGAAGGCAAAAATTAGTGTTTACAAAATAAACTGTATGGTAACTGATAATAAATGCCTGAGGTTTTCTATGCTTATATACACAGTGAATTCAAAAAGTTCTGGGACTAACGTTTTAAAGACACAACTTTACAAATAAATAAACTTTCTTTTATCATAATTTAACGTACAACCTTTCCCTCTTTATACATACTTATATTGCTAAAACAATTGTTAAAAGGTGTGCACATAGTTCCTATTTTGTATAACCATGCTTAAACCAGCTATCACATTCTTCTGAATTGTCTCTACTTTATAAAAAGGATGAACCTTCAGTGCCACCTTCAGATTAGAGAACAGAAAGAAGTCAGACAGAGCCAAATCTGGTGAATAGGGTGGATAATTTATAATATGAAGGTGGCACTGAAGGTTCATCCTTTTGATAAAGTAGACAATTCAGAAGAATGTGATAGCTGGTTTAAACATGGTTATAAAAAATAGGAACTATGTGCATACCTTTTAACAATTGTTTTAGCAATATAAATATGTATAGAGAGGGAAAGGTTGTACGTTAGAATTATAATAAAATAAAGTTTATTTATTTGTAGAATTGTGTCTTTAAAAAACGTTAGTCCCAGAACTTTTTGGATGCATTGTGTATATTTCTGAGTATATGTCCACATAGTGAATTTTGCATTAATAACTGACCATGCCTCGCTCATATGATTAAATAATTAAAGGTGGCTGAAGGACGGCTACCCTAATGTGCTGCAAAGTTATAAGCCTATGATTTATTAAATTTAACATCTTATCAGTTTAAAACATCAAAACGCCAATCTTTACTCTTGGCTGCTCATTGTGGCCTAAGCAGCCAATTTGGCCAATAAATAATTTAGTAAGATGTTAACATAACAATATAAAAATCTTCAAGTGGAGTCAGCGCTTTTTAGAGAAACTAAAAGACATATTGTCAATAATGGGAAGCTTTATAGAGCAAACAATAAGCAATAATGGATACCACGCTTAATAAAGCAAATTGATGATTCTACAAAACCCAAAGAGGCGACAGGACGTGGCCATTTTTAACGATGCTTGAGCAATTAAAGCAGAGCTACTGTTGGGATGTAACGTATTTTGTTATTCATGAGACCTTTAGCAGTTTCAAGGAATGCCAATATGAAGCTCTCTACCATAAAGCCACATCCTATCACCTGGTTAGGCCCAAATTCATCTGGAACACAGTATCTATTGATGTTTTTGGCCCTTTGCCTAATTTTATGGTCAACTCTGATATATTATCGTCATTAATCACCCTAACAGTGGTTGTGACCAAAGTGATTAAATATTTAGGCGCTGAAACAACAGCTAAGTCTATTATGAAGAATATCTGATAGGCACAGATGCCTGAAGTTTATGTTAAAATATAATAGAACCTTTCCCTTCTCATACAATATCCAAGCCTACTAACTTGGTGGGCATTTGTGTTATAGCTTTCCTATTACCCTGAAAGCAATGTATTATAAGGGTAAATAGTACTTTTTATAGTATCTTACAAAGTTAAACACAGAAAAACTATTTTATTTAACTGGGGCAAGCTGACAAGGGGACGGACATTACCAAAACTCAAAGAACTAAATTTAAAAATGAACAAACAGACTTTACCGAACAGAGTGATTAACCACCCAAAAAGGCAGGTAAACTACAACTGAACAAGAATACAACCAACCAGGTGGTACAGAGATGAGTTATTCAATTCACCATAAAGGTAGGGAAAGGGGGATTGGGTGGCTTATCCTTGGAATTGGATTCCATATCAAAGGCAAGTTTGCAGGCCAAGGCGGAGAGAATTGGTTTGGGGAGAGCAGCGACATGAGGAGCGAGTTGGATTATTGCTGGCTGGTATTTAAGCTTATTTATATCAAAAATTGCCTCTTTGTATTTGGAAAGTCATTCTTCTACATGAATATGGATGGAAGGAAGCTCAGATAGTAAAGCTGCGTTGGCGCAGGTGGCTTTTGTCTTGGCCTGCAAAGCATTAGCAACTTTCTAGATGGCGGCATTTGCTTGTCTAGGGAGGTTTGTGATGTTAGCTCTGACCTCAATGGGTAGAGTCAGAGGAATTATATGAAGAAGGATACCCTTGTCAAGTATTGCTACTGAAAAATCGGTCATCCCATGGATGTTGTATTATCTGGATTTTCAGCTGCAGCAACAGCGAGCTGGTGTTCAGAGCAGAACACAGAGGCATTTGGTCAGGGGGAATAAAAACGCTGAGGGATCTGAATAAGGTGCTAGACATATATAAATTCTTCAATTGGGTATTTGATTCTTTGATTACATTACCTTTTCATTGGTTTCATCCAAAGAAGCCCATGGATTCAAGTCATATTGGGGGACAGACGGAGGTAACGCAAATCTGGCAGATGCAGCTGGATACGGGTATTTACGTTTCAAGTAATCCAACTTGAACCAGGATGGACTTATATTCCGCCCTCCCTCAACACAGGCACAGAATGGGTGGTCAGGGGCAGAGGGAATGACAGTGTGGGGGAATCAACAACGCAATTTTATTATAATCTAAGATAATCATGGTGAATGCCTGAGGCCCGGTGAGATGAGTGGCCTCTTTGGGGACCACAAACTGAAGGATGGGGTTGGAGCCATATGCGTCTAGTCCTTCTATCAGCTCCTGATGGAGCACCGCAGGGGAAGGTGAGTGGGCAACCCTGCAAACTGAACCACCATAGTGGTCTCAGTGGGGAGCTGGATGTGCGTTGTGGGGATAGGGGTGCCCTGGGAATCCAGGTAAACGGTAGCTACAGTTGCTGTGTCAGCTTCTCAGGTGAAGCTGAGATCAAAATACCCCTTATAGTGGCGGAAATAGAGAAAATTAGCTGGCAGCATCAGTACCTGGGCCCTATCAATAATGGTTTTTTTATCGTATGGGAATAATTTCCCATATTTGACCCAAAGGCCAAAACACAGCTTGGATCAGGGAAGAACAAGTGGGCTATGAGGCACTGCCTGGGCACGTGCCAGGTGGATGGCGAGATCCTTAGGCGGAATGAACTGACCCAATGTGTTATTGATACTGGACGATCCAGTCCAAATGTGTTTCCACCAGATGGAAAATGCTGGGAGGGTTTTGCTGCTGCCCCACATGGGGCAGCCGGCAGAGAATCTGAGGTCCCTGGGGATCAAAATGGGGAAATTGGTGTAGACTAGTTAGGTTCTTTTTTACTTATTCTTTAATAAAAAACGCTCAAAAGGTATTCTGAGAGGAAAGAACGTTTAAAAACAGTCAAACTAGCAAGTCGGAATCAGTTTAGACTTCTTTTGTATACCTGTCAGGGAGATGGCTTATAAAATTTAGACTTTCCTGAAGTCAGGTTGCAAAAACATCCAAAAGGCAATCCAGTTTCCATAGGCATTGCTGCTTGGATGACGTTGAAGTTTGTGGGAAGATGTGTGATGATTAGGTGCCAGTGAACTGTGAACGTAAAAAAACCAAGCAAGAAACCAGGCTGTTGCAACTCCAGACCAGTGGGAAGAGCTTCAGGGAGTTAATCAATTTGATTTGCTTTTTGGAATACTCCATAGGAGGGTTTGGAACAATAACAGAGGCAGGGGGAGTGAATCCTCGCTTAGAGATAGGACAAATGAGCCCAAGTATTCTGATAGCCTACAGGTGGAAGTCCTCGACAATAGGGTTAAATTCCCAGAAGTTTCTTACATGATATGCCCAGTTAACTATGGTTAAAGCTATAGTTATTATCATGACTGGTATTGCTCAGCCCACGTAGTGCCCAAAGGGACACATTGTCAGAGCTATAGGGAGTTCAGCAAGGAAATATCTGATAAATATTCAAAAATTGCGAGCTCAGGGTGATTTTAATTAATAGTAAACTAAAAAATTGACCGTCAATTTCCTCAGTGTGTTATGACTGCTTAAATAGATGTCAATTTAGGGAATAACTTAGTAAAGCATGGGTTTGGGTCCCTCAGGACTGACCTATTCCGGAGAACTTTAGAGGGAGAGGTAAAAACAAATTCAATCTGAACCAACTTCAAAGGAGTCAACATCAGGCCAAGTCACTGTTGGTTCGTCCTTGGATACCCAGCTTGCAGTTTCACTGTATTTATGATGGTTAGCTCATTAGCATCTCACCTTTGGGTAATGGGAATCTCCCAAGGCCACCACACATAGGAGAAGTCTCAAATGGTCAAAAAATGGGTTTGGGTTACCCAAACTGCCTGCACCCAGTCGCTTTGGCGTCTGTTTGTCTAAGTGAGATGCAAAGAATGATGATTCTAATTTTTTGGGGAGGGTTTTGAGCTATTGGCAACATTTGACGATGGAGGTACATTTTTTGGGCTTTGCCCCTGAAGTTTCCAAGGGGAGTTCCAAATTGGCAACAACATTGCCTATGGCATGATGCCATTGGCAATTTTTGACCAAGAATTCATCACTGGACACATGCTTATTAAGAGGTACACGCCCTTTAGGATTTGTCCCTAAAGGCTTTGAAGCAGGTTTTGAACCAATGAAAAAAAATTTCACAATGGCTAGATGCCATTGGCGAGGTTTGTGAATGATTTGACACTTGATTACTCATTCACTAAATGTGTGAGCCAATTAGGCTTCGTTGTCAAGTATCTATGGCTTCCAGACCTTTCTTTCAAGGGCTTGGTGCTTTTGACATCATAAAAGCTTTTTAATCTTTGGGGGTGGTGGCTCACAATTATTTCAGCGTAAGTTTCCTTAATTCGCCATACCAATTTAAAGGAGGCAATTGTGGGGACAGTTGGTGAAATCTTCAGAGGAAATGGTTGTTACCTAACGCTGGTCTACCACATGGATGAGATCACCACGTGCGACGAGAGGGAAGCTTCCTCTTTGGACCCTTTTTTGTGGGGAATGAAAAACACCGCCTGGTCAAGGTAGAGGGGACGCTACCCTAGACTTACATTATCCTTCCCTTTTGCCAAAAGGGGGCGCCACCACCGAGGAGCTGAGTGAGGGCCACATTTTTATCAGCCTTTGGCAGCTTGATCACCATCAAAGTAGCAATTTTGGGGGAGGACGATGAGCTTCTGGGTGGTTGGCATTGAAAGCCTCAACCAGCTCCAAGCAGTTTGTGCAATCTTGGGCCTTGACCCAACTGTTCACATAGGCCGGATAGCCCTTCCAAGCAATGAGATATTGGACAGACCGCTGAGATCTGCAGGATGCCAGAATACCATCCACTTCAGCCTTCTCCGCACCCTCAATCACAATTGGCTCTGGGTCAGAGGGGATTTCCCCTTGAACGGGGACAGCAGATATACATGGAAGACTGGGTGTTGCTTCCAGTGAGGTAGCAATCTCAAACGGAAAGCGCCATTACCCAAAACTTCCTCCACCAAATGGAGACCCAAACTCTTACTTTTTTTAAACTTCCAAGTGGCCACCTGAATCCTCAAATGATGTGTGTCAAGCATGACATATAAACCCACCAATATTTCATGTGCCAGGAGCCTCTTCTAGTATGCAACCCATTTGTAGTCACTTATAGCCTTAGTTATACGCTCCTGTACCATGAATTATGTAACCCAGATATGCTCGGCAAGGTTAGTGATGGCTGGTAACTCTGGGCGAGGGCATGGACCAACTAAAAATAAGGATTGTGCTCCAAAGTTACTTCATATGGGTAAAGCCCTATGGAGACATTCTTTACATTATTATATGCAAATTGAGCGAGGGGGAGGTCATTGGCCCAGGTATCCTGTGTGGCTGCAGAATAACACCACAGGTTCTGTTCCAAGATCATATTAACTCGTTCAGTTTGTCCATTGGACTGTGGATGATATACAGTGGAATGATGGGTCGTAATTTTCAAGTTTAACAGAAGCTTATTCAAGAACTGCGCCGTAAACTTGGTCTCAAGGTCAATGACGATATCCTGTGGGAGACCAAACATAGAAAACACAGGGCGCACAAAGATTTGGGCAGTTTCCTCAGAAGTGATGTTGAAAAAGAATGGATTGAATAGGGAGAATTTTTAATATGATTGACAACCACCATTACCACTGTGAGCCCCTTAGAACAGGGAAGTTCAAAAACAAAATACACGGACATTAATGACAATGGATCCTTGGCCTGTTGTAAAGGGTGAAGAAGACTATTCTATCCTGATTGATCTGACTTGATCTGCGCACAAGTTACAAAATCCCCAATCCAGGCCAGAACATCCTTTGACGACCCACCATAATATAGAGATTCGCTTGAGAAAATTGATAAACTTCTTATCCCCAGAGTGTCCAACAGAGAGGGGTCGTGATGAGTCTGAATCACTTCAGCTCAAAGAAGGGGTGACCCAAACCTGCAACCAAGATTGTATGAGATCCTCACCCAAGGAATATAAGGAATGTTTTGAAGCTGGGAGGACAACAGCTCCAAAAGATCCACACTTAAGCACAGGCCGTTTGGGCTGCTAAAACACAAGAAATTAGAGTTAGTCAGGAGCTAAGTCCACTAATAAAACCATAGGAGTTACAATGGACAATATTGGGTGGGGGGAATGACAGTGACCAGATCTGCCTCATCTGAATCAGCAGGACAATGTGCAGGGTTATGACTTAGGAAGTCGGGAAAAACATTCAACGCTCTTTTTACAATCTCATGCTTAAAGTTGAAGCTACACAAACCTCTGTAGGTTAAGACTGCCATTGTGCTAACCTCTGTGTTTTGCGGAAATTAAGAAGAGTTTGGTGGTCCATGAGCACTGTTTTCTCATGCTGAGCACCCTTTAAGAGATACCGCCAAAGGGGTCAAGGCACAGACTACGGCTACCAGCTCCTTATTGTAGATGGCCCAGGACTGTTCAGTGGGTGAGAACTTTCGGGAAAAATAGGCGACAGGATGATCCAACCCATCGTGCTCATGAAGCAAAAAAGTCCCCACTGCAACAAATGAGGCATCACATGCTATGACGTAGGGTTTAGAGGGGTCCACATGTTTTAAGATGGGGTTGACAAAAATACCTCATTAATTGGCTCAAATGCCTGCTTGCACTCAGGCATCCAACAAAAGGGGCATTCTTACCCATAAGCGGACGAAGTGGGGCGTCTAAATGGGATAGGGCAGGGGAGCAGTTTTAAATAATAATATAAAAAAGCTTCTCAACTGCTTTTGGGTCTTTGAAGTTAGCCATTGTAGATAGCATCCAACTTGTTGGGGAATAGTCAACTCATTTTTTAAGATGAGATTACCTAGAAGGTAGCCTCCTTCCTGTATTCTCAAATTTTAAAGGCTTGACAAACAGGCCCGCCTTATGTAAGGCAGCCACTACTGCCTTCAAGTCCTTCGCATATTGTTCAGGAATAGTGGAGTGCACCATGATATCACAATGTATGCTACTGCTCAGATGAATCTGAGATCACCCAGCACACTATTGATCATCCTTAGGAACGTGGCTGTCGCATTCTTTAGCCTGAAAGGCATTACACAAAATTGGAAGATGGCCCATTATATTCAGACTGTGGCAAGCCATTCTGACCTTCCTTCACCCTAATTCTTATTGAAGGCATTAACAAGATCAAGGTTTAAGGACACATGTGATTTAGCAATCACTTGCCCAAATTTCTGTTCCAAAGGCAGGGGGTAGGGATGATGGACTGTAATTTTATTAAGGTGTCCAGAATCCACTCAGGATAAAGGAAACCATTGGCCTTCTTGGCAAAAACAATGGGAGAGGCAACCAGGGAAGCTTCATTAAAAATCCTACCCTTCTTGAGCATGTCATCCAACCATGCATTGAGGGCAACCTTCTCCTCCGCTGTATGAAGGTACACTGAGCAGTTTATGTTCACTACCTGCACCGTTTTATGAAACCCCATGTCAGATTCTGTATATGGGGGAAGGCCGTCCAGCTTTTTAAAGTTGAAAATACCTTGATAACCAATCAATGCTTTTGGAAAATCCAATGGGAGACCCACAAGAGAAACAAGGGGATTGTTTGAACTGCGACCTATAGTTTTAGTAATAGTATCCAGTAAGGAGAACTCACCCTCCTTCTGATCATTGGAGAATGACAGCATATTAGAATTAAGGTAAATCCTTACATGCTATCAACGCCACAAATCCACAGCCATGATTACTGGAAACATGAGGTTTAAAATTGCTGAAAATGATTGCAAAAACTAAACTGATAATGTGAAAAAGGTATTGGGCACCATAATTTTGTATGATGGCTGGGAGGCTGACAAAGTGACCTTCACCTAGGACCCACGTCCAGGTCAAGACAAAGCTGGTGGACCAACTCAAGGCTCATGAAGTTACCCGCTGCTCCAGTGTTAACAAAGGCCTTGAAAGACACATGGTGAGCTCCGATAATAATATTAATTGATAATAAAAAACAGGGTGAATTATGTATTTAGCAGATGCGTTTATTTCTGTTGACACTGAAGAAATAGCAAGCAAATCAGGTGAAAGAACAGGTTTAAAGAGAGAAAATTGGGAAGGTTAAGAGGTTGGGACCTGTCTTCTTCAGGCTGGACTTCCATTGACTCGCCCACAGGTGAACTAGGATGAATTAACTCAGGCGTGAAGAGAGCATCTGATTTGGAACCAATACTGATACTGATTCAACAACAAGTTTGATATCTAAGAGCTCATCACATTAACCAAACATAAAGTTTCCTATTAAGAATGGGGATGATGGCGGAGAGGCATTGCTGAAAGTTGGTACCTGAAAAATTTGTTCCATAATTACCATAGTTAGAACAAACTGCGTGTATGAGCAGAGACAGAATCCAACTTAGGTCGGAATATCACTTGGAGCATATCTCTTAAAAATATCGAGTGTTGGAGCTTACTCACAGAAGGCTGCGACTAAAGAGCTCATACTAGGGGCTTTGGTGAAAAGAGAAAAGTAATTGAAATAATTGTTTTGAATGAGGAACAGGGGGTTTCAATGCTGCTGATACTACTGAAACAAATGAGGTAGGGTCACCTACCCCAAATAGCAGAATTCAGATGTCCTTGAACCCGCCAATATTCTTTGCCTTCAACTGCATCCAAAAGGGCAACACCTTGCTGGGCACAGGATAATGAAGCATTTTTCAGGTCAACAGCGGATTGCATTTTCACATCAGCAAGGGCAACAAGGACCTTATTAGCACCATCTTAATAAGGAAACCTGGTTCCCTACATGAGGGTGAGTTGAGGGGAGAGTAGAGGCCAATGTGGCCATGCTACCATGGAGTAATTTCTCCAAAAAAATTCAAATGCTGCTCCCAGAATTGATGAAGGAGCAAAATAAACATCAGGAGACAAACTACTGACTGCACGTTCATTTGGTAAAAGGTAACCACTGCAGCGCCCATCTCTATGAGGAAGGCGGAAATGGCTCGAAACAAAGGATGGTTGATTACGTCAGGGAGATGGCATATAAAGTTTAGAATGTCCTGCCAGTTTGGATGAAAAGCATCCAAAAGAAATCCAGAATGCCATAGGGATTGTCACTCAGATGACATTGGCATGTGCGGGGAGATGTGTGATGATTGAGCACCAGTAAACTGTGACCATAAAAAACCCAGCAAGAAACCAGGCTGTTGCAACTCAAGACCCAGTGGGCCTTGGAGCATGGAGTTGATATATTTGATCTGATGTTTTGGGATACTCCATAGAAGGTTTTAGAACAGAAACAGAGGCAAGCGGGTGGATCCTCGCTTAGATTGAAGACAAATGAGCCGAAGGATTCTGATAGCCTGCAGGTGGATGTCCTCGAAAATAAGGTTAAATTCCCAGGAGTTTTTTTACATGCTGTGCCCAGTTGACTATGGTTAGTTCTATAGTTACTATCATGACTTGTATTTACCAGCCCATGTAGGGCCCAAAGGGCCAAATTGTCAGTGCCATAGGGAGTTCAGCAAGGAAAAATCTGAAATAAATCAAAAATTGGGAACTCAGGGAGATATTTTAATGAATAGTAAATTAAGAAAATCAACTATTAATTTCCTCAGGGTGTTTTTGACTGGATAAATAGATGGTCAGTTTAGGAAATAACTAAGAAAAGCACAGGATTGGGGCCCCTAAGATTTGACCTAACCCAGCGAACTATAGAGGGAGGGGAAAACGAATTCAATCTGAACAAACTTTGAAGGAGTCAGCAAGTTGCAAGTCGCTGTCAATTAAACTCAGGCACCTGACTTGTGCTTTCACTGTCTTTACAATGGTTAGTGTGATGGATACTCACCCAACAGGCAACGGGAATCTCCCAAGGCCCCCCCACATAGGAGAAGTCCCAAATGGTCAAAAAATGGGCTTGGGTAACCCAAACTGCCTGCACCCAGTCGCTTTGGCGTCTGTTTGTCTAAGTGAGATGCAAAGAATGATGATTCTAATTTTTTGGGGAGGGTTCTGAGCTATTATCAACATTTGATGACGGAGATACATACCTTTTGGGCTTTGTCCCTGATGTATTCATGGGGAGTTCCAAATTTTCCAACAACATTGCCCAATGGCCTGATGCCATTGGCAATTTTGGCCAAGAAAAAATCACTGGACACATTTTATATTAAGAGGTACATGCCTTTGGGCTTTGTTCCTGGAGGCTTTGGCGCAGGTCCTAAACCAATGACAACATTTCCCAATGGCTCGATGCCCTATGCGAGCTTTGTCTTGGATTTGACACTTTTTTACTCATTCACTGAATATTTGAGCCAATCAGGCATTTGCCAAGTATTTATTGCTTCCAGACCTTTCTTTCAAAGACATGGTGCCTTTGACTTCATAAGAGCTTTTTAAATCATGAAGTGGTGTCTCACAAATGTTTCAGCGCAAATTTCTTAATTTGATGTACCAATTCAGTGAAGGCTTTTAAGGGACAGGTGATGGAATCTTCAGAGGGAGGGCTGTTACCCAACGGTCATCTACCACATGGGCGAGATCACCCTGTGTGACAAGAGGGACAGCTGCTTTATTCAGACTCTATTTTGTGGGGAATGTGAACAACGCAAATCTAGGCAGAGGGTACACTCCCTGGACTTACATTATCTATAAGATTGCACTTCATTTTTCCACGGGCAAACATTAGTCCATTTGATATATAAGAAGCATCCTTTGTTCCTTCCTCTTTTATACTCATATTTTCATAAAGAAAACATGATTTCACAAATTTTCTTATAATTATAACGCAGAACTCAATACATCTATATGTAAAGCTTAATCTAACATGCTGGTTCAGAAATAAGGGTAGCCAACATGATAACCAGTATTAAAAACCCAGAAAGCTTTATTATAAAAAAGAAGTTCTCCATAACAAATATAAATTCTTTAGATGAATAAGCAAGTTGAAGCACAAATGTAAAACATTTTAAGATCAATAAAAATACATCTCATTGATGCCTACACACTATATTTCTCACTCAGAGTTACTTATAAATTGATCACGTGCTAAGCTCTTAGAAAAATATTAGCTGAGCTCTTACTACGTGGTCATAGCTTTAAAAGAACTTATTTGAACCCCCAGTTATTTTTGTTCGTTGATTTTTTGGTAATGTGGAGTTTGTTGCAACCTGTTCTGGACAGCTATCTGTCTAGAGAGCTCTATTACTTAAATTTTATTATTGAAGATCTGTAGAAAGAATTTATAATTGGTTTTTCATTGCATAGTTGTTGATTAATTGTGTTAATTACTATGATTACTTTATCTCTGTACTCACGCTTTTAAATGTACTTGTCAATAATTAGTTTTTTGTTTACTAATAAATGCCTTGCATTAGCGCCTTCAATTTCAAGCAGCAATGATTTTTGATCAGAAACTTAAAAACCAACTGGTGAAACTTTTTATTTCCTTAAAATTATTATTCACCTTGCCTCAAAGGCCTAGTCTTTACACATAATTTAATTTTAAAGAAAAAATCTTTGTTCAAGGTGGGCAAACCTTGGGACAACTATGCAACACCAAAGAAAGGGGCGAGAAAAATTTAAGAAGGGGGGCATGACCTAACCCTTAGTACCAGGTGAGAACATCATGGGAGGTGTATCCACTGAACCTGACAATGTTGGATGGTGTTTTCGTGAGCAGTTCAGCACATATTAGCTGAAATGAAGGCATATTTGAAGTACTGAGTTAATAGAAAGGAAGAGGTGCAGAAGCTAG
Source organism: Massospora cicadina (assembly GCA_022478985.1). Classification (NCBI taxonomy): domain Eukaryota; kingdom Fungi; phylum Entomophthoromycota; class Entomophthoromycetes; order Entomophthorales; family Entomophthoraceae; genus Massospora; species Massospora cicadina. The sequence continues at coordinate 310,698 of JAKSZP010011846.1, forward strand.
TTATGTACCTTTATTGGAATTTCTTGTGAAATTACGATAAGCAGATGCTACAAAGGCTACGAATTATTAGTTACGTGCTTTAGCAAATATTGACTCAATTGCAACGAAGTTATTAGTTTCATTGCTTTAGTTGATTCCAATTGGAAATACAGAATTTCGTATGAAAAGAGACTAAACTTAGTATAATCAAGACAAGAAATCGTTGTAGTTTATTAGTTATAGATGAGGGATATCTATAGGGGTAGCTTTAGTAGGTATGTGTGAGGATTTTTGAGCTACACCTAAGGGAAGATCTTTCCTGTTAGATGATCGATATTGCTAATTATTAAGGCCATACTTGTGATGACAAGATTTGATAATATTCTTATTTGATGAGTCTGATCATCTTATATGATTTTGGCCTCATCTGATATCTTAAAATCATCCTTAGAGAAGGTTGGTAACTCTGAAGGGTTGATTGTTGGTCCAACTTAGAATTGGATATCTCTGACATAGATTTTACAATCTTATTAGACTGAGATTAAAATCTCAATTTGGATTAAATTTGGTCATCATAGATGAATCTTCAATAATGCCCCCTTAAGATCTTGCATAGGGGGCTTATACTTACGCAAAAATATACTATGCACTCTATTGATAACAGTACCAGCATCAACAGAGGCAATGGAGTATTCAATACCCTGACGGTAAATAATATAATACAGACCAGCCCATAAGGTGTCTAGTTTGTAGATCCTTCCTCCCAACCTATGGTGATAGAAGAGTACCAAATCCTCGACTTGGTATTCTGGTAGAGTAGGTCTACTAGCGTTGGTTAGTGTTCCCTCCTTTAAGGTGGTAGAAGCAAGGAAACTTGAATCTAAAGCTTGCGATTGAATTATTTCATCAGTGAGTCTCCTCATAGCTAATTCAGTAGTTTGCGAGATAGCTTCCTCAAGTATAGGTTGTACACTTGAGGTGAGGATAGGATCCTGACCATATAAAGTTTTAAAAAAGACATTCTAATTATATGATGATAGCTAACTCTATAGGCTAACATCGCACTAAGAAAGTAGAGATTACATCTACTAGAGTCATTGGAAGCCATCTTTTGAAGAATGGGTACAAAAGTGCCATTTGCTCGTTCAACTGCACCATTAGTAGAAGGATTATAGGGGACGTGAATGACTGATAAGTCCCCATTAACTTAGTAAGCTCGGATACCACCTGAGAAATGAAGTTGGTCTCATTATCTGATAACAGGACTTTTTGGCTACCATGCCTGGTGAAAACTTGCTTGAAAAGAAAGGACGTCGTAGCCTTTGAAAGACCGTGGAAACTGAGATAGCTTCAATCCATTTAGTAAAATGGTCGATAGCTAACATAATATCGATGCTTATAAGTGGCAGTCTGGAGAGGACCCGCCACATCAATACTCATAGTAGAGAAAGGTCCAGAAGTGCCCACAATTTTGTGTTGAAACATCAGATTTCCACCACGTTGTTGTTGGCACATAAGACAAAACTCTAACACATCGTGTACAGACTCTGGTATGTTGTCACAATAACAATGATTTTTCAACCACTGTAGAGTCTTAGCAACAGCTCCATGACCTACGGTTTGGTGGGCATCCATAATAGTATCAGTCCTCACAGAGGGCAGAATAAAGGGCAACCATTTAGCTCCTAACTTTTTGTATAATGAACATTCTTTAACCTGAGTATCTTCAGTTAAGGATTGTAACTTCAAGATAACATCCTTAGATTCCTGATACCAGAGCTCAGGCCTACCAATCAAGTCATAAATGCGATCCTCTTCAGCAGAAAATAACGTTAGGATAGGCAATCAAGAAAATCCATCAGCGTTTTGATGATTAGTGCCAGAACAATGGTAAATAGTAAACTTATAATTTTGGAGCTTTAGAGCCCATCTAGCTAAACGCCCATCTGGATCCTTCACTTGTTGTAACCACTTCAGGGAAGCGTGAACCGTGACTATAATGAAAGACTTGCCATAGAGATAAGGGCGGAAAGGCTTGATGGCAGATAAGACAGAAAGGCATTCTCTCTCAGTAATGCTATAATTGCGTTCAGCCCAGGAAAGTGTTTTATTATAATATGCAATGGGATGATCAACCAAGTTAGTTTCATGTTGAGCTAGAATTTCTCAAATAGCAATATCACTGACATAAGTAAATAGTATAAAAGGTTTAGAAAAGTCAGTAAGGCTAAGACTGGGACTTTCATCAAAGCTTGACGCAACAGATCAAAAGCTTGCTGCTGTATTCTTCCCATACAAAAGGAACTTCCTTATGCAAAAGGTAAACTAAAGGCTCCGCAATTTTCACAAGATGAGAGATGATTAGTTGGTTATAACCAAATATTCCTAAAAACACTTGAATATTACATAAGCTTTTAGGAACAGGAATGTCCAAAATAGCTTATATCTTATAAATATAAGGGTAAAATCCCCTTGCAATTAACTTTATGATATAAGAATTCCACTTCAGTCTTAACGGCACACTTGGATGGTTTTAGCTTAAGCGAAGCAAGATGCATCCAGCCAAAAATTTCCTTTAAATGAGCCAAATGCTCATTAAAAGTGCGAGAAAACACAGTAACATTGTCTAAATATATTAAAACACAAGAAAGTTTCAAATCTCCAAACAAGCCATCTATGGCTTGTTGTAGAGGCAGGGGCATTACAAACCCCTGCGGCATATGAGTTGGCTCAAATAACCCCTCACTAGAGATTAAAGCACATTTTTGATGATCTTCCGCAGCTAGGTCAATTTGCCAATAGCCACTTACAAGGTCCATAGTTTGGAAGTATTGTGACCCAGATAATAATCTCAATGATCATCAATGCAAGGTAGAGGATAAGAATCCTTTTGTGTAAAAGCATTGAGCCAACAATAGTACATAATCACTCTATGGCCCCCATCTTTTTTTAATGTGTAGTAAAGGAGAAGCCCATGGACTCTTAGAAGGTGTTAACAGCCCCGCATTAAGGAGTTGTTTTAATTCCAATGAGACATGCGACTCTTCCACTTTAGACTTATGATATGGTTGAGCTCAATTAGAGGGAGTATTAATAGTTTTCACCTGATGATGCATATCTATCATTAAGTCCAAAATCTCCAGAACCTTGGGAAAATATATTTGCATATTCTTAAATCAGAGCCTCAGCTTCATATTGTTGTTCTGGAGTGAGAAAATTCCCAAATTCGACATCAATTCTAGCAACAATATGGGGTCTTCTAGCCCAAGTTCACGTAGATCTCAACATCCTGAAACGGATAAGATTTTACTCACAGGAGTAGGCTGCACATAAGCAATGGGGTCATTGCGATCCAAATGCGTAGGTCGAGAAGTGAGATTAGCCAGCAGAATTGAAATAATCTCATCATAGGCAGGATCAAGGATACCTGGGCAGGGTAAGGCCTCCAAATGAGAGGGATTTTGGTTACCAAAAATTTCAGCACTTGATCTGTGGGTACAAATACTTGTACTCCAGTATCAACAATGACTTGAGCTTTTGGGGAATGGTAATCGGAGAGTTAGAATATAAAGGCATGCCCTCAGAGGCACAAGCTGACGGAGGAGGAAGTATAGTTCCTAAACCAAAGATTTAGTATTCTAAACGAGAGATAGAAGTGGGGTGTTCCAACAAGCAAACACGTCGTTTGAGATTGCCCTTGATATTGGGTACATCCTGTAGATTAAAAAAGGTACTTGATATCCAATTAAATAAAGGTAACTATCCTTAAGGCTGATTATCGCATCAAAATCTATATTAAACTTAGTTCCCAAGAGCAAGTCATAGCAGTTGTTATCCAATACTACTGCAGGGGCTGAAAAAACCGCTTTTCCAAAGCTCATTGGAAGAGAGGATTAAGATCCTATAGACTTAGTGAAGAAAGGACCAGCAGTTCTGTCTTCTTAGGAATGGTTCTTTTCCGGCGCCAATTTGATCTTTTTAATAAGCTTGGATGAGATTACATTGATGGGCAATACTGTATCAATAATAGCCAAAACTTTCACCTAATGTTTGATGACTTCCACCTGGGTTAAATCAGAACTAAAGTTTGAGATAGAAAACACTTGAGGGAGTAATTGAATTAGAATAAGAACAAGCAGAAGCATAAGTAGAAAAGGTATCTTTTGTTGGCTAATTCATCAGAAACATCAAGCTCACCAGGAGCGGGGATCACATAACAATTGGTAGATGGGGTAAAAGATTTCGATGGAGGCATAGGTGGTAAGTCAGCACTGGGAGCCTCATGCCCTATATTGACTCCTCTTTTTTCGACTCCTCCACTTGCTTTTTCCGACATTAAGATATCACATAACTCACGAGACCACAGTAAGAGCATGGTTCCCTCTTCGGTTTAAAGTTGGGCTTAGGTGGCATCACATGTATATAAGAATGAGGGTTATTCGCGGAGTTCAAGTGTACTACACCATTGGGAATCTCCATGAGCACTTCCTTGATGTTGATAATAGATCAAAAATTTCTCTTAAGTGAATTTAAATGCAGTAGTTTGAGTGCGAGAAGTGAATGCACTCATTACAGCTGATATAGAATCATCTACTGTAATCCAGTTTCAAGTGGCAAGAGTTTGGGATTCATGGTAGAATATTTTATAGAAATCTTGGATAGATTCTCCACGTTTGATTTGAATACTCATAAAGGCTTTTGGTTAGAGGGGATTTGATCACCCCAAAAACTTAAAAAGGGCGGTTTTCACTTGATCCCATGTCTTGCAAACATTCAAATGAGGTACCATGATTTATTGCGCGAACCATCTTAGGCAGGAGGTAATATTCCAGACCTTATGTTGATTGGATGTCCCGTCCATTGCACGCTCATAGACAAAGAGGAATGAATGAATGATACCTTCACCCAGCTAAAACTTATCCTTAAAGGTAGGTTTAAAGGTAGTGGGTTCATTGCTCAACATGTACACCTGATATCAAGAGTGGATCAGCTTCAGAGGGTTCTGATTCAGCGATATGAACTTGAGAGGGGATTTGGTCAACTTGTTATCTTAGATGGTTGAAGTCCACCTGTAAACTATGAGCCCATTGAACAAGATGATCATTTGCAGGTTGTTGATTCAAGTTAAAAATTGCTTTGATCATATCAGCCTGCTTGTTGAAATTAGTCTTCATTGAGCAGATAACCATTCAATAAAAGCCTTTTGCCTTCCACAGGGTTTCTTGAGTAGTTTAATTAGCATTGCATAGGCGATGGGCATTATCCACACCACCCAATAGGCTAGTTAATGAGTAATCGGGGTCAGTTGGGATTGCTTCTAAGGATAAGAAACACCCTTGAGCCATGTCTTGGATTTGAGTTTCTAATCCTTGTATTGTGAAACTAGTAGCATCAAAGGTTCAGAATTGGACATTGGGAGCAAGGAGCCAGGGGGACCAGGAGGTCCCAGGGGTCCTTGCGACCCATCTCTACCTGTTGGCCCTTGTGGGCCTTGTTGACCCATTGGACCAGGAGAACCATGTTCACCAGAAGGTCCTGGGGTTATTGACGGGAACCTAGGTGGTCCCGTTGGTCCAGGAGGACCAATAAGGCCAGGTTCTCCTTCTCTGATATTACCCACCACTTGGAAAAGATGGTGGGATAGCCCATTAAGCTCATTCAAGCGCTTCTCATGTTTGGTCCACAACTGATCCAGTTGTCTCTTAATCTCATCCTCCAGGGAGGTTATATGGTGGTTAATAGGTTTAGTGACATCGCTAACTTGCTGAGATATTTCTTAGCCAATGTATCCCACAACTCCATTATCGATTCTCACCAACTGGTTATGAATATTGTTAATTTCTCTCTATTATTGAGAAAGGCTTCCCAATTATCCTTTACAAAGTTGGATGACGTTTAAAAAAATGAAGATAGTTGAGAGTGAAATTGTTGCACTTGATTCAACTGGCACTGGATTTCGAGATGATGAAACCTAAAAAGCTGGAGTACATGGTGAATAGCTGATGTACGTAATGTCTGAGGTACTACTCAGTTATAGCCAAGTCAACTTCGTTAGGCTGTAAAACCGCCTGATTATATAAGTTCATCATGTTTTCAGCAACTTTAGATGCTTAGTTATGATTAGGGCGAGCACCAGGCTGGATAGCCCCTCTTATCAAGCTTTTGATGGTTTCTTCAACATTTGCGGCTTGAATTTGATAATTATATTGGTCAGGGCTCTCGATGGCCAAGTCCATAGAAGCTTGCCGTTTGTAGATTAAATGTAGTAACGGAAAGCATCTCTTGTCTGTTGGAGTGTACCCATTGGGTGATAAACATTGATTCCTCAGAAGAGGGGCTTTCTTCACTAGACATATTCATGGGTGTGAAAGTACGTTTTCACCAGGTAGCCTTAGGAGCAGACCTGGCAGGAAGCACCAGTATCGGAATTTCGTGTGAAATTATGAAAAGCAGGTACTACTAAGGCTACAAAAATATAATTCTGTAGCTCTAATAAAGATCAACTCAATTGCAATGAAGTTATTAATATCATTGCTATAGTTGATTCTAATCAGAAATATAGAATTCTTTATGAAAAGAGACCAAAATTAGGTTAATTAGACAAAAATTGTAGTAGTTTATTAGTTAGAAATGAAGGATAAACAAAAGGATAGATTTAGTATGTATGTGTGAGGATTTTTGAGCTACACCTAAGGGAAGATCTTTCCTATTAGATTATCGATATTGCTGATTATTAAGGCCATGCTTGTGATGGCTAAATTTGATAATATTCTTATTTGATGAGTCTGATCATCTTATAAAATTTCTGGCCTCATCTGATATCTTAACATCATCCTTCAGAGAAAGTTGGTAACTCCAAAGGGTTTATCATCAGTCCAAGCTAGAATCGAATATCTCTGATGTATATTTTACAATCTTATTAGACCAAAATATTGAATCTCAATCTGGAGTAAGTTTGGTCATCGTAGATGAATCCACAACAGCCATCCTTTGAACTTAGCGTGGAATTTGCATCTTCTAAACAGTCAAATGTTGAAAAAATATTTATATTTTTTCAAACCAAATTTTGATATTGGTCAGATTTGGATTTGATTTTACATCGTCTCAAGATAGAAAGTATAGATTATCCATAAGGACAATGTAAAAAATCCTCTTGAAGCAAATTCTGAATGGGTGAAACAATATTAATCATGAGGAAATTCGCAATCAGGCAGAGTTTGGAGGTTCTTGGCTGGGAGCTATTCATGGTCAAGCCAGTTTCCAGACTAGTTGGGCTGCTGAGTACTCTTTTAACCTGCGAACCAGGATGGCAATTGCGCCACAAACTTTTCAGGGCTCATGGGTAGAGTTTGACCACTTGGCTGTCTGGTAAGCCTCATGTAGGCATCTCTAGACACGTGCACTAGTTATCTGGTAAAGTGAGTCATGATTTATGAAGTTACAAAGTTTTCTGTGTTATTTTTTGTATGGCTGATCATTTCAGTCCAGGAAGTCAACTCAGGTTTGGGTTCAGGTCCTTGGTTGGGTATTTCTCTACTGAGAAACATGTGCTTCTGCAAGCCTGGGTATAGGCATTAGTTGTGACCTCAGTTTCGTTGGCCCCTCAGGTTGCTGAGAGGGAACAGCTATTCATCTCAATGGATAACCTTCAGGATCATGCGGGAGAAGTTCAATGATTGGTGTGGGCCATATGCATTCAGGTTGGCCGCCAGGTACTATAAGAGAGTGTTACTTGCTTTGTGATTAATGAGTTTGAGGTCCCTGTCCAGGTTGATTCTCGCATCATGGGACCAGTGGTTCCTCCTGGGGAATGGGCTTCTCAGTTTAATTATCCATTTTCCAAATATTTTTTCTGATTGCTTAATGTGATTGGTGAGGCCTAGTCCCCCTTCCCAAACTTGGGCCATGTGGCAGACCTAATATGATCAAAGCTCTCAAACCATACCATAACCACAACTGCAGCTTGGCCCTAACATGTTTATGGAATTCATAGGAGAAGGGGATGATGTCATCTGGGAACCAAAGGATCTGGAGTTGGATTGATCTTGCAACTGTGACTCTTCCCATGAGTCCCATATGCATCCCACTAATGGAGGTGGTGCAGGATTTGAGCTTCCTAATGAGCTCTTCCTTGATACAGTGAAGGTCTGGACTGTTGGGGTTCAGGGAGATACCTGGGTGTTTCCATGGGTCACCAAAGGCGCCACCATATGGATCCTGGATTCTACATGTATAATAAATTTTGTTGATCTTGTTTGGTAGCTGGTGTGTTATTAAAATGCCGCCAAATTGTATGAAGTTTAGTGTTTATATTTTTAATTTCTGATGACGCAGCTCTTTACATTAGATTTTTTAAATTGAGGTTTTAGTTCTCAATATGGCAATTTAATTTTTAGGAATTACCTAAACTAGATTCAAGTCATCCATATTAAAATTAAAGTTATATAAAGTAGTTAAATTGAATGAAATAGTTGATCCAAAATGCTATTCCATCACCTTTGTGTAAATTGCAGGACCTTCAATTAATTGCATAATTGCTCTAAATTGTAAAAATTTCTGCGTAGAAACTACTCTCTTGTGACTCAGTGACGTCATTCCTGATAACATTAACCAGCATCTCTTTTTGTTGCGGCTATGATGACTCTTTTTCTCAACTTTTTTGAACACGTTTTGTGCTTATTGCAATTTATTGAGGTTCAAATATGTTGCTTCAGCATGACGTCATTTTTCCTTAGTGACCTCAGCTCAAGGTATATGAAGCCTGGGTGTTTCCCACAACAGTTGTCATTTCCAGGTGAATGGGGGTTGATAGAGCCTTATGGTGTTCCTTAAATTAAAATTTCCTAATTGGGCCATTTGGGAAATCAATGCACCACTTACAGGTTAGAGACCATTTTTGTTTTGTTTACTCACGCATTACTAGATTTCATACCAGTGTATGATTGACTCAAATGTCTCCAAGTCTCTTTTCTGCAATTTCAGTCACTGCGTCATCCACATAGTCCAAGGCTATCAGCGGAGGATGCCCACATACACTGATAACTTCCAGCTCCGCTTCCACCACATGAAGTACTGGGTCAAAATCAGGTTATACAATATAGGAAAAGAGTCCCCTTGCCTCAGACTACAACGAGTTGAGTTTGAAGATTATGAAATCTGGGGCCCATGACTTATATGCTGGTTGTTTTTGTCTGTTTTATAGCCCAGTCAATGAACTTAAATAAAAGGTGCGCTCAAACAATGCAGCGTTGCAAGTATGACCAAAAAAACTCTATTGTATGCCTTATGCTGATTCAGGAATACTAACGCCCAACTTGAGCTTGACTGTGTGACATTGTTGACAATTTTGATGTTGTCCCAGATGCTCCTGCTAGGGACAACCTCATGTTGGTTTGTTGAGATCACATTCCTCCCAATTAACCCAGATGACGCACCAGGATTTTCAAAAGAAGTTTGGAGTCAGAATTGATAAGTGAGTTTTGATGCCAGAAGTTGAGTGAATGTGTATCATTTTATTCTGGAGAAGAATGAGCAGGGCTTAGTTCCCCACTTGCAACAGCTTAGTTTCATCAAGGCATTTTTAAAGAGAGTGTTTATAACTCTCCTTTTACCAGCGTGGCAGTGCGTGATGCACCAGACCAACGCCAGGGAACTAGCTGTTAGGGCCATTGCGATTAGAGCCCAGCAGAGAGTGCTGGAGCCATAATCGCTTAGGCATAAAATTGCGAATATTATAAGAAAAGCACCAGTAAAAATGACGCGGTGCACATATCAATATGGGATAAATGACCCAGGTTGGAGGGAACCTGGGCGAACAAACAGTGCACGAAGTGAGAGTTGCAAGTCCTTGCAATGGCAAGGGTAATGGAACGGGAGACCTCCTCGAAGAGGTTCAATCATAGGAGCATTCAGAACATCATATAAAATTCAAAATAGCATAAAACGGGGTAAAGGTTTATTTCAGGAAGTCAACCAACAAGGAATGCTGGTTTGGGAAAACGTAATAATCTTAGACAAAGAAATTGGGGTTATGCCGCAGTGGGCCCAAGCAGTGGCTCACCATTAGGAAGATACTGCCATCCAAGTTAGTAAAACAGGCCAAAACTAACTTCATTTGAGCTATTGACTGAAGTTGGATATGACCCGAGCGCGTTATTTCATAAGTGGAATGGGTTTTTAACCCTCGTTCCTCAGTTAAGCGAACTGAACCATCCACCTTTATTTGGTAGATAGTTCGTTTTAATGCTTGGCCCATCGTCAGGGGCTGGGCACTTGGCACCCCACTGGACCAACCTGGGCAGATTTTGCCCTTACCCAGCGCTGGTCTAGGGTGTGCTTCAGGTCTGGGAGGCCCTGTAGCTTCACCTTTTGGGTCTCCAGACGCCCAGCCTTATCTTTGGGGTTGCTCCCCACTATTATGTC